>KV908344.1:763678-788678 GCA_002005505.1 Botryococcus braunii | reverse complement strand
CGCCATTTTTTATCCAAGAAAATCCTAAAAATTCATGAGGGATGACGGTGAACAGTGCGTGCAGTGACCCATATGGCCTTTACGCCCGAACCACGCAGGATGGCTTGATCCAAACAAAAGCAAAGACCGATGTTTTTCAAGAATCACGTATTACGTTTGATCGGATATTGTCAAACCTGCGGAGCTCCCCTCTTGCTCACTTCGCCTCGATTTACTGCCACCCACGCTTGAGGCCACAATAACCATGTACTTGCTCTGTCCAGGCTCGTCCCTGCCTTTCCGCACAGTCAATGATTGTAAGCCCCCCTGCAACCCCAAGCAATGATATAACCCACACATGATACTCTGTCATTACGCACAGTCAGTGATTGCAGGATCCTCTGCAACCGCATAGTATTGACATTAGCCACACAGGATATTCTGTCATTACGCACAGTCAGTGATTGAAGGCCCCTGTGCACACCCCGCAACCCCAAGCAATGATATAACCCACACATGATACTCTGTCATCACGCACAATAAGGGATTGTAGGCCCCCCCGCAACCCCATAGTAATGACATTCCCCGCACACGATACTCTGTCGTTATGCACAGTCAGTGATTGTAGGGCCCCACGAAACCCCATGATAATTGTACTACTTGTATATGATACTCTGTCATCGAGCAGCGCCCACAGATACAAGATCATGTCCAACAAGAACCCGCAGTTCCCATACATGGTACTGTGTCACGGTGAGCTGGCGTTTCTAAAAGATATGCTCAGAAACAAAAAACCCGAAATCCTAAAAGTAATTCCAAAATAATTTCTGTCAAAAACATGGTGCCGTGTCACTTGAAAAATGACAGATCCCATTGTGCCATCGGGGCAGTTCCATCTGAGGCAGCCGGCCCAGAAAACAATGGACTCCAATGAACAACATGTGTTTGCAGACCTTTGCACTTCGCACTAGAAGGAGCAAGCTTTGAAGGAAAGCAAGCAAGCTTTGTGCAAGCTTTGATGTGCACATCTCTGCCCAGGTTTACAAAGAACGGCTTTTTCAATACAAAGCCTTTACACCGACGGCCCGTGCAGCTGAGAAACCACATTCACTGAAACGCAAATCATAAATGGCGAGATGCTTGCACAAACAGAGGCAGCCCATTGACCAGATGCAAGGCAGCCCACTGATTTGATCAATGGGCTGCCTTTGTTGTTGCAAACATCTGGCCATTCTTGTTTTGTGTTGCAGTGCACCCAGATCAGTGGCCTGCCTTTGCTTCGGCTCAAGCGGTTTCAGGTCTAGACTCCACCTTTGACAGAATCCCAGAAGGTGCCAATCATCCCCAATCAAATGGGGAGCTGGTTTCGGGGTGACCAGTTGAAGGAAATGAACCAGGACCGGTACCAAGTTCTTGGATAGTCTGGTGGTAGGCCAGGCTGGCGAAGTACCAAGGAGACCAGTGAGCAGTAACCTGTACACTTCTGAAATAGGGACAAAGAGGAGGAGACAGGCACCTGGCCGCAGCACAGAGGTTCCCCAAAAAAGGTGCTGCACTCCTTCAGAGTCTGATTGGCCACCGCCAGGATTCGATCTGCTGTGCCGTCCTGGAGCGCACAATGCTGTATTTCCACCACCACATTCGTGCCTATACCACGCAGCCCATGGCCCCTACTTTAAAGCAGCCTACAAATGAGGACACATTTACCCCCCCCCCCTTTGGCACTTCTCTCACCCCCAGCCCCAAGACGCATGGCCATGTTTGCAAGCCCCCCCTTCCCCTCCCTTCCCCTCTCCCTCCCCCCCTCCCTCCCTCTCCTCTCTCGCATCCCTCCCTCCCTCTCCTCTCTCCCTCCGCTCCCCTCCCTCCCTCCCTTCCCCAAAGCCCACGTGCAGCTTCCTCAACAACCATCAGACTTTGCAGCCGACAAACATTGTCATCATCGCGACAAACACTTCCAAGCCCAGTCCTAACTGTTGGGACGACAGACTTCTGTGGTCGACACCTGCTTTTGGTCATCCAGACAGAGGCTGCTAATCTCAGACCAGTTTTACAGAGAAACAAAACCCACAACCACATATGATAAACTAGTCGGACTTCCTAATTCCGTACCACATCAAGGGAGGGTACTGTCTTCTATGTCAACATTATTTTCAACATCCATGCAGGTACTACCAAGCCCAGATCAGACTTGTTATAAAGGACACTTCAGAACCCACATCTAATGTCACCAACAAGACAGAAATTTGCAAGTCCAAAATCCCTTTAGCTGGGGAGTGAGGGCTTCAAATCAAATAGCCCACCAGACTCGAGCAATCCAAAGAAATTGTTTGGAGAGGCTGAGAACCGGGTTGAGTTTCTGTACTCATACACGTCTGGACAGCCCACAATATCAAGTACGAAGTCCTGCTTGGACACTTTTCCAATCCTCTGGAACATGGTCTCAACCTGCAGCAGTCCACACGCACCAGTTTCAAAGACACGTGCAAGGCCGTTAACATTTCCAAATTTGAGAGCCAGGGTGCTTTGGCTCATGGACCATGGGCCAGCACTACCCATTCAATCCTTCAAATTTTCCTGTACCTTAGATACAGGAATCGGCGATCCCTCCCCCCTCTCCCCCTGCCCCTTCCCTCTTTTTTCCCCCGTTGCCCCCCCCCCCTTCTCTCGCGCCCGCTCTCTCTCTCTCTCTCTCTCTCTCTCTCTCTCCTCTCTCTCTCTCTCTCTCTCTCTCTCTCTCTCTCTCTCTCTCTCCTCTCTCTCTCTCTCTCTCTCTCTCTCTCTCTCTCTCTCTCTCTCTCTCTCTCTCTCTCTCTCCGCCCCCCTCCCCCCCCCCTCTCTCTCTGTGTGTGTGTGTGTGTGTGTGTGTGTGTGTGTGCGTGCGTGCGTGCGTGCGCGCGCTCGTGTGTGTGTGTGTGTGTGTGTGTGTGTGTGAGAGAGAGAGAGAGAGAGAGAGAGAGAGAGAGAGAGAGAGAGAAGAGAGAGAGAGAGAGAGAGAGAGAGAGAGAGAGAGAGAGCTCACATCAGACAGAAACATCAAGGGATGGCGGACGCACATAGGTGGGATAGAAAGAGGCACGTACATGTGGGCGCACGCATGCACAACATGCGCGCCCACGCGCGCGCGCACACACACACACACACACACACACACACGCCCGCACGCACGCACACACACACACACACACACACACACACACACACATACACACACACACGCGCGCGCGCGCACACACACACACACACACGCACACGCACACAAACACACACACACACACACACACACACACACACACACACACACACACACACACACACACACACAGAGAGAGAGCGAGAGGGGGGAGAGGGGGGGCGAGAGAAGGGGAGAGAGAGAGAGAGAGAGAGAGAGAGAGAGAGAGAGAGAGAGAGAGAGAGAGAGAGAGAGAGAGAGAGAGAGAGAGAGAGAGAGAGAGCCTCCTTGCATGTCTTTGTTAATTCCCTCCTTCCATACCTCAGGTACTCCATTTCCGCCACACCACACCACCACACAAGAACCTCAGGGTAGCTTCACGCCATACCTGGCGGGCTTTGGCTTCTAGCTGGAGTTGATATGACAGATTCTGAAAGTTGCAACCTCCACAAGTGCCAAAGTGAGGGCAGCGAGCATCGACCCAGCCCTCATGTCTCCTCAGGACCTCTACCTTTGATGCCACCCCATAGCCTGCGACGCCTGCCATTCTAAGGTACAAACTGGGCACAAAATAATTGGCTCAGCTTGCTTGCAAGAACAATATGAGAAATTCCTTTTGATGAGGAATGGAAGAGAGGCAACAACCGGGTAGGACACAGTACTCATAAACATCCAATCATCTAAGCGAGGGCAGACTCCACCAACGAGGTCGCCAGTCTTGTACCGTTTTTGACTTTCTCGACTTGCGCCCGGAAGCTCTCTCCAGGTAAAGCTTTGTCAACAAAAAGTACAAATCCCTCTTCTGTTTTGCAGACACCCTGCAGTCCCAACCGGCTGTGACATGAGGCTCGCTTCCCGCATTTCCTCATGAAGCTTCATGGTTCTTTTCTGACTTTTAGAATAGAGCGCAAGCAGGTCTGTGTTCTGCGCACCTGTCCCAGGTATCCTAGCTCTTTGCATACTAGGTCCAGCACATCTCCAACCTGAACAGTTTTATGCGAAGAAACAGGCGCTGGACCCTTTAGGCTGTCATGTAGTGGTACAACCAGGACATTACGTCTATACGACTTGCAACAGCTGACTTGATATCCACGACCATGTCTGATGTAATTTGTCAAAGAAAGCAGTGAGGCGCGGTGCATTTCAAGGACTGCGGCTAGCACTTCTAGCCCATCATCACTTCAAACAACTAGACAATAGTCGATTGAATATTCTGCAGAGAAGACGAATAATCATTATTGGTATGCACTATGAAGTCTCGGGAGGTGATTCGACTGCCTTGCACCCCTGATTTTACGGACGTGCTTCTTACACGCATGCCCAGAAGGACAGCCTCTTTCAACATCCTGCCTTGCATTTTTAATTACATAAGCTAAGTTTGGTAAACACTGGTGCATCGGTTAACAGAATTGGTCCGAGAAACGTTTCTTTCGGCGATGGTTCGAAGCGGCTACCAGGCACCGTACTCTCTTCGCGAGGGTTCAATCCTGTGAATACCTTTGTCGTAATATTCAATCTCTAGAACAAAATGCATGGATGTCATCGGGATCTGGTGCCTTCAGGATTTACCTCGGACGGGCACTGGTCTCCTGACGGTGGTGATCTCCGACCAGTGCGAGACCGCTGCAGCATGGTCCCCTAAGGGATCCCCCACCCCACCAACATCACCTTTTTGGTCCCCTGCCTATATTTCCACATGGCCTCCCTTCTGTCATAACTTGGGCTCTTCCCTTGTGTTTTTTCAGGCTATGCTTTTTCCCTTGTTTTCGGTTTCTTCCTTGCTCTCTCTACCCCCTATCTAGCCTACTCTTTCCCCCATCTCTCATCCCCTCACCTCTATCGGGGCCAGCATCACCATGTACCACCACCTGATAGTCATGCCTTATCATGAATCACTAGGGTTTCGGTCCTTTACCCACGTTGTGATTTTGCAACATGGCATTTACGGCACAGGGTGCCCATGTTTGTTTATTAACTATTCTGTATTCCCACGGTCACACTGATTTTTCAATGTGACATTCGCAGCAAGGGAGGGGGGCCTGTGGGCGGGTTGGCAAGCCTCCCTCGTGGTGATGTTGTCGCATTCATGAGCACCGTCGTCATAGTGTGCTTGGTGAGTATAGAGGGGCCATATCTTTTGACGAACAGTGGGGTGCGATAAACTTTTAAGCTTAAAAGACATCGGCAAGGTAACTTCGGAAGAACTGAAAATTTGGGAAACCATCCTCAGCTGCATTGAAGAATTTTGGCACGCCATTCACATCCACATTCAGCGTCCCAAATCCTGTGCTCCAGCGTCTGCGATCTAGACAGCAGGATTGAGGAGTTGGTACATTACAGCATGTCCGAACCAGCAATCGTGACGACCAATCACCGTGTTTGCAGTGTAGTCAATGAGTGCGGGATAATCTATATGAGCAGCTCTTCCAGGGGGCCCACTTCGAGCAGATTCTGGCGCTAATATCCGCTCGGGCTCTGGTGCGGACATGCTCTCAGGCTGCATGTACAACAGAACGGGTTGAGGGCACGACAGTTTGTAAAGTGAAACAGAGGAAAAGCCAACAACAACAACAACAACAACAACAACAACAACAACAACAACAACAACAACAACAACAACAACAACAACAACAACAACAACAACAGCAACAACAACAGCAACAACAACAACAACAACAACAACAACAATGACGCCGACAATGACAACGACGACGTCGACAACAACGTTAACAGCAACAGCAACAACAACAGCAACACCAATGGCAACGACGACGATGACGACGACAACAACCACAACAACAACAGCTTCCATCAGTCTATGACTAAGGAGACCACCTAAGATATGCCTCGGGGGATGGCGTAGGAGAAACACGTGTTTGTTTGACGCCTGCAATACACTAGGTGTGCGTCTTTGTGGAGCATTAAGCATTTCCTCCTGACAGAACGAACTTTGCTTTGTACATATTGCAGAAGTTATATTCCAGATCGATGTACGTCGTCGGTATATATCTACCCACATCCATGTCCTGACCACAACCACCCTCATTAAGTGGATTTATGAAACTACGCATTTAGTGGGTGTACATGCAGGAAACAAACAGGCAATTTGCAATGAGGAAGGCTCCCAGGGGAGGCAGTGAGGCCCCGAGACGCCCTCTTACGAGCTCAACTGGCCTCGAGCGTTTTAGACCTTGAGTCGAATTAACGACAACGTCCATGTGTTCTCCTCACCCTGATGAAGATGGCCGACGAGAATGTCCCGATGTCCCGAGCACTGGCCACACATGTGTAACCAGGCAGTACAGCGCTTTTCGGGCACGTACTGCTGCCAAGGTAGGCCACACTTTCCTTCCCTAGGCCGCCTATCCGCATGGGTGCGCCCGTTCGCTCAAACCTTTGCCAAAAGGTTTGGTTTATCGCCCGAGTACTATGATTGCCTCTTGTATGGACAGTCATCATGCTCTGATCTCTCATGGCATCGGTTTCGTATACTCAGGCAGGCTTGCAATCGATGTTTCTGCGGAAGCATATTTGCGAATTTTGCCTTGTTTCTGGATCCTTACACAGGTTACTCAACCTGACACCGCAAGGTCGTCTCTTCAGAACTCCTATCTTGTTAGGGTAAGATTTGCTTTATTTTTTATATCAGATGGGAGCCATTACATGACATGTGAAGCATATGTGAACCAGGTGGGAGCTTTCAAAAGACAACGTTGCGGTGTCTGATTGAAGCGTGTCGTGGTCATGTTGCAAGATGAGGAAGACACAGGGTGCCTGTGACTGATATGTTTCCGTTATAATAAGTGGAAACTACAGCCCCAGCCCCTGATATGTTCCAATTTTCTCTTCAAGAACTAAAGAGAACGATACAGTAATCATTGGATACGTATAGCCAGGGTCAGACAAAACAGGATGAACACCCAAGACAATAAATCTTGTAAGGCGCAAACCTGGGCTGCAGAGATCGGCATTTTAGGACATTGAATCAGGGGATTTGAGGGCCGTGGGCAGTACACGTGTGAGGCGTACTGCCAGCTGCCTTAGTACAAAGAAAATCTAGTGGGCCAGGCCTGAACTCCCACCCCTATACTGCCGGCAGTGTGACTCCGTGGCCAGAATATTTTCCACCCTTCCCCCACTAGATCAGTCGAGCAAATGAAACCCTGGAAATCCCTATAACGGGGATGTGACAGGGGGCCTATACATACATGTATCTCCCCCCCCCCCCCCCCCCCACAGGCACCCACCACATCTACAGTACCTGGATAAAGAGAACCTCAAAAAACCCAAATCCCTCCACAATATGATTATGGGGACGAGTATGGAGTAAGTGAAGGTTCTCAGGTCCGTACCTGTATGTCAGCATGTGGGTGGGATTCCTGGGGCAGATGGGGCCCTCACCGTGTCCCAGAAGTTCCTGTGTACATTCAGACAGGAAGCTTTGGTGTTAGAGTGTCATATGATTTGAGAGTTCTACAGGGTCGTGTACAGTAGCAATCCAGTGTGAATTTAGCATCAAGTTAGGTTAGTGTTGGCTAGGTTTTAGATGCTACCAAGAATGGTAGCCTGTTACACCCAGTCAAGCAAGATAAAACCATCCTCGTTCCCATCAGAAGCCCCAACAAGTGTATTATTGTGTTCGAGTACAACTTTTCCGGGGCCGGATCCCCCGTACATACTGCATTTCCTCCTCGCAGGCGCTGGCGCAAAGCTGGGTTTTGCACCAGCCCGACCAGTGTTGTACAGGCCGTCCAAAATTGGTACGGGGGCCCCGGGTTGCCCCCGTAAAAGTGCCGGGGGCGGCCCCGTATTTCAGGTAGGAATACCGTCGTGATTATACGGGTGCCCCGTATGGCATGTCGAAAATCGTACGGGGTACCAAAATGCACATTTCTGGTCCAAACCGCGCGCCAGCCACCATATCACTTAGTGCGGCCCACAATGGCACTTGGCAGCACTTGAAAAGGCTTGGGCTTTCTGGCCCAAACCGCGCGCCCCCAACTGCCGCCCAACAGCCCGGGCAAAAGGCTTCAGTAATTACTCTCCTCATTGAAGGCCTCATAGTAATTTTCATTGCAGTCATCATCGAAATAATAAGGTAAGTCTATATCTACAGGAGGGTCCTCATTGCCGAGGTTCTGCCCTATAGGTTGGTCCGGCAAACCTGCCTCCTCCATCCTTTAGCAACTTTTCAATACAAATAAAGGAACGTCGTGTCTGTCTTCAAAAGGCAGCAACCCTGTGTCAGTTCAAGGTGTGAACTTCACACCGTTTTGGATGGCATAAACGAACCGACTACGCAAAAGATATTGACAACTCCCGCCGTGCTTCCGCGTGATCACATTTCTGCCAATCGGGTCCACGAGATCACATTTCCGCGACAATCGGGTCCGCGAGATCACATTTCAGCCACAATAGGGTGACCCGATTCCCGAGTCGGGAGTCACATCACATTTCCAGCGCAAATTCCCTTATTGATAGGAATTTGGGGCAAATTCTCCTGTCAATAAAGGAATTTGCGCTGGAAATCCAAATAAATTCGACCTCGCGAGTTCCCAAACAAATGTGACACGGCCGGCAGCCTCCTGTGATATTTGAAGCCATTTTCACCAAATTTCATGGGCTTTGTACGTCGATCACAGCTTTTTTTCCCCGTAAATTAATCGAGAAGTAGGCGTAATTTTTACGGGGGCCCCGTAGTGCGGGCACCAAGTGGCATGGGGCCTCCCCGTATTTCCTTGGCCACACAGTCCGGATTTTTACGGGTGCCCCGACCCAGGCCTGGAATTTTGTACGGGCCCCGTATGAATTTGCATTCCCCGTACGGGCAACGTACGGGGTGTAAAACACTGAGCCCGACTCCGGAATTTTCAAGTGCTGGTGGATCTCCCACCCGACCACTTGTATGCACGTATTCATAGGGACTCATGCTACTATGGCGTAACGCCTCGTTCCCCGTCCTGGGCGGGTTCTTTTATCGCTGCCCTTCGCCGCTTAGGTTACCCCTATGCGGCTGATTGTCAGCGCCCGCAGCCCGTTGATATGGATACCTTTTTAGCTCTCATTAGGCAGGCCAATACCCTCCCTGTGGCCTCTCTCCATGTCTCCCCTCGGTTAGCCCCTGCTGATCCCCAGCTATGTACTTATGTGCGGTGGTTTGCGCGCCCCACTAAGGCTCAGCGCTCCCGCCTCCTTTATCTGTCTCTTGATGTTGCCAAGGTCCGGCTCTTTCTCAGGTTTCGTCTTGGTGTTCATGGCCTCCCCATTGACATGGGCCGCAGACAACGTCTTCCGCGCCTTCAGCGCCTGTGTGATATGTGTGGCTCCTCTGTGGGTGATGAACACCACTTTGTCTTTCACTGTCCCGCTCTTACTGCGGTGCGGGACCGTTATCCCCACTTGTTTGTGGGTCCTTCTAGATCTCTTCGGCAGTTCATTTGGCACGCTGACTTGCGTGCGGTCGTCTCCTTTATCTCGGATGCATTCCAGGCTCGTGCTGATTTACGCCGGCTACGGTGACTTGGCCGCAGCCACGTCTGTGGCTGCCCCCCCCCCCCTATCCCCCCTTCCTTCCCCTTTTCGTTTGCTCAGTTATGCCTTCGCTCTTCGCTTGGCCACTTCTTGTGGTCAGTTCTTCCTAGTTTTGGCTTGTGTGTGTGTTGTGGACATCTCATCATGCCCTCGTGGCTGGACAGATGTAACTTCTTCTTTTACAAGAGTGGAGTAAAAAAAGACCAGCCCAATGTTCAGGGACCCAAACCCCCAATGTGTCAAGCTATGAGTCACACCCGGCGAGCGGCCAGCTGGCGACCCACAGCCGCCGCAATGATGAAACTGACCCGACGAATGACAAAATATCCCTCCACATCTTCTTGAGCAATGATGGCTTGGTTCAAAAGCCCCTGGAGCCTCTGCAACAAGGCCAGCGCATCAGCATGCAACCCTCCCAATGTTTCAAAGGCGAAGGCTTGGAAAGCCACAGGCGGCTGCTGACGCGACAACAAGACAGCATAGCGGGTCTGCTTGTCTTGGGCAGCGCGCGCGGCGGCCCCACCCGGCACGAAGTGCAGCAAGTTGGCAACTGTGAGTGGGGAAGAGCCAACGATGTCGATATAAAGGTCACGCCCCTCCTCCCACGCATGGAGGCGGAGGTCTGCGCGACGGCGCTCCTGGCCAGGGACAGGGGTGGGAAAGGCGGGTTCCCGGGTGACCCGCTGACGAGCTGAGGTAAGGACAGCGTCCAGGCCGTTACGAACGGAGTAATGTCGGCCGACAATGGCAACATCCCCCCCTGAGGTGCAGTGGACCGCGTGGTCGCCCCAGACATCCAACTCCCTCAAGCAGCACGGGCATTGGGAGCCAGGGTGGAAAATGGGGATCAAGAGCTGGTATTGAAGGCGGCAGCGGAACGACTCTGGGGGCATGGTTTGCTGCAAATGGGGAACTGGGAGAGCCAGCAGCCAATCAGACGCTCCCGGCTGTGTAAGAGATTGGAGCACAGCACGGTCGCGATCCGAGCGAGCAGGGTCATCAAGAACCTCCTGGTATGCGCGGTGAGACAAGGGTTTGGACAGCCGGGCTTGCACTTTGCTGCGGACAAAATCCGGATCCTCGAAGAGCGCCGCATCGAAATCAGGAACAAGGGCGCAGTAGTCAGCCTTGGCAGCTAGGGCAGCGGGGACAAGAGGGGCAGTGGATGTCCCCAGAAGGCGGTCCTGGAGGGGGGCTGTCTGCGTGACGGAGGCGAGATAGGCACAAGGCAGAAGGGAAGTGGCCTTAGTGACCCCTAGACCCCCCTGGGCAATAGGCAAGCCAGCCAAGGTTTGCTGCAAAGGGCCAAAACCACCACCACCAGCTGTGACAATGGATTGGAGGACCTGGGTTTGGAGCATATCAAAGGTCACCAAAGCTTGCGCAGCTGCAGCTGGCGGCATGGTCCGGGCTGTGAAAACCACCTTGCAGGTCCCAAGGCAACTGCGAAGCAAGAGAAGCTCGGCTTGGGGGTGGCGGAGAATCGGCAAACGCTGGAGCGAGGCTGCCACGGCATCAACGTGCGCCTGGGCTACGGAAGCCGCGTACTCGACTGACACGGTGACCGCTGCCCCCAACACTATCAAACCAGCACGAGTTTCATTGACGAAGCCCAGAGGGAAAGCCACAGGCGGCTGCTGACGCGACAACAAGACAGCATAGCGGGTCTGCTTGTCTTGGGCAGCGCGCGCGGCGGCCCCACCCGGCACGAAGTGCAGCTTCTTCTTTTCTTTTTCTTCGATCCTCACGTGACCAAGGATCTTGCGGTAACGCCTTACGCAACGTAGCTGCCTCGTCTGCGAACCCTCCCATCTGCACGTGCTATGATATAGGATGTCTCACGTGCCTATGGACGGCGGCGACGCGCACGTGCCAGATCGGGGTCGTGGTGCGGGTTCACCGCACAACTTTAGTTGACTTCTGTTGCAAAAAACTCCGTGACAACGGCTGTTCAAACTCTTGTCATCATTTCTAGACAAGTAAGCTTGCCTTTCAAGTTTTAGATCTTTCCGGTTTGTCGTGCGGGGCAAGTATCAGCGGCACGTGCCATAGGCCCAGACGAGACACCTCACGTGAGGAGCCGGATTCCTCGCAGCGACTTCGTGAGGGTGCCAGCTCCGCTTCACGTCACACTCCTTCTTATAACAGTCAACATTGCCTTTGACCTGTCAAAGAACTTAAGATCATAAGTTGAAGGAAAAGAAGCCATGGCGCATACCAAAATGCCTTATCTGTCCGGCAGAGGACTCGCAGAGGAGTCGGCTCTTTTGCCACTTCGGCACCTAAGGGTGCAGCGCCCTTTCAAAGGTATGCTTCTTAAATATTGAATGTTTTTAAGTTTGGATGTGCGTTCTCAATCAGGATGGAGAAGATTCTCCGCTTACTCGCAGAAGTAGCCGGCGTTAAGTCCGCAGCAATGAGCAGGGTTGACACAACTTGTAAATGTCAATGGCAGATTGCGAGTGATCCGATTCCTGGGTTGTCTGTGGTGATTGTGGTGGTGGGTTTCAAGTTGGCGGGCTCCTGTGTTTGGGCGAGCCTGAGCTCTAAGACTAAGTGCAATGATCATGGGTCTTTTCAATGCATCCTCCGTACTTTACGGTCCAAATTTTGGCCTTAAAACGATCCCTTTTTGGAAATTGAAAATGCCATGGATTCTGACTCGTGTAGGATATCAACAAGTACATAGAGCCCCCTCTGCTATTCTACGCTCTGGCAACGCTGTGGTAGACCACGATGCTCAAAAGGTCAGCTTTACTGAGTCAGCTCTGCTGAATAGGTGAGACTTTCTCCTTGCACTATTGAGGCAACCATTAGGCCTTGCCCTCCAGCTGTGCCAGGCAGACCTGAATTTGGTGCAACTGAGCCTGTCTTCGAGAGGGGGGGGGGGGCAATCCTTGCTTGATATTTTCACTCTTGCCGACTGAGTAAGATTGATTACGCATCGCTGGGGACAAAAAAATAAATAAATAAATAAATAACAGTGGCTCCAGTAGAACTGACGTGTCGGTGTAATGAACAGGCGTGTTCAAGAGGCTGGAACGCTAGCACGAGAAACACCAGCAGTCCTTCCACGGGGCAGGTTTGTTTCCCTTATCTATGACGGTCCTTCCGGAAAACTTTAGATCATCACATCTGATTCTATCATTGTGGGGAGGTGCCATGTTTGATCGTTGGCTGATTACACGCAGACAAGGAGAATTGGTCCCCCACATGCTGGTGGAAGGACCCGATGCCTGGTATGCAGCTGACTATGCAGACCCAGAGAAATTTATTTACACTTTGACTGACAGAGACTTACAAGAGATTGACGCTGCTGTCCAGCAAGTTGAACGGAGGGGCCTTGATGTGAAGGTATGGCATTTGAACTTCCTATGAAGTTGCAGACTTCCTGACAGATGGTGCTTACAGGGTTGCCCTTATTGCTAGACACGCTGTACAAACAGCCGTTGTTGTTGCTTTTGTCAATTGCTTCACTGCTTTCTTTGAGATTTTTAAGGCTTTATTGCTGCTGCTACTGCTGCTGCTGCTGCTGTTGTTGTTGTTGCCATTGTTGCTTTTTTTTTTTTTTTTTTCTGTTGTTGGGGGCACTGTTGAATTGCTTTTCTGCCAACTCTATTATGAGTGGATATGTACATTCAACAGTCCTGGAACCGCAGGATGTAACGAAGGATGATTTCCCTCTTCCAACGCTAGGACCCAAATTGGAGGGTTTCAGAGAAGAGGCAAGGGCAGGCCGAGGCTTCGTGCTCATAAGGTATCCAAGAGGCCACTCTTTTGTGACCAGTAGCATAGCTCAGTACTGCTGTATCCCATTCTGGACTTGTGTTGTTTGAGTTTTGGAGCCAGGATGCAGGGGCACGCTATCAAACTGTTCATCATCACAAAGCATGGGGTTTTTTGGTTGATTGAGTTAAGTGTTATGAGAAATTGGAGCTTGCAGTCATGATTGATCTGCAAAGCAAACGTGTTGCGACAAAATTCATCAATGCGGGTGTTGTTGGGCGGGGTCAGGGGCTTCCCAGTCTGGGAATACTCAAAGGAAAAGACTGTGCTGGTTTATTGGGCATTTGGAACATACTGGGGCAACGCACGAGCAAACAACAAGAAGGGGCACCTTGTTGGCCATATCAAAGACATTGGGCATGATCCTAAGAATCCGGAGACCAGGCTGTATGCCACACATGCTGCACAGCCCTGGCACAATGATGCAGCCGACCTAGTCAGTGAGGCCCTGAATCATTCTTCCCCAGAAGGGGAATGCTAATAATATTGTTGACATGGTTAAGTAACAGGTTAAGGAATTATATATACCTCGCCTTTTCTGCAAATACCAGGACAAAGAGCTGGTTACCCTCCGCATCATGGTTGCTACAACGGGTGGTTGGCACCAATGGTCAATATGGATGCATGCTGAAGGGACTTGCATGCACTACCAATGTGTCTGTGAGGGGCATTTTCCTACATCTGATTGTCTGCTTGGCTTGGTTTGTGGATTTTTTTTATCGCACACAAATTGATCGAGAATATCTCTTTGTTCTTCATGAAAGGACATCTGACGTTGATTGATGTATGGGAGGGAGGGAGAGGGACACACACACACACACACACACACACACACACACACACACACACACACACACACACACACACACACACACACACACGTGGAGAGAGGCAGACAGACAGAGAGGGAGAGGGAGGGAGGGAGGGAGAGAGGGGGGGAGCGAGAGAGAGGGGGAGAGAGAGAGAGAGGGGGGGGAGGGAGAGAGCTCGTGCGTGTGTGTGTCTGTGAGTGATCGCGCGCATGGGTGCGGGTGTGTGCATGGATATGCAAGCGTTCGTGCGTCATTGGTGGCATCTCCTGAATGGTTTTCTGACCGACCTGAACTGTGTGCAGGCTTGCTCTGCCTCTCAAATGCTGAGGAAGGGGGTTTGAGCAGTTGGAGCAGCAGTATTGCAGTCCACAATGAGATTCTCAAACGTCGCCCTGACCTTGCTGATACGCTGGCAGCACCTATATGGTACTTTGATCGCAAGGGCGAGATACCAGAGGGAAAACTGCCATACTTTGAATTGCCTGTCTTCAACTACTACCAGGTACGTCCTGAAAGATTTATTGTATGCTGCACTCTGTCTGTTGCCAACAAAAGCAGCTTTTGATGTACCAATAATGCTCGTAAATATTTGTGATGGTAGGACCTGCTCCATTTACCACACCGCCTGTGATGATGCGAGTTTCCTACTGTTGCTCACAACACAATGAATGCAGGTCCCTTCCCATGTGGTTGGAAAATGAGCTAAGAGTGTGTGTGAAGTACAAATTCCGTGAGAGCTGCCTCATTTCACTTGTCAAAGAAGAAACAATGGTCTCTTTCAGATGTCTGCCCTCTCTGGATATTTGTAGTTGTGCGCCTTTTCACCAACCTCAGTAGCAACAATGCACAAACGCTTGAACGTTTCTGAGGAGAGCAGCTTTGGAACGAGGGCAAGAGGTACCAACGCTGATTTATGGTATAACGGCCAAGAGTGAGATATTTCTTTCTGACATTCCAGGGGTACTTGAGCGTCAACTTCAGTGACAACTACTACATTGGCAGTCAGCGATTTGCAGATGTCCCTCGTTTAACAGAAGCACAGTTTCAGGCAATGGATCTGTTCAACCAGCTCGCAGCTTCCCCAGAGCTAAAAATCAGCTATATGCTTCAACCAGGAGACATACAGTTGCTTTCAAACCACACAATCCTGCATCACAGAGAGGCATTTAGGAATGGAACGGTATGTCACCAAATAGACGGCCGTTAAGATTGATTCTCTTTGTGTTTTCATCCATCCGCTAGTGTTTAGTCATCAAGCATGTATGCATTAATCGGTGCTTCTTGTAGCATGCATTCTTTCTGACTGGCTATTGTGGAGATTGAGTCCTCCAGGATGTGTTCTCAACAATCCTTGAAAGTCTGCCTGGCCAGCAGGTTGGCCGTTTTTTGCACCTTGCGTTTTTCACAATGTTGGGCGGCTGGAAAGTACAAATCCCATAATACCTCTCACTCTTGGCTTATGCTCGTTCTTGTGTTGAAGGGGTGTCCATCCATGTGCAGGACCCTGACCATCAAAGACATCTGTTACGATTGTGGGTTGCTCCCCCAAATGACCGCCCACTACCAGAAAAGTACGCAGAGATCTATGGGGGTACCCTGGAAGTTGGCAATCGTGGCGGCATCCTTGTCCCGGAGGAGAAATTATACATCACAGTGGATGCTGAGGGATAGTAGCAACAAGATTTCTGCAGCGAAGCTGGAAATGAGATGCAACGCCTTGGTTCAAAACTTCAAACCGTGGAACAAAACCCGTGATGATACAACCAACGTCTTAACTACTTGTACAACCGTATTGTTAGACAGAATATAGCGTGATGTGTAAATGCACCGTAAAAGCTGGCTGACACTAAGAAGTTTACGCCACACACAATCCTGATGCAGTTATTGCCGTGAGAACGTCATACCTTATTATTGAAACGTGCACATTGAGTTTGTTTTCTGAAGTCTGTTTGGGTTTTATATATTACCCAAGTCTGTCAAATCTGCCCTGAATTCTAATTTTAATGGGGAGTTTGTTGGGGAGGTAGTAGCAAGTGGAGTCGTACACATTTTGAAGCATAGTTTCACGCCTTGTTTGGACCACTCAGGCACTGTCTGGATTGGAGTAAGTATATGATTAGTACATTACTTTAGGGTAGGTGTGTGTGTGTGTGTGTGTGTGTGTGTGTGTGTGTGTGTGTGTGTGTGTGTGTGCGTGTGTGTTCTTTCTTGGTGCGGAGGTCTTGAAAGCTTGGACGTGCGTTCAGATGATGAACAGTCGGCAATCAGTGGTGCATGAGGGAGTTCCAATTTTGATTTGCTAGCTGTTTCAAATGCTAGTGGAATTTACCAAGAGACTGGTATGTGAGAATTGATAAGAAAAGACTGTTAAGCTGTTCTGCAGTATTTAGAGAGAGCTTGGTCATGAAGCAGAGCTCTGTTTTGGTATTCGTTTAACTGTCAATAAGCAATAGCTTCCGACATAAGACAGTACATGTTGGTGAATCTGCTTCAAGCATGTGGAGGTAGCTTTGCAGTTCACTCTGCCGTAGGGTAAGCTAGGATGGACCTGAAACATCTACACAAATTGTAATGTTTGCTATTCAACGTCGCTGGGTAAATAATGGAAGAAGTTGTATGTATACTGCCGTCAATTCTTGTCTTGAACAAACAAGATAAAGCACGTACATTTTTCAGTTATGTATCAGTCCTCGTGTGGTATCAGCGTACAAGTGCACGAGTTTGTGCGACTGGCAATCCCCTATGTGAAGTCTATGTACATATGCTCTTCAACAGGAGCCGCTGAACACCCGAACAGTGCTTGCAAGCCCCAGAATATGCCAGCTAGCAACCATTGCTTGTCAAGCGTAAGCAATGGTTGCAAGCTTCAGCTCGGAAGCCTCCAACCCTTGGTACATCATTGAGACATATCCTCTGCGAACCACCAGATCGATGTCAAAGAATTGTAATGGCCCTCCAAGAATCACTCTTCTGTGCAAATGCCGATTGAAATGTGATGGCACAAGCATCTGTCGGCCCTGATGAAGCAGAAAGTTAAGTCACAGAGGATTGAAGCTGTCATCCCTGTCATGCTCTCCCGTCTATTCCTTCTTGGTGTCGATCACTTCTAGTTCTGTCGGCATAGTTTTAAGTATTAGTGTACACATGTGTGACCGCTGCAGCGTAAAACCCCACCACGCACAATCCTTCCTATTAGCGACTGCCTATGAAAGTGTCTACTAACTTTTCAGCTCGGCATTCTCCTCCTATTAATATCACGCCTGCAGAGTGGCATGTCTAAGTCCCCGGTATTACAGTGATCTCATGAAAAAGGGTTTTCAGTTTTCCTCACTTGCGCCTTGCTGCACCCCAGGCCTGCTGCATGTCACGTACGGTTTTCATGTTACATTTCTCTAGGCCTCTAACGACCTCTAGCCCTCCCTTGCTGGACTTTCGTAGCTACGTGTTCCCTGTAATATTGCGAAAGGAGAAAGCTCGCATCGCAACAGGACGTGCAGCTCTGAAGGCTCATTTGTTGTACATGGTAGAGGTGCCTTGTGGGAGTGCGCCACAAGGGATCCTGTAGTGTGGCAGAGCCCTCTGGTCTTTTCAAGTTCTGGGGCAACTTAGCAAGCTACGACTGTCCAAGACTGACTGAAGTGTACGGTTGCTGGATATTAGCTACCACCCACGCACGCACGCATGCACACTCACTCACTCACTCTCTCTCTCTCTCTCTCTCTCTCTCTCTCTCTCTCTCTCTCTCTCTCTCGCTTTCTCCCTCTCTCTCTCTCTCTCTCTCTCTCTCTCTCTCTCTCTCTCTCTCTCTCCATCCCTCCCCCCCTGTCCCTCCCAATACCATGCGCGCGCGCGCGCCCGCGCGCGCGTGTGTGTGTGTGTGTGTGTGTGTGTGTGTGGGGGGGGGGGGGGTCCGCTCTGAATACGAGCACATGACATGTGATCAATCCTTTCAAAAAGTTTCATAAATCAATTGCGCTCGTTGCACGTGTTTGGTATCACGGGTGCCACGTGGAGTCAATGCGATTCCGGGATGTGGATGAGCCCCGGAGTGAAGAGAGTATTGACTCAGGGTCTTGTGGCTGCATGTGCCAAGCGATCCGCTGCACATGCACAAATCTTACATCATGCATGTGCACGTGCCCAGCGTGATTCTATGAACATGATGACTAGGTGTGACCCACAAAACCAGTCTAAGTCTCAAGTAAAAAGAATGTCTACATCGGGGTGGTGATGCATGCACCTGAAATGTCACCAGTAATGATGTACAGCAACCCTAGTACAAGTTGCAGGAGAAAATAGAGTTGGCAGTAAAAGTATACAGAAATCCACTGATACAATCAACCCCGGCCTCAGATGTATCAAAATCTGAGTTGCAAGCACGGACACCCTCACCATGCAAAGCTACCTGACATTAAAACAGGGTTCCCAGCCGTTTGCAAGCTCTTGATAGCTATATATAGCCCTGCCCTTGGCTCCACACCAACCGCCAACCGCGTGGCCTTTCCAGATACAGATACAACCGTCTTGTCCACTACCCATTTATGGAACTTTTGACCGTGTGCATCCTGGAGCCTTAACACAGCAGAAGATCGAAGGAAAGCCGCCCCCCCCCGCCCCCCGGGGGGGGAGGTTAAAAACCTGGGACTCCGCCTTCTGAATCAGAAGTCCTAATTGGGTCGCGCCTCCCACCTGTCGTACAACAGTGGCAAGGGTACTTTCGCAGCCTCCCAGAAATAAAATTAAGTGCGCAAAACTGACTGGGACACAATAACCCAGTGGGTGCGCAGCGGCAGGAGAAAGGGAAGGAACGAGGACACGTCCAAGGCCTAAGGCCGCTGGGCCCTCTGCTGCTTGGCCCGGGCCTCGCGCACATCGCTTCTCAACTTTGTCATTTCCAGCAGCAAAGCTCCAACCTGCATTTACCTCCCCAGCCATCAGCATGCCCGCTGCTACATGCACATCCTAAAGAATGCAACATAGGGCCGGGACCAGGCCGGGCCCGGTCCCGGCCTGGTTGCCGGGACCGGCCTCAGTTGCCGGGACCGGCCTCAGTTGCCAGGTCCCGGCAACTGAGGGCCGGGACCAGGCCGGGCCCGGCCTAAACCGGCCCCGGCCGGTTTAGGCCGGGGCCTAAACCGGCCTGGTTTAGGCCCCGGCCTAAACCAGGCCGGGGCCTTCAAGGGACCCGGAGGGGACCCCAAAGCAACGTAGTGAAGGAACACTCATGGGTCCCCGAGGCATATTAATGTACGACCCTCAAGCCCTTGAAGGCCTCGCCTGGTTTATGAAGTCACATGGAGTGAACCAGCAGGAACCTTAAGCTGTATCACCCAGTGATTTAATGGCATGTCATGTGAGGCCTCTCCTGCCCCATAAACTCACCTAGGAGGAGGAGCCACAGCGCTGGCACAAGTCAAAGGGCAAAGGAGAGGAGCGCCGGTGTTGTTATCTCATGAGGAAAACATGAAGGCACATCTGAAGCAAAGGCCTCCAAGAAATCATGAGCAGGGCAGAAGCAGAGCACTGATGTTTCTGAGACATCAAACTCAGAGCAAAAACGGCTCGCCACCGTTTCCAAGGAGTCTTAGTCAGGGAAGAAGCACTTCGTTGAGTTTTTCTAAAGTATGACAAGCACGGCAGAAGCACTTCCATTGATGTTTTTGAGACAGCATAATCGAGGCAATAAAGGCAAGAAAAGAGTGTCTGATACCTTCTTCTGGCCCCGCTTGTGTGCCAAGTAAACCAAGAGGCCTGAAGTAGCCCAGGAGCTTAGCAGTGCCAGGACTTGCAGCATCCTCCCTTTGCATTGGAATCCCTACACAGCAACAACAAGGACAATCACTATCTATCCATCGAATTGCACAGGAGGAAGAGTTCCAATCGCAAACATCTCCAAAGACACAAGAGAGGATTGCCGCATGTTTTTAAGACTGGCATGGATTGCGCAGAGGATCCATCAAACTGCTGATAAAACGAAGGCTGCAGGCTTAATGCCAATTGAGGAGTTTGTTCTGAGGAGCGGGGAGAGGCCCTTGTCAAACAAACATCACAGATCCTGAATCTAGTCATTTTCCCTTGAACAATTTTTTGGAATTACTTTTGCTCCTTTGTTGGACATTACCAGCAATGTTTCAAACAACTTCCTCTCTCCAATACAAACCTGAGGGGTCTCCTGTATGCAGCTCAAGGATCGAACTTGCCCCAAGCTGAGGTGGGAGGCCTGCAGCTCAGCCAAGGCGGCCAAGTGCTTCTGGGGTGCCTCCTTATGGCCTGCCAACTGGGCTTGCGAGGCCTCCAGGGCCTCGCTGAGCACTCGCTCCGTCCTCTGGGATACTTCCAGCTGCTTCGCCTGCGCCTTGCTTGCTTCCTTGCAGGCTTGCAGCTCCTCGGCGCGCTTTATCTGTTGGACAAGATACTCCAACGGCTTATTCCCATGCCTTTTTTCTTTATGTTATTTCTCATACTGTGATTCATGACATGTATGAGCCTCGTGCGTGTTGTCTATAAATGACTAATAATTTTCTTGCTCTTTGGACGAATCAGCCTCGTGTGGTTTCTGTGAATTACTACGCATGCTTACGGGCATTTATCCTTCTCTGACATAAAACAAAGGTGCTTTAAATCCCAGCTCCTGAGCCCACTTGGGCTTCCCCTGGTTATACCGCAACCTTTATCAAACTCCCCCGGTGTCCTTCCCCCCTCCGTTTCCAGCCCCTTACCAATGCAAGTTCCCACGGAACCAAACAATCAAGCATCGCGCGCACGCATGTGCGTGCGCGTGCGTGTGTGCGAGGGGGGGGGGTAGGAGGGTGTTCGACTAAATATGTGCCTGAGAATGTGTGTGTGCGCATGGGCGTCCCCCCCCCCCCCCGGTGCGCTCGTGTGTGTGTGGGGGGGGGGAGACTGATTGAAAGCGGGAGGGCAAGCAAGGTGGCAAAATTGTGCAAATAGATCCGGTGCCAGCAGTCTCTCAACATGTACAGATCCCAAACCCTGGAATCTCTCGTTTGTCCGAGATTAGCAAGGGGACTCCACGCTCTAGCAGCAGCCCTGAGATGGTGAACTCACACTTCCAGCCAACATCTGGTCCAGTCCACAGCAGATTCATGGAAAGTCCACAAAATGTCCACAGCAAGTTTTTCCCCGCAGGGCATAATATGACCTAAGTAGAACATCTGTTATGGTCCATCGGACAAATGAACCCAATCTTGAGGATCGGTTGACACCGTTGTCAGAGTTGTAAGGCTTCTATAACTTACCAGTGCACGGTCCTTCTCTGTCACTCGAGCCCGCTCGCTCTCCAGCAGCTTCTCAAGGCCCTCCCTTTTCGCTGCTCCCGCAGCAAGCTCCGCAGCCCGTTCCTGCAGCTCTTGCTGGTGGGCTTTCTGCGCCTTTTCCCACGCGCGCTCCCGGGCCCGAACTTCCGCCTCTCCGCGTTCCCTCTCCACCTTCACGGCAGCTTCCAGACTCTTCCCCGCAGCTTCCACCCGCCTTTCACACTCCTCCTTCCCCCTTTTGCACTGCTTCACAGCAGCTTCCACCCGCCTTGCACACTCCTCCTTTCCCCTATCGCACTGCCTGACAGCAGCCTGGGCTTGGGCGAGGGCCGCTTGAGTGTCCCGGCAGGCTTCTAGCTGGAGCCCAGCTTCTCCTAGCTTCTGGGCAGCTTCCAAGCGGTCCGCCTCGGCGCGGCTGTGCAACTGCAGCAGCGCCTCGGTGGTCGTCGCCAGTCTCTCTCCCAGGTCTGTCTGCACTGCTGCAGCTATGTGCTGCTGACGTTTTACTGCACTCATGGCGGCCTCCACAGCACTGCCTGCCCCTCCAGCATGGCCGTTCAAGGAGGAAGAGATAATGAATGTGTTTGTATCACGTATAAAAGATGAAGGCAAGCGGGGGACCCCCACGAGGGGCATCCTACACGCGCGCGCGCGCGAACGCGCACGGACACGCACGCACGGACGCGCGTGCACACACACACACACACACACACACACACACACACGCACACACACACACACACACACACACACACACACACACACACACACACACGCACGCACGCACGCATGCACGCACGCACGCACGGACGCGCGCGCACACACACACACACACACACACACACACACACACACACACAGAGAGAGAGAGAGAGAGAGAGAGAGAGAGAGAGAGAGAGAGAGAGAGAGAGAGAGAGAGAGAGAGAGAGAGAGAGAGAGAGAAGGGGGGGGAGGGGTGGGACGGGGGAGGAGCCGAGGGGGAGGAAGGTATAGAGGTACAGGTAAAGTGGACAAAGGGGAGCGAGCTCCTGAAGGGCAAAAGGGAGGGATAGACACACGGGAGGGAGAGGGGAGAAGTCGCATGACCTCATGGCATTTGGGAGTCAGGCTCCCAGTCTCACGTACATATATTGGCAAATGTTCCCCCGGGCCGGTACGGGCATACTTTCATGTTCTGATTATATGGCACTGTTAACTTGTCTATGTGAGCATGAGTGGAGGATGCGTCCCAACAACCCGCCCAAGAAACACACGCACGTGCATACACACACACACACACACACACACACACACACACACACACACACACACACACACACACACACACACACTAACACACACATGCATGCATGCATTCGTGCATGACACATAACTCTCTACCTCACACTCCCACACAATTCTGGATATGACATAACACGGTTCGGCTACTGCGCACCAGCATCATCGAGGATGGCTTTGACAGCTTCAGCAGACACAGGCGCCTTCTCTATAATCTCTGTGGACTGGTGTTCTGCACTGCTTTCCTCCCAGATATGATTTTGGATCAGCAGTGATTGCAAGTTGGATTTGCAATTCGCCAACTGCTTCAATGCTTGTGCCACCATACTACTGACCTCAAGCACGTCATCGTCTAAGTGTACATCAGAAAAATTCTGCACACCGACGCCTGTTCCACCAGGGGAATGGCTGACGTTTGTCGACCATCTTATGGCAACCTGGACCCAGACCAAAGGATTCTGATCATGAGAACGTTAACCCAGACTTCCCAGAGGTGCCAAATATGCCTAACCCAGCTTTTCTGGTCTTACACAGTTCAGCAAAATTGTCCTCACCAGAAGCAGCAGAATTGCTGATGCTATAAGTAGGCCAGATCGGCTGCATAGTTGTTGGGAGTGAGGTCCGCTCGCCTGTTCTTGCGCATATGGGACAGCCTGTGGCCTACAACCCAAACCTCCTATTATGTAGACTGATAATCGCAGCAGGGCAGCAAAAAAATTAGAGAAAAAAACTTCACATGGATCACCTTACTGGTTCAGCCCCTGCTGCCCTGCGTCTACGCGTTGACGTAGAACTTCCTTCAGCTCCGTCCCCTGGCAGCGGAGTTCCAACGGCTGTCTTAAAGAAGGGGCTTTGTGACATTCGACCTTGAATACGGCTTTGCCTCTTATAATAGGAAGGATTTACAAGGTCATTGTCTGGGCTCTTAGAAATGTCCTTTGTGCTTTCCGGAAATGTTACCCGTGGTCATGAGTGCCACGGCGTAAAGGGTCTTCCAATACTACTCCATAACCTTCTTTGGCAGTCTTGGAAGGGCATCGAAGTCGGGAAAGCCAAGTACTTCTCCGACCACTTTTGGCGAACACCGACTTTTCGAAGCAACAACCCAACCACCAGCCTCTTTTAACCAGTATAAGCTTTGCCTATGCACTCCTATCCTTTTAACGTTGAATACAATGTGTGTACTGAGTTACATTGCTTGTGTTTGCTGCAGTTCGACATCCGTGTTCGGGAACTCGTACATCTGTTTGGACATCCCAAGAACAGATGGGAAGCACTTCCTCCATGCTGGGCACACGAATACGGCTTAACACATATTTAGAGATAATAAGGGGGTGTGCGGATGGTTGGACGGCTTTGTCTGAAAGGCGTATAGTGCGGCATGCAGAGCCCTCCCAGTTCTTGGACCAGACCCAGGACTCCAGCCCATTTCAGAGTCCCAGCAGGGCGCAGCATGCAGATTCGCGGTACATGCGTACCTGCCGGAAACCATCTACTCTTGCGCATCACAGACATTTTCCGGACCCCTACGCGGTAAGGCACAGTTACATGGTTGGGGGGCCAAAATTTCGAACTCCCAGTTAGTTTCGAACCCCCAGTTGTTACTGCTTTCGGGATTGTGAAACCACCCTGCACCTGCAGTATTCGCTGGCTCGTGAGTAAATTAGCAAAATGGATGATCGCACGTATGGGAGGATATTGGCTGAATGGTCCTTGGAGGGGCTCGAAAAAGCCCTAGGCGGGGATCTGTATCCAGATGAGGCATCGGAGAAAGTCTGGGGCGTAATAGCTGGAACTGAGCTAGGGAAAAAAGTTTACGGATCATGGCAGGCCCTTTTCAAATTGAATTGGGACCGTGAGGAGATATTGAACGCGATGACAGGCAACGTACTACCGACTTACTTCAAGGGGAAAGTGGAGGACCATGCTGCTCAAAAAGAGGAAGACGCCAATCCTTCAACTTATTTCGAAAATTTGGGGGCGTTGCGGGACATCGGGTTCGAAAATATACCGTGGGACCACGTCCTCTTAGCACGTTTTGCTGGCGACGTGCCTCCACCGGAAGAAGAATCCAACTGACGGCGCCTGCCAAATATTTCAGGTATGCAGATTATCAGAAGAAAAAATTGGCTTGGGGCTGAGCAACTTAAAACTTCTTAAACTTC
>KV908344.1:756178-758678 GCA_002005505.1 Botryococcus braunii | reverse complement strand
GTAAAGACTGCCTTGTGAACAAACACTGGAAAGTGAAAGCATGTATTGTTGCTGTTATAAACACAGTAAGGGCTTCTGTACGCAAGGGGTGCGTGCGAGGAAGCGGGCGTTGTGGAGTGTTCGCAAGTAAAACTGCGGATAAGGGCGGCTGCGGCCAAGGGTGCCAAGGAGATTGCAGCCGGGTAGATGTAATGGACAGAGCGTTACTGTGTTAGATCTTGCATTGACATTGGGAGTGTTTCGTTCGACAGGATACGTCTCTCTTCGTGCACATGGACGAGCTAACTGATACGTCTGCCACCTACTTATACAACACACACCACCGTGTGCTTTACGGCCTTGCAAGTGTTTCGTTCAACAGGATACGTCTCTCTACGTGCACACGGACGAGCTAGCTGATACGTCTGCCACCTCTTATACAACACACACCAGCTTGTGCTTAGAGGCCACACTATTGTTCAAGAGCCCGTAGAGTCTATTCAATAAGGCCAGCGCATCCGAATGCAGCCCCCACGTCTTTCCCTTGAAATGTTTCTTCCTTACAGCAAAAGGAAGGTGGGGGCAAGAGCCCTAACTCTCACCCCAATACTCCCGGCAATTCGACCCGTTGGCTATAAATGTTACCCCCCCCCCCCCCTGTGCACGGTTTGACAACTCTAGAGATCTACAAAGACTGAGACCCTGAAGAACTGGAAGGAGAATGTAAAATGGTCCATAGACACTCATGCAATACCCCCCCCCCCCAACCGGGAAAAAAAAAAAAGAAAAAAAAAAGAAAAAAAGAAAAAAAAAACAAGAAAAAAGAAAAGAAAATAAAGAAAAACCACAAAAACAGTGCAGTACCAAAAGCCCGGAACGCAGCAGAACGCAGCACGCAGCTGAAAAGCTGTAGAAAGTTCTTTTCCTTTCATCCACCGACACTCATTTTCATTTCATGCTTGACCGGATTGCACCGCCCTCGCAAAATTGGTTGACATTTATACTATCTACGATCAGCGCTAACAACTGAGCATGTATTGATACTCTGAGTAGGTCACGTCAAGATGGATAATCGCGAAGCGGGGAGGGCAGTTGCTACATGGGCTTTAAAGCGGTTTGAAGATGCCCTGCGTGATGATTTGTATCCACATGAGTCTACTGAAAGATTCTGGGGCATAGTAGGTGGTACATATCTGGGACGTAAGATCTATGAATCGTGGACGGGCATATACAAATTGGGTTGGGACCGGCAGGAGGTTCTGGACGCCATGTTAAGCAATGAACTACCGTCGTATTTCAAGCAGAAAGTGGAGCAGCATGTGAAAGAGTACGAGGAAGGTGCCACGATTAAGCCTTACATAGGATCTATGAAGTTCGTGATGGATTTCGGCTTTGACAAGATACCATGGGACTGGGTCTTCTTAGCACGATTTTCTGGAGACTTTGAATCCATGGAAGCAGACTTCGCCTAATCATATCTATAAGACGAGAAGGTAATTCATAGTTTGGGTGAGGATATAATGGGCCTGGGGTTCTTGCAAATTCGTATCCCTCACTTTTGTCCAAGAAAACAAACTGTTTTGTCTTTGATCTTGTTTGTTTTCTATCTTTTTCTGTGGGCTAATAGACCTTTGGATTCCCCTTTTCTTGCGTTGATGATGAGGTGCTCTTGCGTTGATGATGAGGGCTAGGTTCGCCAGATTTCCATTCTTATTCATTTATTCCTTAATTTTTTAGCGACCAGTATTTGAACAAAAGTTGCGTGTGCCATCTTCAGCTTTTGATGTATTCAAGAACCACTGCGCCACCAGAATGCTGAAGGAGAGAGCCATCATTCAACAGGTCGGTGTTTCGCATGTGGGGTAACACGAAGCACACATACCCGTATACAAGTGTATGTCCACTAAAACTATTCAGCAGCAGCACTAGTACAGCTGATACCGCTGATATCCGTTCTTTGACGGTCTAGCAATGGATCTTGGCTTTTCTGATTGCGTAACGAGGGCTAGCTGACTGTAGTCCTCTACTCGTCGTCTGTTAATCCCCCATATGCAAATTGTTGACAGGAATTCCATTCAAGCATATGAGTTCCTTCAAAAGATTTATTTTTTCCAGACAATACTGTGGCCGGCCGTGGCCACCAGACGAGCGTTAAGAGAAGGGCAAAAAAGATTGCAGAAGAGGCTGCAGGCGTTTGTGGCAAATCTGTGAGTGCCTGGATGTGCTGTCCTTAAGAAAGTCTTCCACGTCTTCCAGGACCACTTGCCGTCCTGTTGATGCAAGATTTAAAGCCAAACACGGGGTAGGCCAGTGAGTGTTGATAGATAAACATAATTCTTGCCTCCGACCTTGCTCGGACTAAGAGATGTGGAGCTTGGACACCTCTTCAAGTGAATGAACGGAGTTCACTTTAACGGGTGGTGCTGGCACAGGAGAAGTAACTTCCTTTAGAGTGTAATGGAGTTTTGTCGCAAGCTCCTGATGTAGTTAGTGCTGCT
Organism: Botryococcus braunii; assembly: GCA_002005505.1. NCBI lineage: Eukaryota > Viridiplantae > Chlorophyta > Trebouxiophyceae > Botryococcus > Botryococcus braunii. The sequence continues at coordinate 756,201 of KV908344.1, read as the reverse complement.
GCTGCTGCTGCTGTGATTTAGTC
>KV908344.1:726178-751178 GCA_002005505.1 Botryococcus braunii | reverse complement strand
TCGGCGCCTGGAACAAGACCAGCTTCTTGCAGAAAGCAGCTGTCGCAAGGAAAGCGGCGTCCTACAGCAGTGACACGTACACAGTAAGTTTCATACATATTCCAAGGCTATTAGTTTAACTCGATAAGGCGCCCTTCGTCTGGGCTGAGTCCCAAGTTTAGAAGCCAGACATAAGCCTTACACACCCACATGGTTCCAAGGATAACTGCACGGCACTGGTAAAAACATGTCAATTGGTTTGAAATGGACACCTCCAAGATATGGGTTGCAACTGGGAACGTTCCCTTACAGTGAAAGGCAGGTCCTGTTGTGCCCTGGGAGAAGACTTCTTGGTTGTTTAATTGCATTCTTGCTCCATCGGGGCTGTGACATTGATATCGTGGGGTGCTGCTGAACAGCCGGAAGATATGTGCGGCTCGCCTGCTGCAGATTATGTATATGATCCCCCACCTTACCTACACTCCACAATACTCACTGGCTTGGTGATTCCCACCCGTCCTTCTATGGCTGTTTGCACATGCCCCTCCCATTTTTGCCAAAACTGCAGGCTTTCTTGCCCTTCGTCATGTGGCAGGGGTCTTCTGTCACGGCCAACAAGTTGTTGCTTTTCTGTCCAACACCTTGGGGTCAAACATCTCTAAAGCTTCCACATGCTCTTGTTACGCTACTTTTCTAGCATCTTACATTTTTGAACTGTCTACGCAAGCTTGGTGGCTTGCCTCAAATGTCTGATATGTATAGATCTGCTCACGCGCTCATGACTGCTGCCTTGCTGTTTGATATTGTACAGTCTTTGTACATAAGCTAGTTGACCATGTTTCCAGGGTTCGAAATGATTTATCTATCTATACATGCTTGCGGACTCGTTTGCTGCTGCATGACATCTACAAACCTTTTGGACTGGAGCTACTTTTCTTGATGTCCAACGTCTGTGACTCTCCTATACACGCTTACTGGCTGCCTAGCTAATGAGGATTTTGTATTGACTGGGTGTTGTATTTTGTCTTGACTGGGCGCTTTACAATGTTGCAGATACCTGGCCATGTACATACTTATGATCTCGGGGATGGCAATGTCCGCCACTTCCGAGCAGCTCCAGAGCCAGGGCCTGATGCCCGCATCTCCTTCGCGGTCTATGGCGACATGGGGGAGAGCACGCATGCATCGGCAAAGTCTCCAGGGTGAGGGCCCTTCAGCTGCATTGTTGTAGGTCCTTCCAAAAGCAAGTCCCCTCACCGCTTAATAGCCAGTCCCTCAATCCGTCCAGAAGCAGGTCTCCAATGGTCTCTCCAGGGTGAAGCCCCTCCAGCTGCAGTGTTTCTCAAGGCCCAGACGGGGTTCACACGCATTCATTGCAAAATCAGGCCTGCCGAAAATGATCATTCTGCTGTCTAGCCCTCCAGCGTTTGCCGAAGATTCTCAACAAAGATTGAATCTTTATCAAATCCTGAAGCTCGAAGGCCAGCTTTTCTTGCAAGGACCTGACCAGCCAACTCAGCAAGTGGCTTGAAAGATGTGCTGGTGGCCAAAGTGTACTCCATTCACCATTCATCTGCTTCATCCCATACGTACATAAAAGGGTTCTATGTACGCTGTGCTCAGCAACAACTGACATTTTGCTTTGTGGCGGGGCTAGGGGACACCTTACGTCGTCCAGGGTGCAGAGGGAGATCGAAAACGGCGCGCTCGATTTTGTGCTGCATGTCGGGGACATTAGTTATGCCAACGGGGATCCCAGGATATGGGACACCTTCATGGAGGTCATAGAGCCATACGCAGCTGTAGTTCCCTACATGATTGCGATCGGGAACCATGAGTATGACTGGAGGACTGGAAGTGAGAAACGTCACTCCCACAAAGCAGATCCCTCCGGCGCCGTGGACCCTTATGACCCAGATTGGGGCAACTTTGGTGAGCAGGAACCTGTCCCACTCATTCCCAAGTATTGCTCCCAAGTTTTTTATGTCCTCGTGCATCGTCTGTGCATGCATCTGAGCATGTGTGTGTGTGTGTGTGTGTGTGTGTGTGTGTGTGTGTGTGTGTGTGTGTGTGTGTGTGTGTGTGTGTGTGTGTGTGCGCGCGCGTGTGCGTGTGCGTGCGTGCGTGTGTGCGTGCGTGTGTGCGTGCGTGTGCGTGCGTGCGTGCGTGCGTGTGCGTGCGTGCGTGCGTGCGTGCGTGTGTGTGTGTGTGTGTGTGTGTGTGTGTGTGTGTGTGTGTGAGTGTGAGTGTGACAAGGGCAATACCTTGCCAGTCAGATGTTGAAATCGACTGTCAGTGGCAGTCAAGGTTTAGTATTACTTGTAGGGAAACCCCTTGGGGAATGATGAATCTTTCCCGCATACCCTTTTTTTATTTTTTTATTTTTTTATAATGCAAAAGTTCTATCGTTTTCTTAATTTTTAATTGGACAATAGTAGGGATGAGGAGGAAGTTGGTTGTTGGTGCAGGAAATGACTCAGGTGGCGAGTGTGGGGTGGCTGTCGCAAAGCGGTTCATTATGCCGAACAGCATGCCAAAATCAGCAAAGGGACTAGAGGGCAAGAACGAGCCTCCCAATGCACCATTTTGGTACTCTTTTCAGTACGGCCCTGTCCACATGATTGTTCTCTCCACAGAGCATGATCTGTCGGCTTCGTCGCGCCAGCAGAAGGTGAGATCCTGTACTTCTCCGTCCTGTACTTCCACTACAGTTTTCTCAGAGGGTAGAGCTCATAGCTCCTATTGTTGTGTGGGTGGTCCCTTTTAAGCTTCTGCCCGAGTTGTTTTGTTGGTGCTAGGATGAAGATATATTGTGAAGCATAACGGTCGGGGTGTTTCCCCAGTTGTTGAGGCAGATGCCCCTTTTGTGTGGTCGGAAAGTGGGTCAGCCCAACGAAGAAGAGCCAGGTATAGTCTCAATGAGAGAGGTCAATGAGCTCTATTGAAGCACATGATGGAGGGGGGGCTTAAAGGCTGTGCTTCTAATTGTGTTGCGTTGTGAAATACCCCCGACAGGAACTAGTCAGACCCCCCCCCCCTCTCTCTCTCTCTCTCTCTCTCTCTCTCTCTCTCTCTCTCTCTCTCTCTCTCTCTCTCTCTCTCTCTCTCTCTCTCTCTCTCTCTCTCTCTCTCTCTCCGCGTGTGCATGTGCTTGTTGTTGTTGTTTTTTTGGGGGGGAGGGGGGGGGATGGTGCATGACTGCTGAGTATTGGGATCTTTATAATTTATTGTTTTCCCATATTTCAGCCCCCCCCCCCCTCCCCTTACTCCAGGAGCATGTGGAGATTCCAAAATGGTATATTGGAGTAAGGAGAGCTTATCGGTTCAAGTTCATTGAGGAACTTGGATACTCTGAGCGTCTGGAGCATCTTTGCTGGAGAGGTTGCATCAACTGCCCCAAGTGGAGTATTAATGGGCATTGCGTGGACTTGCAGTGGATGTTGGAAGAGATGGCTAGAGTAGACAGATGTGTCACGCCCTGGCTTGTGGTTGCAATGCACCGGCCTATGTATGTAATATTCCCACACAAGAGCAATAGACGTGTGGGTGAGCACTTGCAGCAGGAGCTGGAATCTTCTTTTGCAAAATTTGGGGTAAGCTGCTTTCTTCTTGTGGTGTCCTTGTGGTGGGAAATTGGCCGTCCTCTGCTTCACTCAATGACCCATATTAGGTATCAGGTACACTAGGAAGATGGGTGCCGCAGTGCGGTATACCTGAGCAACTTGTCTCGCATCGGTGAACTTGAATCCGCCTGTGTTAGAGGGTGGCTTATGATGTAGTCAGGCTGTACATGCACTGCCTGATAATTCAACCGCCATCCAGAACTTGGTACATTTTTCCCCCTGCGTCTACCCCAAGATCGGGGTCTTCTACGTGCTTGTATGAGCGGCCCTTTGAGACCACCACCCTCGCCCTTCCCCCCCCCTCCCTTTCTCCCTCCCTCTCTTCTCTCCACCCCATTCCCTCTCCCTTGTCCCGCTCCACAGCACTTGAACGGCTTTCTGCCTCTTGCCCGCGCATGCTTACAGTCTTTTGCAGGACTTGCAGCATGGTACCAAGTGTGAATAGGCGAGACAGTAAGAGCTGGGTCCAACTGTTTTGCGGCTGTGGCAACTCATGGAATGGGTGTGGGGCAGGTGGACGTTGTATTGTCAGGCCATGTTCACTCTTACTCACGAACCTGTAATGTAGTCAATAACATCTGCCTCACAAACAACAGAGAGGGAGGCGCCACCCACGTTGTTGTTGGTAAGCTCTTCACCGATCTTTGCATCCATTAAAGCGGGTCTTTGATACATCTTTTTAAATATGGGATGCATGTGTAGGGAACTGAAAATTCGTAAGCCCAACCCTGGCTTTGAGGAATGCATGTGAGCAAGCTACCCCCCCCCCCCTCCACACACACACACACACACACACACACACACACACACACACACAGAAACTGAGCACAGCACAGCACAAACACCCTAGCACATGCAAGAATTAGGCAAAGAGCATCTGTGGGCCATGGCTTGCACAGTGAGTTTGGACCGAGCTGAATCAGAATTTGTAGCATGATTTCTTTTAAACCTTCATAATCGCCACATAATTGCCTGTGTCATTTTGGTTTGCAAGGGTTTGAGGACTGTGTCTCTATGCTGCCCCTGATCCAAATCAGTAAGAAGGAAAAGTAGAAGAAATAAATTGGGAAAGGGCATCCCCATTGCAAAATACCACACGCGATGTCAGCCCCATGTTTTTGCTGTCTGTTGCTGATAACCCGGGAGGGGGGGGGGGATGCTCATGGGCCTTGCAAGTCTTGATTGTTAACACTAGAAAACTCCAGATAGATTATCAACAAATACTGGAAAATTAAAGGTATCTTTCTGGCTGCAGGGCAGAGTGTATTACGTGAGCTCACGTGTCTTGTGCTTGTCGGACAGGATGTGGAGGTCATAAGCTGTCTTCGGTGGATTTTGACCGGGATGATGTTTTTGACTATGCCGAGGCAGAATTCGGGTATGTCCGTATGTCAGTTGATGGCGATAGGAGAATACTGCTGGAGTACGTCTACTCAGATCACGGGGCTGTTGGAGACACTAAAGAGATACCCGTGCCGAATGAGAGATGTAAGAGTCAAAAGGGAACAGAACCTGAGCCTGTGGTCAGACTGGACCTGGGCTCGAATACTATGTCCTTCAATACGACTTCCCTAAGGACTTCAGCATGGTTGTCCCAACCTGCTACTGTTGAATTGAAAGTGACCCAAACGAATGAGAATTGGGGGGTGCAATTAAGTTGAGGCACACTGATGTTTGAATGTCAAGGGCATGCGAAGCCTTGTAGATGTGTATTGCTGCCTCGTTGTCCACGAGTTGATTTGTCCCCTAGCAGCAATATTGTGGACCCGGTCACACCAGGTGAAGGGGGGGGGGGGTAGTGCGGTGCAACGGCTGGCATCCCTTACACATGGCATAATCATTTAGTCACCAATGCGGTTTTTTGGAGACAGGCGCTGTTGTGGCAGATGGCTGGGCTGGGCTAGTAGGATGTAGCAGTTCTGTGTACACAAGGGGGTTTGTACGATTGGACATTTTTCTTGGGACAAATGGGGATACGGGCAGCCACATGCTCCTTGTGCAGGCAGGATAATTTATGGCCTTTGTGGGCTGGTCACATCTTGGCTGGTGTTTGCCGACCAGAACGTCGCAGGGGTCTGAGCCCAGCGACCCGAGGTCCTCGCCAGATGGGACCAGGCAAAGTGCAGATGCAGACCTATCTGTTGCAATATCATACATAATGCAACAGAAGTTTGGGCATCACCATGACCATATGGCCTGGGGATGGAAGAAGGCGATGCCTCGAGTTGCTCAGGGGAAGAGGCTAAGAGCTTTATACTAGACACCCCCCCTCCCGCCGGGTGGTTGCTTCTTCGTTTCACCTGAAATGTTTCATGTTAATTGGTTATTATTGTGCCCTGTGGCAGCCGTGTTTTAAAGAGGCTGGCAAGATGGGAGGTCTGTATGTGGCATGCAGAGCGGCTGAGAGGCATGTCACATGCCTGATTTGCAAGAGGCATGACGCAAGGGGCATCCTTTATTATTTGCCACCGATGTATTCCGCCTTTGACAAAGAAGTTGTGAATTTTGCACTAGAGTGACTAGCCTCCTGAGAGTTTTGGGATGCCCGACAACTGGGAACAGAGTTTATGCCGCCTTGCACTTCTGCGGTAGAGGCATGTCTCACAGAGCCAGAACTCAATGGAACCCCATGCATTAAATGTTAATGTGCCCACTCTGGTAGGAGGGCAATCGGCAGTTTTTGTTTCTGCGGGAGTGTCTGGGAAAACAGGTCTTGCGAGTTGGATGTGTCTATGACACTGCCAGAGACGTGCCGTGCTATGGCTGAGACCGTTGGCCAAGGGGCTTCAAGGCAGGGGGTCTTAATAATGTTATTATTCATCTGAAGACTGAAGGCGTGGTCCCACGTGCGGAATGCCCTTGACTTAAAGGGGGAAGGATAGTGCGCACGGGCACGATAGTTTGTGTAACCAAAAGAGGTCGTAGGGGCGATGCATGAATTCAATCGTACGAATCAACCCTGGGTCCAACTTTTCAGGGTCACTGAGTACCCTTGGATCGCCAATAAGGCTGTCATAAATGCCTTATTTCATGCAGGCTTTGGAGCCTAAGGAGATGCAGTTCAAGGCTCCGTGGAGGCTTTTGAGATGCAGGAGACCAACCTTCCTCTTGAGATTGCACGTGGTATGAGGTGGTGTTAGCCGGGCAAGGAGAGAGTCTGCATGCTCTTGTGTCCCTGTAGTCTAAAGGTTTCCAGACATAACACCTGCAGGTAACCACAATTGCTGGGAACACAGCGGGGGCGTCTTTTCTGGAGACCCTAAGTTTTGTCGGGTTCTCAGCCAAGCTGTTCAGTCTGTGAGGTTGGAGTTTGCCGTAATGGGGGTGGAGCAGTTAAGTGTCGCCTTCATTTGCTATTGTACTATACAAGGTGTTCCGAGATGCAACGGTCTTGCAGGCCTGAGCCATTGTTGGCCAAGTCCCTCCTCCACCGCAGCGTGAGCATTTTTTGCGGCTTGGAAGCAACGAAGGGAGTCAGAGGGTGGGAGTAATAGCCTCCGGACTGGGTATATGTTCACTTTTTGGTTAAGAACATCCCTCCGAAGACGCATGGACGTTCTGAGGCTGGTCTGGCAGAGTTTGTCAATGTTTTGCCGTTCATTTGCGAGCTTAAGTATTGGAAGCAAGGGAGGTATGCAGACGCATAGTTGCAGTGCCGTTGTTGCGTGTCCCGTTCTTTGGGGCCCAATCCATGCCAATGTTGTGTTACCAGGCATCAACACCCTGGTTTGCCTCGGGCTGCTTATACTGTGCCAGTTGTCTTTTTGCCCCATCAAAGTATTACGTTCAAGATCTCGCTTATGTCCTGAAGGGTAGCTAACGCCATTTGGTTGATCCCCTACGGAGGAGGTCCACACCCAATGCAATAATGCTGGGCCATGTGAATCGGGCACATATGTACTTATTATAGCGGGATGGACCCAGCACCGTTTTTGGTTGTGGAATGTTCTTGCGCAGTACATGGTGCCGCTTGAACGGGATGATTGGATTTCGAGTAGGGAATCACTGCACTGTGTAAAGATTCTCTGCACACCAGACCAACGAAAGTTGTGTGATCTCGGTTGGGAGGCGTCAATGTTGATGCAGAACTTCCTCCTGGCTTCTCAGACCCACATTCCACCATGTTCACGGCTTCGGCATGTCCACGACTTGGGAAAGTGGTGGGAATTGTGTTCACGGCTTCTGAAGGTGGTGGAAGTGTGTCACACAAACGTGCAGCCCTCATCTTGAAACCTACCTTGCCCGAGACTTTGTTTGCTACCGCCGGAGGCTGGCAGGATTGACAATGTCCAACAAGTCCAAATTGCCAGAGTAAACCGACCCAGCATGTTGCATCCTGTAACTTCAACTAGGAAATTTGATATGGAGCTGACATTTTGCAGTCACAAAATCTGAGGATTTAGTGGCATTAGAGATCTGGCCGGGTGATTGGCAAAGCTGAATTTACATAACTCAATTACAGTTGTCCGATGCATTTATAATTTCAACCTTATCTAATCTGAAAAAGGGCTGCGTCCTAGTTCAGTGTACTTACAATACTCCAGCAACTTACTGTATGGGAGAGTCATAGGAAGACCAGTGGACCGACTGAGCTGCCCACACTGCAGACCGGGGCACCGGGGGGGGGGGGGGGCGACTTTGTGCATATGCATAAGCACAAAGATAAGAACACTACTCTCCCTAGCACCCACAAATTTTCAAAGTCATACCAAACAATGAACCCCTTCCATGTTGTTTCAGGATCAATCTCCAAACAAGGAAAGCATCGGAGGGTGAGCTTCACGATTGCCCGGGCCGTGGGGCGGCAATTGGCTGCGAGGCTCCCTTCTGTGTGTGTGTGTGTGTGTGTGTGTGTGTGTGTGTGTGTGTGTGTGTGTGTGTGGGGGGGGGGGGGTTGATGTGCGCGTGTAGGGTTGGGGGGTGATTTTGCTTGGGGGTGGTGCAAGGGGTGTGATTTCCTCTCAAGTAATTCGGAAACAATACTTGCTCCGGGGTGCTAACTAGTCCGAAAGGGGCTTGGATCCTTGTTCGGGGGTCTGGTGTCATCCCTTCTTAAAAACGACTCTTGACAGAAGCCGAGAATGAAGCTTTCGGGGCGAGGTGCAGCCTCCTGCTCCAGGCTAGTCTCCTCTCATCACCTGACCTGTTGCAACTGTTGAATCCAAGAAGCAGGATTGCATCTGTCACATGACCTGGGGCACCTGTTAGATCCAAGACGCGGATAGCTTCTGTCAAATCAGACAGTTGGACAAGATGAACAACCTCATCACATAGCCTGCAAGGCCAGATGGTACCGTGAAGCACTCATGAATGGCGCAAGAAGCTTCCCTTGTGGGGTACCGGCAGCCAGCAGCTGCTACGCATGCGGACAGTGCAAATCCATCGTATCCCAATGAAACCTTGTCCCTGCACTTGTGTATGCGCTGCCAAAAGAACATACACCATCTATGGAGGGGACAAGGACCTCCCTCCAAATGCCCCCCCCCCCCTCCCATTTGGACCACGGTGGAAAACGGCTATAAGATTGCATTTAAGTCCTTTGGGGCACAACAACAACTGACTTGGTTTGCTCACCACCCCCTTCCCAACAAATAATGTTGCTGATCTGCCTGCTGACAGATGGAACTCTAGCACTCCAAAGAGCCATCAAAATACACTTTTCGGCCCACAGGGCTTTCTTGAGTCCACCACACTACTGCCTGCACTGCTGGAAGTGGGTTCAAGAAACAAGCCATGGACATCTGGCTGCTGGCTGACATCTTACCCAGGGCCCCCCCCCCCGGGGGGGGGGGGAGCGGTTTTGATGAGCATTGAGAGTTGAATTATTCTCATCAGGGAAGTACTACTTTTTGTGATGGATGTTAAAACAAAGTACATCCATAGTACTAGTTTTGTGATTAATGTTCTTCGAGCGGCACGCACTTCCTGAACACATCCTTCAGGAGCTGGCTGCATGGCTAGCAGCCTTGTCGCTCTGGATCATAGCCTCCACAAAGAACTCTCCTGCTCGGTATGACGATCTCACCAAAGGCCCTGACGCGACATACCTGCAGATGAGCGCCAACCCAAACAATCACGACACATGATTCATAATGCCAGAGTGCCCAAACCCATTGGGGACGAACAGTTCGGGAAAGTGTATGCAAATCTCCCCGGGACAATCGAGTACCAGAAGAATGGCCAAAGAAGTTGCTAGGTAATGTTGCAAGCCTGGAGAAGTGCTTCTGTGAATTTAGGAGGCTAAGCATTTTACACCCCAGCTCGGTCCGGGTGCAGACCATCTTTGAAGGCAATTTGAAAGAGACATATGCCTATGCCGGACAAAGAGGCCGGCTAAAATAATCGATCACATCTATCACAGTGGGCTTAGCATTACAGGTCCACCTTGAGATGACTGCAGTCATATACTCTGCAACCCTATAAGACAAACTTATGTGGCACACAAAATGCACGGAACTCCTATTCTTAGTGCTAATGGGTATGTCAAAGAGAACAAGCACAGTAGCAATAAGCGCTAGATGTCCATGTACACTCCGTGATGATATCTGTATGCACACAGAGCCAGCATGACCTCATGCTATCTCCTATCTTTGAGACCGCCCCGACTTACCTGAAGCCAATTACTTCCTCGCCATACTTTCTCCAGTACTCGAACTTTTCAGGCGTCACATACTCCTTGACTTCCAGGTGAAGAGGCGTTGGCTGAAGATACTGGCCGAACGTAAGAATGTCCACACCTGACAGAGATAATAGAAAATATCAGACTTTTGGACAAGGACACCTGGATAACAGGGGGGTGATACTTTTACCTACCCTGCCGCAACAGACTCAGTCAAACGCTTGCTTTGCTTTGCAAGCTTTGGATTACGATACCGTGAATACAAAATCAGTAGCTGGCAATGAAAACAGATTTTCAAAGCCTCTCCACACAATGCAAGCCAGAAACTTCAAATGTCGAGAATACAAACCCCGTTGATTACAGACACCAACAGAACAAGATGAGATGGGGTGGAGATATGTGGCACCTGACACCTTCAAGGTTGTTACAGTTTCCAACAAGAAAAATGCAAACCTCTGACAATATATGTAAGTCCGAGCAGGGGAACACAAGAAGCTCTGTGGCAGGGGAACAAGAGAAGCTCTGTGGCCCGACCTGCATCTTTCATGTCCAGCATGGTGTCAACTATCTCTTCATCGTTCTCCCCCAGACCCAGCATGAGAGAAGATTTGGTATACACGCCGCAGCCCTTAGCAGCCCTCAAAACGTCGAGGGATTGGTTGTAGCCTGCCCTGGGGTCTCGAACTCGCCGCTGGCCCAACATCGCCAGTCACTTCCCCAGCCAAAAACCCACGATCGTAACCACGCGACCCTCAAAGTTCTTAAACTTTCATAAGTACACATTTTTCCGCCCCAGAATAAACTTCCAAGCGAAGAAACATGCCAGAGCTAAAGAGAGTTAAGGACAAGACGCCAAAAGATGTCTGACCACTGCCGAATATCCTCACTGCACAGGGAGCTTGTCCCCTTGTGAGTCAGACGAATTAAACCAACCCAGCCGTCATCTCGCAAGCACAGCGCGCAAGGTGCAATCCCCGAGGGAAAGTCCTTGCGTTAACCCGCCGCCTCCTCCTCCTGCTCCTTCTCCCCCTCCTTCCGCAACGCAGTTCGGTGTGAAGGCAGTACCTGAAGGCGGTCGACTGTCTCAACATTGTGAGCAAACACATCCAGGCCCGAGCCGGCCAGATGGCGCACTGCTTCAAGGTCCCCTCGGAAATCTGGTGTCAGGCACTCCACCAATATGTCCGGCCGCAGTGCCTTTAGGGTCCGCACGGTCTTGGCAAAGTGCTCTGCTCCCCCGTCCGGGAGATCGTCCCGGTCCACCGATGTTAGAACGATGTAGCCTACTCCCCATTCTGCAATGGCCTGCGTGTCCGCAAGTCCCAGCAATCAATCAGCCCTGAGCCTTCTGTCTAGAATTACAATTCCCCGTCCCCTCCCTTTCCTCCTCTCCGACACCGCTCCCTCCACTACCCAATCTACCCTCTCTCTCACCCACCCTCTCACGCTGAGTGTGTGCACCCATATGCACCGCATGTGCACGCTTCTCTTTCCCTACTCTCCTTCCCCAACCCTAACTCAACCCAACCCACCCACTCAACCCCCCCCCCCCCCCACACACACACACACACACGAGGGGAGGCTACGGAGAAGCAGCTGAAGAGGGAGAAGGAGGGGGAGGAGCGGAGGAGGTAGGGAGAGAGGGGGTGGAAGGGAGGAGGGGAGGAGGGAGGGAGGGGGGGGAGAGAGAGAGAGAGAGAGAGAGAGAGAGAGAGAGAGGGGGGGGGGGAGAGAGAGGGGGGGAGGGGGGGGAGAGAGAGAGAGAGAGAGAGAGAGAGAGAGAGAGAGAGAGAGAGAGAGAGAGAGAGGAGAGAGAGAGAGAGAGAGAGAGAGAGAGAGAGAGAGAGAGAACACCAATACACTCACTGCCCGAGAACTGTGGAGTTGCCCACCATTGCCATTTGGAGGCATGTCCACAAGATGTGTTCCCTTCTGTGTTCTTCCAATGTACTCCGGTCCATACTACTCGATGGATGATACACAATCCACATACTCATGTCATGAGTCAAGCACATTTCTTCAAGCCAAAGTCCGGAGAAATGCGACCAAGAAGTGTATCTTACCTTTGCAGTGTTTACGGGTTCATCAGGATCTGGAGGCGGTGGTGTCCGCGCAGTGTTCACAGCACAGAATCGGCAACCACGAGTGCACGTATCACCTGTCGTGACCCATTTAGAAACTCTGTCACAAAAAATCTGGCCTGCCTTCAAATAAGTTGTTTCAACAACAATTTGTCCTCAGGCGTTCGACTTCAGTCCCAACCCCCCAGACATCTGCTTTTCTAGGACAAACCATTTTAAAGCAAAGTCAGTACATGCAGTGCAAACACCCTTTTTTTTTTTTTTTTTTTTTTTTTTTTTTTTTTTTTGTTGGCCAATATGTCAATTGACCCATCCCCCTTGCAAGTTCCTTGCAGACTTTCAATGAGAACATATATTATTGTTCCGGTTGTACACATGTCCACCGTGCAGCCCGTAACTTCACAGCACAGATCACTTGGTACCTATCAAATGCACTTTCACCATTAGGCGCACCTAAAAGCATGATGGTGGCTGTTCCAGTGCCGCCATTCCAGCATTCACCAATGTTTGGGCACTGGGCTTCCTCGCATACTGTATGCAGTTTCAGGTCCCGCAAGTTCCCATGCAAATAGTCATAGCGCTCCCCCTGTGGTGCACGCTGTCGGAGCCAGTGTGGTTTCTTGCCTTCTGCAATCTGATGTGGAGCTGGCCCTGTTCCCAAGTGAGGCAACAGCGGTTTAAAGAACTTCCTGCCACACAACTGCGAGGACTACCAATGATAGCTGCTTTTGAAGGAAAAATATGCTGTTTAATGCTTCAAATGAAACAAGATTTCACTGATGAAATTTCTGGGTTATGACCATCACTTTCAGGCATAAAGCAGATATTCCACCATTGAAATTGTGGTTCACCCAGTGTCAACCAATATCAGGTTGGGGTATCTCTTCCCTATAGCTGGGCATTACCGAGGAGACTCGCTCTTCCAGATTTAGACTCTCCGAGATGTTTATTCGCTAGTGCCACCAAAGACGGATCCTTCTCCACAGCTAAGGAGACGAGCTGGGAAAACGCATCTTCCCCATCGAAGTCGGCTTGCACTTCTAATTCCCGGATCTGCACAACAATTAATACCATAAATGAGTGCATATAAGAACAACCAGTAGTATCAAATTGCTTTCACAGCGTATAACGGCCATTGATGAAGTTGGGAACGGGCAAACCGCTGCTCTGCACGCTGGAGGGTTGCTGCTCCTTCCATCAGGGGTATTCCATCTCCTGCCTAGACTTAAAAACTGCCGACAATGAGGAGCAGATACGGTTGACAAATGTACATTGCCAAAGTGACTTGCATGCATCCGACAACACACTTCCTTCATGCGGTCACTCACAGACGCTACTCCGTGCGGACAGTTACAACAAAACCCCTGAAAATTTCAAATGCTTCTCATATACTCAGCAAAACTCGTATTGCCACACAACAATGCATATCTACATTCGTTCCACGAGTTAGCCTGATCTGGCACACCTTTCAAGAATGGTGGTCCACGAAGATCCGCCCGCAGGAGTAACGGACCGGGTTATTTACGGCTAACCTGCAGAATTATGTTTTACCCCCTGAAAATACGAAAGCTTGAGTATGAATCTGGCAAAGTAACAACATCATGCAAATCAGCAACCTCGTATTTTGTCATTTAAATATTCTAGCTCAGTAAGGGACTGGGATTTGCGCTACGCTGAATGCGCTTGGAAAGACTTCGTGAGGCGTTGCGTTGACATCCGTTTGGGAGGGGCCGGCCTTTTCAAGCTATGGAGAGTCTGCGCTCTGTCCCATTATGCCAAAGAGAAGAACATATAAGCAGTCTCACAAGGGTTGAGTTGCAGAAAGCTGCCAAAGAAGCAGGTCTAAAGGTGAGGAACACCGGACGTGTTCCTGAAGTTGTGTGTCAGAACTATAGGAACAGTTCATACGGGTCCCTCCATGTTCCGCTGCCTTAAAGAATTATTAACGGCTGTCATATGGGAATACAGGCCAACGTCAAGTCATCAATTCTAGTTGCAAGCCTCCTGGAGAAATTAGCTTCTGAGGAAGGCCCGTTCAAGGAAGATCCCAGGAAGGTCACGCTGACTGCGGATGAGTCGGTACCAGAGGACTCAGGAGGAGTAGAGACAGGAAGTTTGCAAGAAAATGATTCAGTGGTGCAGCCCAAGGGCAACGTTCCTGAAGGTCCTGCTCCCCCCAGCCCAACAGCAGTTGACATGGAGACAAAAGACTCCGATCCTTTGCCAGTTCCAAGTTCTCAAGAAATCGCCCCAACAGTGCAGCCAGGGATGGATGCAGGGGGCCAGTCCGATGGGTGTCCAGTCGGAGTGCAGGAGCAAAGTGCTCCTGTGGTCGACAAAGTACCAGAGATGGGTGTTGATTGTCAACAACTCTCACTTGAAGTGGATGTACTAGTAGCAGGTGGACCACAATCAGAAAATATGCCGCCTGTGGTAGTTTGTGGCACCCCAGATTTTGAGGAGTGCTTTTCCCAAACGTTGCAGAATGCCGTAGCATACCTAGACCCTACCAAATCTACTTCCCTTGCGGACTGCTTGGATCCAATGGGATCGTTACAGGACCAGCGGATTGACTTAATATCCATTTCCCCCTTAATCAAGGAGCACTGCGTGTCAGCACGCCCAAGCCCTTGGATGCATGGACCGCCGCCTGTAGCTCCCAGTGTCGACTTGGATGCTGTTATTGCTGCTGCTGACACTGCCTTTGCTGATTGTTGTGAAGACACTGATTTTGTAGAAATGGCCTTGCAAGATCCACCACCAACTCCTGGAGTTTCTAAACCAGAGACCATGTCTGACCAGATGCTAGTAGACGTAGAAAAGGTTGCCGTTGCATCCATGCCTGCTGTAGTGCCTTCAGCCCAATGTCCAACAAAAGGCAACTCAGCGGTGTTGGAGTTAAACCCAGCACCAGGAAATGCAGCTCCAAGTCTGGCTGCAGCTGCAGAAAACGTGGCCAATGGCGCTGGCCTAAATGCGGGTGACCCTGCCAGTGTGGAGGCAACTGCTCTAGCAGTTCCCACCCTGCCAGCCTCAAGAACAATCATGTCAGTCCCAATGATCAGCCCCTTTGAAGCATTATCCCACGGTAGGGATGATCAAAGTGGCGCCACGGTGCAAATCCTATCAAAAGTTCAGAGTGAGGTTCCCAGCCGCGAAGGTCTTGAGCATCCTGGACCGTCGGACCTTGCCCCAAGAAGCATTGATGGCGCAGAGAACTGTTCAGCAGTCAATTCACCAGTACAAGGTGTCTCCGACTTACGCTCCTATTCTAGAGGTATGCTGAGTATGCTTGCTGGTTTGTCTAACAATCCGCCTGAGCTTCCAACTACAATTCAGTCGAAGGCCTGCAATGTGAGAGCACCTTTTGCTTCCAACTTCAGTTTTCATGCAGGGAGAGAAAGTGGAATATGGGAAGGGCGCAATATGACTGAGTTACACCACCTTCAACAAGACTGGGACACCCTCAAGGTATTGACAATTTGATACTGTAATCTTGCATGCACCTTTTATTCAATAGGGGGTTTCATTGAAAAGCCCTTACAAGCATTTGGTATATGCAGCAATCAAACTCGGGACGGAGCTGGTCAATACCCAGTATTGCAGAAGTCCAAGCAAAGTCGCATCAACTGGCTGCCTCAGGGTTTACGACTGTTGGTTCCCCTAAAATGCGTCCCCAATCTCGACTGCTTGTGGCACAGGTAACATGTATGGGCAATCCTTCAGTGTCTGACATCTTAGCATGAATGAGGTGCCCAACCACGTCAACCTCTTAAGCCAGCCCAGTGCGACATTGCAAGCGGGTTACGACCAAAAGTCGACATTTGCAGACACAACAACTGGTTGGACTGCACCAATGCCCCCTTGGTGTAGCCCCCCTTGGTGTAGAAAAGGTGCTTGTTAAATATTTCTAGATTCACACACACAGACACCAACAATTTCAGCACTAATGCCGAGGCTCTTTCCTTTTTGCACACATTGCCAAGTCTTGGGGGCAGATTCCTCTTTTTTCCTATCATTTTTCTTCTAACCCTTGTCTTGTACGCCGCCCGTGAACCCCCCCCCTCCCTTTCTTAGCTACCCCACCCTCTGCGAGCCTGGGAAATTGCCCCTCTCCTGCACAGGTGGGTTTCAGGCCTTCTCAGTACATTTCCCTTGCCTTAATCTTACCTTCTTCTTCTCCAAGCTCATTGCGAGGTCATTCTAGTTTGTGCCACGCAGAGTAGAAACGAAGACAGGAAACGACCGAGAGAAGCCCTTATTGAGGATAAAGAGTCTGTGCCCAAGCGTCCCACCCTTGCAGGACAAAACATGAGCAGGCTGGCGAAGCCAGGGCGAGACCCTCTTAAGGCTATAGATAAGTCCAACATTACGGTAAGCCTGTTCCTATGTTCCCACTCTGTTTCAGCTGTGAATTCTGCAGCACCCTAAGCCAGGGGCCCGGCTATAGGTTCCAGGGCAAACCCACAAGGAGCAGGGTCCACTGGCAAGCATGCAGAAGGCAGTCGTGCGGCAGGGCAATATACACACCCTTCCAGGTATTCCTTATCTATGTGCGTGTCTGACGCTGCTTATGCTGAGAAAAGTGTGCATGCCTAATTTGGGAAATTGTGTACTGAGCCATCATTTACTAGTCTAGTCATTTTTGTAAAATTTTCCTGCTCTGGATTGAGGTGTGCATGTATGCCCGGATGAGCAAGATAGGTCTCTACAGAAATGCTCCTTTTTCTGATGTCTCCACATGATTGCCTCATCAGATTTACGAATAATTCGGCTTTTTACTTACCGAACATACTGACGTCTTGAGCGCTCCGATGACGCAGGTCCACGAACATTTGGCCTTCCAGTGCCTGGCACCCAAACTGACCGCCGGAAGCCGTCATACCAAACTGTTAAAGGACGTACTGGCATCCCTACCTTTAAATCTGGGAAGTAACAAGCAGTTTATCGCTCACGGAAGAATATCAAATATCTCGGAATATAGCAGGTGCATTGTGCTTAGTTGCATTCTGTGGTATCTTCAGGTTGTTTGCAGCAGCCTGCTCATGTTTGTGGGATTCGGACTTCAGGATGCTTGCGGCCCAATCAGACTTTGACAGTTGCATTTGCAAGTTGTTTTACCATAGCGTGTTGGCTTCATTTTCCACGTACAAAGTTTGTTGCAGCGCTTAATGCGCTTTCAATTTCTACAGTGGTCTGTCTGTAACGGATATATGTGCAATGGAACTTATTCTCTTACCTTTGTATTGAGACGGCCTCAAGGGACTACGCTATTTTTAATCCAATGAGCTGCAGCGCACGTATTGAAGAGCCCTGTGTGTTCGCGAGTGCACTGTTGCAACAAACTAGGAGGCATCTCACTGTTGTCCCCTGCAGATTCCCCACCCCCCCCCCCCACACGCACGCACAGCAATATTTCCTCCCCCCCCCCCTTTCCCACGCACAGCAACTACGTTTGGGCATTGAAAACCAAATTAGTTTATCGCATTATTTACTGGCTTGTGGTGTCAATTACCGCACTATACATGCGTCAACAACCTCCACAAGCACGGAATGTGTTTATTGGGATACTATACTTTTTTGCATCCGGAAGATAAAGAGAACAAATACGGAGCTTTCTTATTGATATTAGTGTTCACGACTGAGTAGTACTTCTTACAAAGGAAGTTGTCTGGTTCTTATTGTCCTGAATTGCAGTCTCTGGCCAAAATATTAAGATAAAAATGGAATTATGTCTCCAGGAAAAACCATGTGTCCTACATGCTGGTATCTAGAAGCCCAGGCGTTCTCTTGTCGTGCCCTTCCCTTCGTGAAAAAACCATCAAGAAACAAAAGCTGAAGAAGAAGTGAAAGATTGTGAGAAAAGCAAATGGGGTGCAAATGGGGTAAGTCCCTCTGCCCTGATATGATGGATCAGAAAGAATTCCATTGTCTCCTTATCTTATTCCACATACCAAACTAGAGGAAGAACTAAAATTGTAGATCAGGAGCCAGGTGCTGCCCTGCTCACCAGAGACGGACAGTTATTTCGAAGAAGAGATAAATGAAATTAAACATGATAGGGGCCGAAAGATAAGGGGACACAGCGTTGTTTGCAAACTATGGCCGGAAATACACAAGACCAGCATGTTTAGAAGCAAATTATTATCCAGCGGGCATGGCATGCTACCCAGAAACACAGATTATCAGCAATGTGGTGACCACACAGGTCCTGTTCTGAACTTTAGGCTGCAGATGCTGGACCGATGTCGCATGTGTGCCCACCAGCATTATGTACTCTGAGTGATTCACACAGGGGTGTGGATGGAAGGTGTAGGGTCCACTGTATGGGGGTCCTATACATTCACACCCATAGGGGCTAATGTACGTTCACACGCACACATTCTTCCAATGTAACACCCACATCACACATTTCTAGGCGCCCTAGGGCTCGAGCACACAGCGCATCAAGTAAGAAATAACACCAACCCAGCCAAAAGGGCATGTTGAGATAAGAAACCGAGCACCGACAGCCCCATGGCCTGGTCTTCTTGTGGGATGAAAAGATTCTTGCCGCAAGAGAAAAGAATTACATCAATCCAGTCCAGAGGGCATGATGAGATGCAGACGGATAAACCAACGGTATAAGGTTCTCCAACGTGTGGTTGCGTCCTGTCCAGAGCACTTTTCCAGTCATGTGATCTAGTACGGCACATCATCCTTTTGATCGGCATGACTGCCAGATCCAAAATCAAATGCTCGATCGCACATTCACTCATTGAGCACTGGTCAATCTGATTCCACTGGAACATCTGTTTGAGGAGAGTTTAATGTATCCAGCTCACCACGCTATGTTGTCAGACTCGCTTGTGTCTACGTACCCCCATGCTTGGCGTCCGAACTTGACATGTCGTCAGCGGCTGCGCACATCAAACAGTCCATTGAGGACAAGCTCCAATAATTTTCTGAATTTCGTTGCAAAGAGTGACTTGAGGAGCAAATGCCAGAGTACCGATGACACTGGGATTCTTCATGGGGTACAAGGTAGTTACTGTTCCAGCCTGTGGTGCAGATCATGGACACAACAATATATTCTTTTAAGGCAACTCGATATAATGTTGAGTCATAGTCCATGATGGGTGTTCAAGCGGTGGGATATCGCGCATTCAGCGCTGTCCTAATTCCTTCTGCCAGACCAGGGCAGAGAGAGGGAAACCTGATGGCGAGGTCCAAAACATCCAATGTCGATTCAGGACAGTCGTCGACTTCTAGGTTTCCTTGGGGATTATTTGGTCAAGCACTTGATGGTGGACGGCAGGGCCAATGTTGATAAGAATACTCAGCCAGCACTGCTGATTTAACCTGGTCTTGCTTTAGAGTGGTTCGGATGTACCATGCTTTTTGGACTGGCAGAGATGACCTGCAAGGGCTCTTCATGCCCATATGTCAAATTTGTGGTCTTAGCCATCTGGCACATACCTGAGGCAATAGTGACATTCATATGCAGACGGACTTTGTCGGCTGGCAGTGGCTGCAATGGCTGCCGCTTTAGTCCTGCAACCCCAAGTGTCAGTAGCGGATGTGCTGGAAGCAGCAGGTCTGGAAGCTCAGTCTTCCATGGAAGTTCTGCAAGGCCAAGGACCTAAACTGCCAACAGAGTTTCCTCCCTTGCCAGACATTGCGATACCTGATATTGAGGAGGTAAGAAAGACAGCACAGGTTATGTGGCGATCACGTGAGCATCATGGGTGAAAGTGGGTCATTTAGATGTTCTGGGACATGTGGGAGTCAAGCCTGGGTGAAGGATGGAGAGGGAATTGCTCATACCTCACCCCTCCCCAACCGAACTTTTTTTTTTTTTTTTGGTGATTGTTGTATAGCACATCTTGAGGAAGTTACCTTCCAGATAGGGGTGGGCAATTTCTTTTGTTAAATCTCCACATTGCATATTCCCTTGCAGTTCAAGCGAATCGATATACATTTTTACCTTCCACCGTTAGGAGGGAACAGAGAAGGATAATTGTTGACTGATCTATGCCATCTTATATACACAATTGTCCGGCCAGGTGACGCTGTCGAATGGCTTGCGGGTTTTCCTGCTGGAGGATCATGAAGTCCCTGTGGTAAAGGGAACACTGGCAATGCGAGGGGGTCAGCGTGCAAGCCCTCCAGACAAGGTTTGTAGGCTCTGCAAGATTTTCCCACATTGCTCTGTCTGGCAAAATCTGTCAAAAGCTTGGTGTGATGAATGTTTTGTAACCCATCCGACTTTTTTGCAAGTTCCCAATTTGTGAAGGCAATGTGCCTGGAGAGATGTTTCAGGCAATTTAGTTGAGAGTAAATTTACCCAGAAGGTGGACATCAATATAGATCTTCGCACATGCACTATGCACAAAGGGGACGTAGGAACAACAGGTCTCAATATGGTCAAATGCTTCATTCATTGATCTGGGGTATAGTTGCTTGGTGATGTTTTGTGTTGGCGCCTGAAGATACTGTTTGATGTGGTTCAAGGCACACATACTGACCAAGTCCATGAAGCTCTTGACGCTTCGATTGAGAAGTCTTTTCCTGCGAAATATGCAAGACAGATCTTTTTCCAGACCTTGCAAAGCCCTTTGAGTCTCCTTGATGCTGTTTTATGTGTACAAGGGTACTTTGCTCTCTCCTTTCCCCCTTTTCCCTCAGCAAGGGGCAGGTGTTGCAAACCCATGCTGTTAGGTAACCCCAAACTAAGAAGACTGCTTGTCGGGCACATGGGAACAGCTGGGGGTTGCTACGATTTCGGTTGCGGTGCAACGATCGGGTGGCTCAGAGGCGCATCCCAGTGACAAGATGGATGAAGAACTGGAACAGCGGGCTGCGTACATTGAAGGGGGTGCAGGAATGGAAGCCAGCACCATGGGTGTGCCTATTTATTCCTGACACTGACACTGTAGCCATTATGTCGCTGGTCTATCCGTATAGATTGAGTGCGTACAGGCATTTGGACTATGTGTTGGCATAACCTCCGAGTTTGAGAAGTCCTTGTGCCATTCCCACTTCAACTGGCTGCCTGTAAAGGCTCTCGTCGGTGGCATCGCAGTTGTTCAGTGCTGTACAGAACTTTTGAACATGTAAGGTGTCGTAAATGTGATGTGGTGTGGTCGGTGTTATCGCAGTTGTTCAGTGGTTTACAGAAGTTTGGAACATGTAAGGAGTCATAATGTGGTGTGGTGTGGTGTGATGTGACATGACACGGCATGACATGACAAGACATGCATAGAACGACGTGACATGACATGATTCAGCAGCAATTGTACGTCGATACACATCTGTCCCGCAAACATTGCTTTGCGGCATAACTGGACCTGATTCTGTAGCCAAAGTGAAAGGTGTCAAGTGTTTTTCTTTTTTCCTTTTTTTTTTTTTTTTTTTTTTTTTTTTTTTTTTTTGGATTTCTTTGGCGTACAGCTTACAACCTCCCACGGATTGACATCTGCCACGTCCTAGGAAAGACGCTTGAGGGCTTGGACATGATGCTCTTGGAAATGTGACATCACAACAAATCCTGGAGGTTGCACCATAAAGTGTATTTACATTCGTTTCCCCAAACAATGGAGGGTGCAAGCAATTGAGCGGTCACCTGGGCATGATTTCTGACAAGTGCTTGCAGGCTTTGAATGCTTAAAGGAAGACGTGGAAGATGTCATGGGGTTGCTATCAGAGATCATTTTGACACCGGCGCTTCCTCCGCAGAAGATTGACATCGTCAAAGCACAGGTCTGATCTCAGCTGCTTATCTTTCCATGTTTTCATACCGCCCATGTCTTCGCAGAAAATGCACGAACAGTTTGTGCAGTGATGCCGTCTCGGCAAACTGAGAAAAACTTTGTTGCATACTTTCAAGCATCCTATGCAAATGTGGACTCATGTCAGCAAATTCAGGACTGGGGATTGTCGCTATCACATATGCACGAGAAAAGCACTGCATAATTGATAGCACAAGAGCAGCCTAGGAGAGACTGCATGCAAGCGCATGGGTCCTTGCACACAATGTAAGAAGTCTTGAGCGATGTGCATCTCTCTCAAACGTTTCAGTTGTTAGCGGGGGTTTTCTTGGCTCTAGTCATGCCTTTGGCATGAAGGAATCAAGCTTTGTGCATTGTGAACCATATGTCTGCAATCAGAGGTAATCAGCTTGTCTACAGGTTGACAAAATGGCCTGCCTGAATTTGGACACAAGTGCATGCTACCAGGATTAGCGTGTTTGAATGCTTTGCGCGAGAGTTTTAGAACTGCTAAGTTTATGTTCATTGGTGTTTCCTTCATGACCTGGAATCCTTAAGGAAGGCCATTGCCAGGCTGTGCTGGTGGCTTCAGGTCCGGGACTTGACCCTCGGAGGCCAGTTGTTCCATCTCTATAATTGGTTGTTCACCCAATCTAGATCAGCCTCTAGAATCCCCACCCTCCCCCAATTCCTTTTTTCGGGAATGGTGGACTTTGATGAGAGGAGGGTGGGGGTGCCTCATGGTGCGTGTGTGTTCACGACGTCTTGCGGTGATATCCTATCTCAATGTGTCTCTCTGACGCTGTCAACTTTGGTGAACAGATTTCCAATATCATAGAGCATAGGAACGACTCGGCAGCAGCCATACCGCGGCGCGAACTGGGGGTCCTCATATATGGCAAAGACAGTGTTTTTGCGAGGCGCCCGACAATAAGCCAGGTACAACACATCTCTGGGAGGCGTTGGAGGACTAGCTGTTGTAGAAGTGCTTGCACACGTTGGCTTATAAAACAAACGGCGACTGTTGTCGATATGCGGTTTTACTCCGACACGCGGTCAATTTTGCAGTGTACCCATGGGGGCCACCAACTGTTACTTCAATCGGAGGGGCATGACAGACTGGAGCAAGCATGCCTTTTGTTTCACCGATCAATTTCTATCAATGGTCTGTTGGCAGGCAAGCAGTTGCACCAGCTGCATTCCACCAGTCAATACCAACTGCCTACAACTCTTTCTCCTCTACCAACAAGTGGATTTAAAGCAACTCTCCTCCCAACCCCACCCACCCACCCACCCACCCACCCACCCACCCACACACACACACACACACACACACACACACACACACACACACACACACACACACACACACACACACACACACACACACACACACACACACACACACACGCGCGCGCGCGCGCGCATGCACGTGCACACGTACGTGTGGCACACACCTGCACACAGGATCTCCCCCATCTCTCTCTCTCTCTCTCTCTCTCTCTCTCTCTCTCTCTCTCTCTCTCTCTCTCTCTCTCTCTCTCTCTCTCTCTCTCTCTCTCTCTCTCTCTCTCTCTGTCTCTCTCTCTCTCTCCCCCCCCCTCCCCCCTCTCCCCCGCGCGCCGCTCGGGGCCCCACTGCCCCTTTGTCCATGCGCGCATGCGTGTTCGGCCGTCTGCTTGTGCGCCTGCCTGCCTCCCTGCGTGTGACATGTGTAGGCGGGGAATGACTGTGTGTGAGTGTGAGAGAGAGAGAGAGAGTGTGTGTGTGTGCGTGCGTGCGTGTGTGTGTGTGTGTGTGTGTGTGTGTGTGTGTGTGTGTGTGTGTGTGTGTGTGTGTTTGTGCGTGCGAGTGCGCGTGCGTGGGTGTGTTTCATCGGGTGTCTCACTGAGGTTTTGGCCAATGCAGGTACAAAGTCTTGGCCGCGAAGACCTTCAAAACTATCTTGCCACTTGGCAGCGGCCGGATGCGGCCATTTTGGGCGTTGTTGGTGCGTCTTCATTGATCCTGTATTTGTGTGTACTGGAACTTATAGCGCTCTGTTTCGGAGGTGGGTAGTTGATGCGTTGCGCATTTCTTACCGAGGCCCCTTGCCCTCGCCTGCAGACTCCAATTCGGATTTTTTGTCATGTCTAAGCCATTTGAGGATGTTCATCGTTTCTTCTAATGCAGGTGATTTTGACGCCAAAGAAGTCAAGGGATACATTGAAAAGTATTTTGGGGGTTGGGCTCCATCCCCAGGACAGCCGTCTGGTCCCATCCCAATCCCCAACTCTCAAGTTGTTGACACGGTAAGCCCGCAATAAAAATTTTCTCAGATTACTTTTAAAGGGCATGTGATGATTGGCAAGAGCTTACATGGCTAGTCGGTACTAGACGGACGTTGCAGGTGGTATCTTTCTGTACGACAGGCCAGGCCTTACTCAGAGTACAGTCGTCATGGGCCAGCTTGGCGTGGTAATGGGTGATCCAGACATCTTTGCACTGGATGTTCTTAATGACGTGCTGAACTCCTTCGGTGGACGCCTCTTCGATCAAATCAGATCTCGCGAGGTAAACTCTCCGCAAGTCAACCCTCTGGTACTTTAAACATAGATTCCGCAAAATTTAGTATAAAAACAAGTCCCTCTGCAATCATCAAATCAGTAGCAGAGTGCTCCAAAATCTGGAACTCCTCTTCGACTGTGTGACTATGTCCAACCGTTCGTTCCACTTGCCTGCTAGGAAGCTAAACGCCAACTACAGATTGATTATTACCATAGGAGAGTTCTCTGTCTTCTTTGATGCAGATGTGAGCTTCAATAGGGAGAGCAGCTAGAGGTCGTAGGGGATCGGCGATTTGTCGGCCATATACCAGAGTTTCGCGGAGAATGTTACCGCGCCAGGGCCCCGGCCTTGGTAGCTCAGTTGGTAGAGCGCAAGGCTTTTAACCTTGTGGTCATGGGTTCG
>KV908344.1:718678-721178 GCA_002005505.1 Botryococcus braunii | reverse complement strand
TAGGCACCTGATCTCTGCGTATGCAAATATCCTTTCATGAGGATCCCGTCCTTGCTGTCATAAGAGCAAGCGTGCTACGCACCGAAGCAACCCCAAGCAGGCTGGCTGAGCCTAATTAGGCCTTATAAGTCGGCTCAGCCAGCAGATTGGATAATGGAAAGTCCCTCCTTACAGATGCTCGTATTTCTTTATCTTGGTGTACACCAAGATGGACAACATGTAGGGCATGGCCCAGCCCGAGCTAGCAGCTCTGACCGAGGTGCACGTGCAGCTGCCTTATGAGACCTAGGTAGACAGTTCCCACGGATAGTATCCGTGATACAGGCCTGCATACGTGGTAATCTTCTGCGCGCCGTTAGATTGCCACAGCTTTAAAGCGCCGGTAAATTGCCGCAGTTTTAAAACTCCCCAATTGACCCAAGTGGCCAGTGAATTCAAAAGAATACCATAGCCCCGCCCGCTAATCTCGGTGGTATAGAGGCACCGAAAAACTAACAGAGCCTTGATAACATGGAGTCTCTTGCTATTGATAATATCACCCAAACTCAGCTTAACCAACAGCGGGTCATGTTCACTCGAGACATTCATTTCACTCATTCCACTGAAAAGGTTGTGGCACCCTTCCCAGCTGACCCGGACGCCTCATGTGGCCAAGAGCCGTACGGCTTGCCCGCTCACCCTGGTGGTCGAGCACCGAGTTAACGCAGCTGACAAACCAATTGGTCTACAGCACAAAGTTGTCAGTGTGTCACTGAAAGAAGTCTATCAGAGGAAATTACGAAGGTTCCGCACAGATCCCTTGCTGGGCACGCTTTATAGACATTTTGTTACCGCCTGTGATGCCCCTGCACGGTACTTCTCCCTGGATACTTCCCTATACTGTCTGCCGTGAGACATTGACACTCCCCTGTGACCCAGCGCTTCCTTGCACTACTAGTTAAAACTAGTAGTGCAAGAAAGCTCTGGGTCACAGGGGAGTGTCCGCATATGCCCAGTTAATTGACTGAGGATATGTCAACATGTTACACAGTACAGTTAATTGGGCATTGACAATTAAGTGGCCATATTTCAACATCCAGCTTTGCCCGCTAGGCAGCCCTTGAAAAAAGGTCTTCCTGCACAATTGAGCACCTTTCAAAGAAACTAGCTTTCGCTGCTTGGCAGTGCTTTCCTACACAACTGAAACCCTTTCAGGAAGCCTCCATTGCCTGCGTAGGCAGCGCTTCATGAAGGAGCGGCTGCACGCCTGAGCACCTTTCAAGTATCCCGTCGATGGGAGAGATATCTCTCAGAGATGGGAATCTTGAAATCTTCTTGAGATCTGGATGCTAGGCAACGCTTTGTAAACAAGTTTCGTCCACGCTTTGAGAACACAGTTTCAAGGAGCCACCTTCGGCTGCTTGGAGGCGCTTTCCTTCAGGACAGGTTTGGCCACGCCGAGCGCCAGAAGCGTTGTTGCCATGTCCACGAGGGTTGCCTTTGCAGGCGTCAGGCTCAGGCCCAGCTCGGCCTCCGCCTTTGCGCTGCTCAGCTTGTCCACCGCGTCAATGTGCTCCTTGGGGTCGGGGAAGCTGTAATCGGGAAAGCGTTCCCGCAGTGTTCCCACCACAAAGTCGGGAGTCACAGCGGCCCGATTGCTGATGATGTACCTGCACGCCGTCCGCATCCCCATGCCGCCCATAAGCACTGGCTTTTAGAATTTCGGCAAGCATAGGCCGTGAGGCAGCCCTTCGACATTCCTAGGCATGCTCCCACCCACCCACGCACGCACACACAAACAAACACACACACACACACACACACACACACACACACACACACACACACACACACACACACACACGCACGCACGCACGCACGCACGCGCGCGCTCACACGCACACGCACACGCACACCGCACACAGACACACACACACGCACGCACGCGCGCACATGCACACACAAACACACACACACACACACACACGCGCGCGCGCTCTCGCGCACAGGGCAGAGGGGGGAGGCAGGAAGGCTGCGGGGACCTACCGTCCGCTGCTGGAGGCTTTCTCCATGGCCAAGATGTGAGCCCTTGCAACATCCCGTACATCGCAGATGACCGGGGCTCCACTTGCTGGAGCGCCTTCAAGCAGCCCCTGTCCGCCAGCGCACATCCCCTCATCAATCCCAGGCCCATCCCCATCCTGAGTCAGCACTCATGCTTCCTTCCAACAGGCGGACACCAGAGTCCAACGCCTGGAAACGCCTCCTTTGTTCTTTCTCTCCTTCTTCCTTTTTTATATTTTAAAATTTTTAATCTTTATTTTTTACTATTTTCCCGGGGGTTGGGGGGGGTGGGGGTGGGGGGTGATTTCTTTGCGTATAAGGACGCCGGATCCTTTGACAACATGTTCACCCATCTATGTCCCCGGCTGTGATTGCGAAAGCACTATGGTAGTGTTACCTCCACCGTAGTTCCATACGATACTGTACTCCCAATGTACTGCTCGAACAACAGTGACTG
>KV908344.1:701178-716178 GCA_002005505.1 Botryococcus braunii | reverse complement strand
TCTAAAATCTGATAGATCCTGCACTGCGTACAGTGATTGCTTGTACAGCGGCACCACTCCTCAATTATTTGACACTTACTGCACTACGCACAATGATCGCTGTTACAGACGCACCCCCTTCATTTGATATCTGACAGGCACTGCACGAGGCACCGTGATTGCTTGTACAACTGCACCACCACTCCTCTAAAATCTGATAGATACTATACTACGAACAGTGATCGCTTGTACGCCGCACCACCACTCTTCTGATATCTGAATGATACTGCACTACGCACAGTGATCGCTTGTACAGCAGCAACACTCTACTATCTGATAGATACTGCACTGCGCACAGTGATTGCTTGTACAGCCGCAACACTCCTCTATAATTTGATTGCTACTGCACTATGCACAATGATCGCTTGTACAACCACACCACCACTCCTCTAATGTCTGCTAGGTACTGCACAAGGCACAGTGATCGCTTGGACAGCCGCACCACCACTCCTCTTATATCTGATAGATACTGCACTATGCACAGTGATCGCTTGTACAGCCGCACCACCACTCCTCTGATATCTGAGAGATACTGCACTACGCACAGTGATTGCTTGTACAGCCACACCACTCCTCTATTATTTGATAGCTACTGCACTACGCACAATGATCGCTTGTACAAGCGTACAACTACTCCTCTAATACCTGCTAGATGCTGCACAAGGCACAGTGATTGCTTGTACAGCCGCACCACTCCTCTAATATCTGATAGATACTGCACTACCCACAGTGATCGTTTGTATAGCCACACCACCACTCCTCTAGCTTCTGATAGATACTGCACTATGCACAGCAGATGCCATTTCACAAAGCACCAGAAGACAATCTACTGAATAAGATCTAATTTATCTACTTAGATTCTATGTACTAGATATCTTAAATATCTTAAATAAGTTATCTAATACTTGTCTCACAACACAGTTGTACATCCAGCAAATGTCATATCCACAAAGCACCTTAAAGACCACCGGAGACGTTTGAGTGTCCACAAGGTGGACTACATGTAAATTCATGTGCAAACTACCTGTACAGCCACAAAGACAACAGCTGTAACCCCATACAGTAGCTAACCCATCATCCAGACATGGCCATCAGAATGTACATACAGAGACCTAAACACCCTTATACTGCCGGATTTTCGCAGATAAACGATATTCAAACCTCTGAAATGAAACATCTTTATATCAACTTTATTATTCCCAATCTTTGAAATTTGCAACATTTATTGGTTTGACGCACAGCAACGACTTGCACACTCAAACTTGAACAGCCACAAGTGAATCTCCTGTACATCGCCAACTCAACTGCTTGTACACTAACTACCTTGGCATCCACAACCGAACCACCTGAACACCCAAACCACCTGAATCGCTTGTAACCTCCACAAATAAATGCTTCCAAAGCCCTACTGCAAGTTTATTAACCTCCTAGAGGACAATCATCCTGACATGCAATAACAGTGAACCTTGCTGTGGATGCACAAAGAAAATTCATCAGAGCGACTATCTCTTTTACTCCACAGGTCCCCAGCCACATGGCACTCTACTTTACAACAAACACAGTGAAGCTTGTTAAATCTAACTCATGATGCAGTTGTTCTTACCGAGCAACTCCCTGTCGTCCAGGGACCATTTCCATGAACAATGGGGGGGGGGGTAGGGTTATTCAAACAAAGTAGTCTGCCGAGCAACCACCTAGATATCCGCGAAAAGGACCACTTGAACAACCGCGAAGAGAGCTCCCTTTTTTCTTCACAAGATAATCACCGGGCATTTTTTCTCCAAACGCTATCCAACAACCTGCCCACACATGGTGCACCACTGCAGCATGCTGGCCAAGATCCTCAAACCAAGGTTGATCAAGTTATGATCGCACCATCTAAATTTCTGAGACACAGGACTCTGTCAGCCTGCGCTATCTGTATTTGATGTGTACACAACTCATAACTCCACACAAGGTGTATGCAACACAAACTCCGCTTCAGCGCAGTGCAGCGTATGTGTGCACAATGATGCTGTAGCATTTGTGCAGAGGGTCAAACGGGTTAGGGTCACTGACCTCCGCATATCAGGGCCAGACCTTGCATTAACAGTCGCACCAACCTCAGACTAAAATCCCTCACCCTGTCTTTGCAGATGCAAAGAACTATCAAATTGAGTTCCCCCACAATGATCCAAATTCAAGCGAGACAGTCGAGGGGCGCACGCGACATGGAAAACGAACTCTGCTCCTGAGACTGCAGCATCGAAGGAGCCCTCCTGCAAGAGGTCAGCTTGGACCAGCTCCAAGGATCCCGGCAGAGAAGTGGCTAGTTTTTCAAGATACTGGTATTTTGACTTGTCTTTGAGCGATCGCACTGTTGCACGTATATTGTAACCCTTTTGAAGCAGCTGGTTAATGAGCTCCGTCGCCACAAAGCCTGCAGGAGGCAGACCTCGTCTCATTGAACACATAGATATATTATTCTGTGAGATTGTGACGCTGTTGGGCATCAACGACTTTCGAGATATCCAACGTACGCTTTCAAACGGGCCGTTGTATCTGAACCTACCCGTCGCCCCGGTTACCGCAATAACTCCACTCATGGAGCTGCTGCACTCTGCCGTAATTAAATTAAATCGTCTTTTCAAAGGCCAGTTCGCTTTCAGTGTTGAAGGAAGAGGACGAACTCGATAAGGGGTTGTCGTTTTGCCGTACGGCAGGGACGCAACTTCAAAACTCATTTTGACAAATATCCCTTCCCAGTTCAGTCCTCATCAGCAACATTAAATGAAGGATTGTGGTTCATTCTAAATGAAAGTCCTATTACCTATGCTGACCATAATCCTGTCCTCGAACTTCTGTCTGCACGTGCATTCACGTGCTCAGCTGATTTGCTTGATTGATTGCGTAGATGGTATGACATCGAGCTGCAATTTAGAGTAAAACTTGTCTGAACCTGAGTTGAATGGTTATTTAAATAATCATTTAAATATCTTTACAAAAACTGCGTTCCAATTCGGTCCACAGCCGAACATTTTGCGATCGGTACCCGAAGAGATGGGTCAGTAGTGTTGTTGTATGACAGCAAAAAGGGCACCAGCTCCAGATTTTGTTTTGAGAGGTCACCTGGGAGAGGTTCAGGCAGTCGCTTTTCACAGCTTCTTGGAGATCCTGTACACAGGGTAGGTCGATAATCAAGGTTGAGAACTCGAGAAAGTTGTTCAAATGAGTATTTGTGTGCAAGTTTCCTTGCAGAGATTCTATTGGAGATTTGATCACATGGGATCTTGTCAGAAGGCGGCAGATGGCGAAGAGAGGGTAAGGATACTCCAGAAAGGCTATCCAACCTGTCCAAGGACGAGATCACTATGAGTGAGAATGTACAATCCTACTTGCTTTCTGGGGTGCAGGATCCACAAACCAACTTCTGGCATTGTCAGCCTTGAGTTTGCATCCATTCAGAATGCGGTATACATACTCAGGTATGAAGGGTGGATGTCACCCCAGGTGGCACTGACCAGGTCACTGAAAGATTCTTTTGTGCCGCTGGATGTCTAGTGGCGTGCATCTTCAGCCTGCACAGCCTGTGTTCATCTCAAACTTGTTTGTGCTGGAACATGCAGCCAAGGGCGCGATGGAGTAATATATGTATGGAAACTAGATGTGGAAGGGCTCTTGTCGAGGTGTGTCAGTAACTTACCTAGACACTGTTGCACTGCCATGTACATGCATTGTTGAAAGCAGAGTGCATGCTTGTGTGCCTCGTTCAACCAGCGCACCAGTGTGTGCATGCATGCGAGCGTGCATTCGTGTGTGTGTGTGTGTGTGTGTGTGTGTGTGTGTGTGTGTGTGTGTGTGTGTGTGTGTGTGTTTGTGCACGCACGCACGCACGCACGCACGCACGCACACACACACACACACACACACACACACACACACACACACACACACACACACACACACACACACACACACACACACACACACACACACACACATGCGTATGTGGCTTCAACAAGACATCAAATCTAGATGTATGGAAACACAGCAGTTCTGCTGCTGGGCCATTGGTGAGAAGCAGGTGTGACTTCTGTGAGACAAAATGCACATCTTTGGGGAGTGTTAAGGCTGTTTAGCGCAAGGCGGATATAACTATATGTTTGCATGCACAGTGACCCTGTCGGTGTGCTCGAGGTTGGCACATACAACTTCTGCAGGATGGGTGTCTTAGTCCAGGTCAGTGCACTTTTTTGCGTGCCATTTCTTTCAAGCCCGTTCCTTGTTTCTCCAGATGTTTAATTGAACTCACTGGTGACAGTGCCTTCCAGCATGTACTCTGAGTGATATTGAAGCTTCATTATCCAGTCTTTTCATGACAGTTTGAAGCACCATTTTATTTTTGATTATGATAAAGACCACCGGGTGCACTGGTGCATTGCATGTAGAGCCTTTTACTGTTTGGTGCTATCTGGACTTGCTTTTTTTTTTGGGGGGGGGGGGGCAAGGGTAAGGGTTGGCAATTTGTGGCCATAGTGCTCCCTTTGTCATTCGTGCCTAATACTGTGTCCATAGTGCAGGACCCTTCGAGCGCACTCGTGGATATGTCTCCATGGTGTCAACCTTCATGGGCACTTCTGAATGTGTCTGTCATGGATTGCTCTGGGTGAAGTTCTGGAGCTTGAAGGAGAGCTCAGCCATTATGCCCAGTAGTGTTCGTGCTGACATAACATTAGTGATGGTGCAGGAACCTTCTCGAGCGCTTGTGGCAGCATGTGGCAGGGACCCATCTGTCGTTTCCATCTGGGATGTCCTGGTCAGTTGGTTCTCACTGACTGCATGCCCGAAGAAACCTTACATTAACTGTTGCCCGTGCTGTACTCCATCAGGGGTTGTAAATTCTGTAAGTGGGGGGGGGGGGCGGCAGCACCCCCGGCCACCGCGCGCGCACACACACACACACACACACACACACACACACACACACACACAAACACACACACACACACACACACACACACACACACACACACACACACGCACGCACGCACGCACACACACACAGACACACACACACACACACACACACACACACACACACACACACACACACACACACACACACACACACCCCACACGCACGCACGCACATGCACATGCATTCCCGCTCACGCTGTCTTGAATCTACCTATCCAAAACACTGCAGGCATATGCTGTCTTTAATGGTACAACAGCTGCCAGAAGCGCTCAGATGCTGCTGCTTGTCATAAAGCCAAGCCGTTAGAGTGGTGCCAAGGTTAAATCCCTGGCTTAACATGCCACCATCCTTTGGAAAGGAAAGGACAGGGAAGTGCTCTGGGTACACTCTTGCTCAAAGGAGCAGATACCTGTTAAAGTCTGAACACCAGACTCTCAACCAAGTGGAGACTGTTGACAGCAATGGACATGTGGCTCGGGGCGTGTAGGGCAGCAGCCAGTTGGTACAGCTCATTCCATCTGTGTCATCAAAGTGGGGAATGTGCATGGCCCTCGTGCTTTCAGAGCACTCCGATAGTCGCTCCCGTGACCAATCAGCCGCTTTGAGGTTTGCTTGCTGGGCAGGCTATGAAAGCGGCATAATGGTCCTTTGGGATTGTGATCCAGAACCTTCTGTCCTAAGCGACCATCAAATGCTGCCTGAGGCAATCATGTCACTCAGCGTCGATTCGAATCTGACAGGTGCGACTCGCAGTTGCCTCTTCGTAGATGAGTACCCCTCTTGCCTGGTTGGAGGTTTCCATTGGAACATATGGATCTTGGCGAGCGAGAGCGCACACGCGCGCGGGTGGGAGGGAGGGACGGGGAGCATCCAAGGGCTTCTTATGGGTACTTTCTCGGAAATCACCCCTTTTGACACTGCAGCGTTTGATATCAGCCATTCTATCAAGTACACATAACATGGAGGCTCTTGGAGCTCGACATTCTAAATTCTTCTCTAATGTACATAGTGGGGCATGCTGAGATTATTGGGTGCTCTGCGCAGGAGGGGTATGTGGAGGGCCAGAATCAGTGGTTGCTCTCTTCTCTTACGAGGCGGGTTTTTCAATCACCAACAGGGTGGAGCTTCCCAAGGCGGGCGTCTCTGACATTGTCTTACGGACTGATGACAAGATTTTTGTAACAGCTGGGTGGGATGGGAGAATCAGGGTGTTCAGGTACATGTCTACACAAAAGGAAACCTCTAGTAAGAGATTGACCTCTTCAAAGGCTCCAGGATGCCTGGTAACAGTCTTAGTTTATCACCAAGCTGGAGTGAACGTGGTTTTGTTTAGGAAGAAGGACAACTTGCTGGTTTCTGGATCAAAGGATAGGACAGTAGCCGTGTGGCGAGCCTTTGAGACAGGGACGCATTCGGAAGCACCAACCTGTCAAGATGTGTAATCCCTTTGCATACTTGTCGCAGCAACCACGTTCTGCTGTGATTTTCCGTGGTTATTGCATCCACAACGTTTCAACTCCAAATCAAGTACTTGATTTCGTATGGCCTCCCCTCCTCCCTCCCTCAAGTTGCACCAGGTATTTCCCACAGAAGATTGGTTTGCAAAGCTTCCAAATCTCCCATATGGGGTGTGCAACGCTCTCAGATCTCACAAAATTGTTTTTCTGAAGGACCTGGAGAGCATTTCCATCTAAAAGGAGTCCACGGAAGCAGACCCAATTCTGTTAGAGCACTTCTTCAGTTTGTGCTGTCATGGCTGTCCCTGCTGTACTTCCATATTTCAAAGCTGGGGGAAAGGAGGCCAAGAGTGATAGGAAGTGCCCCCCGTCCCCTCGAGGCCCACACATGCACATATATGTGTGTGCACACACGTTCAGGTGTCACTGGCACGCGCTTCAGGGATGTGGGTGAGGACTGTACTCCGGCACCAAAAAGGTTCCGGCAAAAGGTGGGGATAGGAAGGTAGTTAATGTATGCACCCTTCAATATATCACCACCAGATTGCCTTTGCCGTACAAAGCAGAGGAGGCTGTAGGAAGTTGCATTCCAAAGCGGCCTTGCGCCCTTCATAAAAAGCTTGACCGTTGTGCTGCCTCAAACTAGGCTATAGCTAGCGGGTACGGCGTTTCTTGGCTGCTCCAGGAACGAATCTGAAGGCATCAAAGTTTGTTCGCTTTCCACGGCCTCGTGGTGGCTGTTTACTTGTCTTGTGGAGTCGTGCGGCCCAGCGCGCCATTATACCTGCTCGATCCCGCCATCTCTTTTAAGAAATCCCCTTCGGCAGATCTTCAATGCGTGGAAGGGTAGTTGTGGGGCAGGGTGACGCATTTATATTGGTGGTAGGTATTTGGAAGGCTGGACCCGACAAGGGTTACATGTGCATGCGTGCAAGGGTTGCATGTATCTATCAAGGGGTGCACGTGTTTATGCGACACCCACACACGTGTCGTGTACTTTTAATTCAAGATTGGAGGCACGATGGGTTGCATGTATAAGCTTGTGCGACAGATGCATGCGTCTCAGTACCTTCATTGGAGCCTGGAGTCATATTGGGTTGCATCGGCTGCACGTGGCTACGTTTTAAGGCAGAGGAGCCACATTGTTTAGCGACTGTCCCTTGCAGTGTACAGGGCATGCTATGCATTCTTGCGTATGGGGCTCCTTCTGAGGTGAAGTCCTGCATGCGCTTTCATCATTGGTCAGCCCATTGACTGGAATTTGCACGAGATCAAATTCCGCCATTTGCTTCGTTTTGAAGGCGTCTTCACTTCAACTTCAATCCTTCAGAGCACTAGACTGTTCTGAACAATCCTACCGGCAGTTCATGATGATTATCTCCGGGTATCTTTGTTTCGATGGCAGGCAATGTTGCCTGTGGCTGGATTGTATCTCTGGTTGCAGATTTAATTTTAGTCCTTACTCCATGATCAGACTGCCGATGAGCCTGCACAGCATTATAGATCCTGCAAGAGTCAGTGGGTGTTGATAAAGGTGTTACAACTAGCATCTAGCTGTGCCAGCTTGCATGCAACAAGCTCTTATTTTACATTGGGCTCATGTATGTACAAAGGTGATACATGCACGAATGCTGATAGTGCAATTCCCCATGCATGTCAAGCGAAGATTCCCAAAAACGGGCTTTTCTGCAGTTGGACACATGTTTACACGGCAACGGATGTCTCAAGTCTAGCGCGATGAAATGATTGTACGTACCTGCAAAGGAGTCATGCTGAAATGGTCAAAATTGTCTCTCTCATCTTCGCTATCACTGAGAGCCAACGGTCGTATGTGTACTCCAAATTCATCCACCACACCATCTTCGTGGGGTCTGGCGACAGGCGAAATTGCCACCCCTGCCGGTGTGAGGAAATTCCGATGAGCAGTTGCTAGGACATACTCAGGTTCCTGCACGAAGCAGATCTGAATAGAATTGCTCATCAATAAGCAGAGCATTTTGGTATCAGTTCATCTCAGGTATGGGGGGACCCGTACGATAGCAAGTACCATTAACCACATTGCCTGCTGGATCCACTCCGATCCGAAATTGTGTTACGCATATGTTTACGTGTACGTCTATGTTATGGCAATCAGCGGAAGAGTATTTGACTGAGGCAAAGAGATCCGTTCATGAAGACGAAGATAGCGACTGATTACAATGCGTGAAGTTCTCGTCTTAAATGCGACGCAGAGCGGCCAATTATAGAATGTACGCGTTCATCTAAGTATATATGAAAACCAGAGAGAACTGTACGGGATCTCCCCATGCACGCATATGAAGTACAAGGTAATGGTTGTCTTTACAGTCTACGTGTGTGTGCAACTGTATCACACGAGGGTTACGCCAGTTAAGCAAGTATAAGAGAGGCCTGGACCGAGCGCTCTCGTTAGGTACCTAGGTAGGCCAGAACTCTGGTCTTGGAGACAGATTTACTTGCAAGCTATTTACTCAATTGAGGATGCGTCATGTTCAAGTACTTACCTGAACTGTTTGGAAATGGGGTGCCGTAGAGGGATCCGGAGGCTGCCGGGAGTGGAATAGAGACGGTCCTCTCGCGGGGGGCGTCGTACATATAGGCGGGACCCTCTTCATTTCTGGGGTTATCTCAAGATCAATGACGACACGGCGCTGAGAGATGGGGGGCGAGTCTTGCAGTTGTGGCGAGTCCTTGTCAGTTAATGGTCCGATGGTCTGTCCTTGGCCCATGCTGCATGCAGCAAATGTATGCTGCTGGAGGGGGGTCCACCCTGCAGAGTGTGGAGCCCCTTAAGAACGTCGCCATAGCCATGCCCGGTTATGGTGATGACAGTATATGCAAGTCTCTGTATTGTCATCACCATATCGGGCATGCGCATGGACATGGCACGTGCTGGATATGCACGTTTATTTTTCAGAGACCGCCGGGATGCGATCATAATGCACTGCACGTGCTGGATAAAAACCATGTAGACAATTTTCTTTTGAAGGAGGAGCTTACAAGCCTCATTAGGGTTTAATGGCAGGACCAATAGATTCGTTATATGACGAACTAGTTGGCTTGCACCTATCCCCCCCCCCCCCCCGGCCCCCAAAGGAGGGACATCGACCGACGCGATGCCACCTAAAGAGACTGCGGTCTACCACGGCTGCAATCCTTTCCAAAAGGCCCTGGAGAAAATGCCGGAGCCCTCCGAGCCCCAAACGCAATAAGAAACAAATGTATGACAGTGCGAACAGGGCTTCCCAATATTGAGAATAATCTTAGCATTAGGCGCGTACTTGGCACATTATGTTGTGGCAACCACTTCGAGCCGTCCACTGGTGTTGTTCTGTGAAGAGCAGCGGGAGCATTGGGGACAATAGCGGTGGCATTGCGGTTCCAAGACCGCGCCCCCCAGGCGAGGTCTTCAGCAAAGTTTCTCAAGGCCCGGGCTGGTAGATGGGAAGGAAATTGACTAAGGTCTAAAGGCCGACTGGAGAAGAGACTGGTCAGGGTTCTAATGTTGTATGAGAGACGTGCCAAGTGGAAGGCGGTAAAGGGATTAAGAGACGGGAATTTGGACAGAAAAGCCTCTGCATCAGTTGGGGGTTCAAAGAAGCCCTCAGCTTCATCCCGAGCTCGGTGACATGTCGACTGACCAGTTCCGTGCACTTTCAGAACCTCCATCAACAAGCCCTGTGCACATGACAGCCCACAGCAGCGGATAATTACCCACAGGTCTTAACCTTGCTTAATTATTACCCACAGGTCTTTCCCTTGTCGAAGATGGCCTTTTGGTCATCATAGTACTGTAGACTAGTGTTGTCATTCGACTGATTATTCTTGCTGTGTTGAAAAAGGCGCAACCCTCACAGGTCGTACGTCTCGTTCATACGAGAAGCTCAGGCTTAGAATGCTAACTCTTGTTGAGCTCAATAACAACAATCACTGGTTACCTTCAATTCGGATGCAGAAGTTGTTACGCAAAGCTGCAGCCTGAAGTCGAGAAAGCGAGCGAAGGTATGAATCCTTCCGCTGTTGATGCTGACAGCCCTCGCCACTGGAGGAGAGGCCTGAAGAAAGAAGGTTCCGGCTGCAAAGGATCGGCTGACTAGCTCCATCTTCTCCAGAAGTGTCCTTAGAACTTCGTCGACGGAAGTACCCTGCCAGGCATAGCACATCTTCAGTCAAGACTCGTCACCTCGTGCCGCATTAGCATCTCTTAACGCTGATTGCACTCTCCCTCCTCGTAGGTGCAAGCGTTTTGTTGCATCCGTGCATGAATGAGTATTCACGTTCTTGCAGTATGCATGCGTGTTTGCGCGTGGAATGCATTATGGGGGCGTGGGGGCGGGGGAGGGAGGAAGGGCGAAAGCGAGATGGGAGGGAGAGAGGGAAAGTGGTTCTTGCGTGCGTGTGCACATGCATGTCCGTATGCGTGTGCATGTGCGCGCGCGTGTGCATGCGGGCGCGCCTGTGTGTGTGTGTGTGTGTGTGTGTGTGTGTGTGTGTGTGTGTGTGTGTGTGTGTGTTTGTGTGTGTGTGTGTGTGTGCGTGTGTGTGTGTGTGTGTGTGTGTGCGTGTGTGTGTGTGTGTGTGTGTGTGTGTGTGTGTGTGTGTGTGTGTGTGTGTGTGTGTGTGTGTGTGTGTGGACGCGCGCCTACACATTTGATTTTCACTGATGAACAGATGGGCGTTCTACAACCGCATTCAGCTAACGCATCCAAGTATATGGGATGGATATATGCTTCAGATGTTAGGAACCACCGAGTACAGCAGGCTCACCGCGGTGGTTGAGTGAGCGCTCAAGGAAGGGTACCCTTCCTTGAGCGAAAATCTGCACACTTGCGTTGGCATGCATGCGCAGCCAGCGTTAACATTGATTGAAATGATGCTGGAATGCAAAGCAAATCAATGTCGTATTCTCTGTGCGTGCCATGTAGAGCGTTGGACAGGCTACCAATGCCATGGTGCTTGTCCTGATTGTCCTAAAAGCAACCGTATACGTACCTCCGTAACAAGCAATATCTTCAAGCAGAGGTTGGTCGACAAGGCTATGTCGCAGTGGGGTGAGTATCGTTCTGCCACCATGGCTCCAGCCTTTTCTAAGCCCAGAATGGCATTTTTCAGTTCTGGAAGATTCTGGACTGGACTTTCTCGGTCCTGTGTCAGGATCAACGCCCATTGCCAGTCAGAGTCTTGTGGCCCTTCTCCAAGGACCTGGACTTCCCGTGGCTGGTCACCGGCCCTGTTATAATATTATGTTAATACTTATGTAAGTAATATACCAAGATATAGAGAACATTCCCACATTCACTATAACTTCTGGACAGACAGAGGTTGAGGTATGGCTCCATTGAGGGCTTGCATTGTACCGGCACTTACACGTCATTCGGTTTATTAATAACATTAATTTTATTTATGATATTAGTGCAGCCACTTGGTTAGTCTCCGGATTCTTTCGTCTGCATGTGACGCACAACATAACCCTTCAACGGTGTGCTACTACTGTAATCTTCGTACTGTGAATGGACGGGCGGGGTTCACTTGGCAGGGTGTTTTGGACACCATATGGCTATCTGGTACTGAAATGGAGGTCAAGACAAACCCTGCTTAAGCAAATTCCTCTGAAAAAGCGCAACTGCATGTGGGCAATTCGCTCTGCCCAGGTTGCAACTTCCATACTTTTAAAGCGCTAAAACTTGGGTGCTCACCCTTCATCCCGCTTGTCCCAAGGCTGATTCACTATGCCATATGCCAGCACTCCTGCAAGAAATGTGTGAGTCAGACTGAATAGCCGCAGATCCATTCGTCAATTTCTGAAATTGATTACATGTTAAAAAGCATGGTCTTCTGCGCAGTCAAACTGATCAATTGTCACTGCATTGCTCCGTCCCAATCCCACCGCCGCCCCCCCTGGCGGGGAAAAGAAAACAAAAAAAGTATTGCATGTGCATACGCAGGCACGTACGCACACGAAAGCAAGCACACAGGTATGCACGCCCACGCTCGTGCAACGCACGCACGCGTGCAGGCGCGCGCGCGCGCGCGCGCACACACACACACACACACACACGCACACACACACGCACACACATGCGTGCACATGCGCGCTCACACACACATGCATGCGCGCAACCTGCATGCGTGCACGCACGCATGCACTTACACACATATGTGCACCCCCCCCCCCACACACACACACACACACACACACACACACACACACACACACACACACACACACACACCCCCACGCACACCCACACACACACACACACACACACACACACACGCACGCACACACACACACACACACACACACACACACATACACACACACATACGCGCGCGCACACACACCCACACACACACACACACACACACACACACACACACACACACACACACACACACACACACACACACACACACACACACACACACACACACACACACACGCACGCACGCACGCATACACCTTTGGTCCTTGGACTTAGCATCTAAGTATTCCTGCTGGGAACAAACCTGTTCGCTGAGGCGGAGGCTTTGTCAGCGAAGGGACATCACGGCATGGTGGGCCCATGCGTGTGATGGTGATTCCTTCGGCTTTCTCTGTCCCTGCAATCCTACTCTGGGGATGCCGTAGGCCTGCCTTTGCTGTAACCTCCCCAATTGGGTGCCTGAGCACTTCTAGAGACGCAGAACCCACAGATTGATACTGGCGGCTGTTTCTCTCCCAATCCCCACTCGGGTGGACCTCAAAACGAACGATGGTGCAGTTCTGTCCACCTGCCGGTAGATCGAAGTGATCAGGGGCCGGTGTGTATTCCACTATCAGGCAAACCCTATGCCATGGGAGTGAATCTGCATGGGCCTGGTCATAGCACACGAGCACACAGTCTACCGCTTCCAATGCGCTTGAAGCCGTGTTTCCAAAGTGTGTAGCACTCCCTCTGTCATCACCACTTTTCCCCCTGCGGCATATTACAAAGTTATGAAGCGGGTGCAGCTGCAGCATATATTATGTGCGTACTTCGGGTGGCGCATGCGTTGGCAGTACGTTTCGATGGGCTTTTAAAGCAACAAATATTATTTGCAAGGTCCAGGAGTGCGCTGCGGTACTCAGCAAGGTCATAATGCAGACGCGTCGGTACCTGTCAATTTGAAACACCCGGAGCCCTACTTCTGCAAAAAGGGGGTATATTGATAGGAAGGCTCTTCTGTCTCCAAGAATGATGGCTTTCCCGTGCTGCAAATGAACCCGCAGATTTAGCAGGGCCTTTCCTTTCAAAGACCAAATCATGCGCTTGCACTGAAGAGCATGTCAGGTGATTTGAGGCTAGATCCAGTACATGGCATGACCATTGATCTTACCGGGATTTGAGTTGCGATATCAACCAAGCATTTCCTTAAGTGACCTTGTTTAGGATGGTCCACACAAATATTGCCCTGGACCGCTGTGTGAACGCTTTCTAGCAACTTCAGTGATTTAGCACATGTCCGGGTGAGTGCAGGAGCAATTGCCATGTGGTGCTCCAAATACTGCACCAACAATAACCAGCAAGGTCAGTACTGGTGTCATGTCCATTGACAGAAACGCCTGTAGACGTCCCTTAGCCTTTAAAGAGGTGGTAAGGGTTTTCTCACCATGTATGCGCACGAAATACCGTAGTGAGTGATGCAGATGGCTGTTTGTTTCAATAGTGCCATGGCTGCATATGCTTTCAACAAAGCTACTGTATCTGGACTTGAAGGCTCTTCCTGTGTCAATCTTATGATTGCGGCATCAAGCTCCTTGGTTGACAGAAATGCTGCATATCTGACGTCTTTCTCAATACCTGGAAGCGCCAGGCAGATTTCGCTATACTCTCTCTGAATCTGACAAAGCACTCTTTGATGGCTGTTTGGAAGGTCCAAGGATATGGCCTTGTGAGTGATGCTCTGCAAAGTTGGCTTAGTGGGAATAAGACATCCCTTTTGATCGGCAGCGCCACATAATGTACTATGAGTGGGTTCATGCACCCCGGAAAGCTTTGTTTGCTGGACCGCCAACTGAAGAAAGAAAATTGCTGCATCTTCAGTGTTTTGCGGTGCGCGTGGACTTGGCGAATGTGACTGCCTGTCATTGCCGGGACTTACAGGAGGGGGTCGAGGTGGGTTCTTGAGCCTGTCATCAACATTGAGCGGAGTGACAGGTGTATTCCCGGTTTCCGACTTTGCGCAGGTGCCTTCAACTGAAGGTTTATCATGGAAAAGTTTGGAGGGTTTACAGTTGGATAGCAACATCCCTGACGGCCCAAAATATGTAATCTCAGATAACAGAAGAGACAAAAGAAATTCTCACAACAACATTGCAGACAAATAATGCAGGACGACTGTGTTGCATGGCGCGCATTGTTTTCTGTTCAAGAGTGTAAGCATGATGTTCTGGACCTTCGTATCACCGTGTCCACGGTAGGGAATGAGCACCTGCTCTTGGCTTCATAAACATATGAGACCTTGAAGACCCCTTCCCTTCTTTATGCTCAAGGTCACCAAGAATCG
>KV908344.1:661178-696178 GCA_002005505.1 Botryococcus braunii | reverse complement strand
AGTGCGTCAAGATTTCTATCGACTTCTCTGCGATCAGAAACTTGACACCCCCCCCCCCATTGGGTGTGTGTTGGGTGGCCACCCAACACACACACACACACACACACACACACACACACACACACACACACACACACACACTCACACACACACAACACACACACACACACACACACGCACGCACGCACGCACGCGCACGCATGCACACACACACACACACACACACACACACACACACACACACACACACACACACACACACACACACGCACACAAGCACGAACACACGCACGCACGAATGCACGCACGCACGAGACTTCGCGGCCAAGCTTCGTCATAACTTCTCCGGACAACAAATATGTCTCTGCCCACATATGTGCAAGCATTTTCACATGTCATACGAAAGGACGACATCGCAATACCTTCTCCTTAAGTAAAGCGCTGTTTTGCAATTCACAATGACGGACGCATTATCTATGGCAAAGGTGGGGGAGAATCTAAAAATTTATATCTAGGCATATGCGTCTGCGATTAATTCGGACTCTGGTCGTTGCATCCTGGACCCTAAAACCACGGCATCCACCAAATGTACATATCTCCCAGATTCTTTTTATCAACAGCTTCTTCGATCAGGAAGTGGGCTTGCCCTTGAGCAGAAACCGGCAACGATGGCTGACTTTTAACGCCGAGCAAGGTCCCAGTGAGGCGCCCTGAACCCAGCACACTTACAACCCCTTAACAGCAGAGCTTCCAAGACATATATCGTCCAGAGGTACAAGTTATAGTTTAACCTCTTAACAGTATAGCTTCCAGGACAAGACATATCTGGTCAAATGGTACTACATGTAGTTTAGAAGAACACACGACTTGCAGGCGGACGTGGTTTGCAGACCACCAAAGTAGTGTTTGCTGATTATTCTGGCAGCATGGACAGACCGTGGACATTTTTTGTCGTCCAAAATCTCTCTTGGAATCGAAGAAAATTTGGATATATGCAAACACATGATTTGCCAAAGCTTTGAGTCACTCTAGCAACGACTGGACTGTGACAGCGGTGCCCTTTCAATAACAGAAAATGAATCTGGGTATCTGGTCAGAACAAAGAAACATAACCCCAGTACACTGCCGAACCCTCCAGAAGTAGAATTGTAAATCATAAAGGAAATCTCGAAAGGGCGCAAACCCTGCTTACAATGCAAGGACACAGTGAAATAGTGTAGCTACATACAAGGTGTAAGAAGGGGAATATGCCACAATGGGCCAGAACTACTTCGCATGATCCACCAATGGTAAACAGGAAGATGGGTTCCACAGCAGAAAGCATGTGTAGCGAAAGGTTTGGCGCGGCGACACCACATAGTTCAATGATTTGAAATCTTGGACGGGGAGCACATGGCCTTTTCATGATGGAATCTTTGAAGTAGGCCTGGGTAATATTTGGATAAATCATCGCAAAATTGGAGTCCAGCCTTTAAACGCCACGCATTTTCCATGAACAGAGACATGGGCACGAACAATTTTGGCAAAAACGCAAAGTCACGTAATGTGAGGGTGCAATTCCCAACCTCCGACTCCAAACGCGCCCTTAACGAGGTATACAGCACTGTGAAACCTGAGCAGCCGGCCTGCCCCCCCCCCCTCCCCCGGAGGAAGGGGATGTGGTATCCAATATGAAGAATCCCAGCCATGACGGTGAGATTTGCACCAAAGCTAGGGTACGGGGTGCAGACCTTCAATGGTAGACAGGGCATCCTTTGCATGTGGGTTGTCTATCTCATCACCAGAACGATGTCCTTGGGTCCATTCAACAAGCGGATCATGCACAAAAGTTTCAAGAACACTGACCAGTGTCTCCCGATGGTCTCGA
Organism: Botryococcus braunii; assembly: GCA_002005505.1. NCBI lineage: Eukaryota > Viridiplantae > Chlorophyta > Trebouxiophyceae > Botryococcus > Botryococcus braunii. Next base: position 694,311 of record KV908344.1, on the reverse strand, counting down.
AGCACCTGCATAGTTTCGGCTCTGTCACCATGCATCACAACGCAGAAGTCCATATGATTCAAACAAGGACATTGCCAAGATACAATGCAAAACTTCCGAAGGCCAACAAAGCTGGCAATTCTGCAGCATTTACCTGTAGGGATATTTCACACGTTTTCCGGAAGACTCCCTCTATTCCAGTAATGCCAAAGCCATCGATAAGATTCTGAGTGAGCCTGAATGGGACCATTTCAGGTTTCGCCAATGTCAATCCCTTGCACCCACGCAAACTCGACACCGTCAAAGGGTCCAACCACTTTTCTACTATCAGCTGCAAGTGAACTGGAGAAACTATGCTGCTCACCATACCTTGTCAAAAAGGCAAGAGAAGTCAACGTGGACAATGTCGCCTGAGCCGCTGTCCAAAAGGATGTTTTCACCATGTCTGTCACCCAGACCAACCATGTGCCCCACCATAGACCACACAGCTGTAGTCCGTGTGAACGCAAGTCGGGCGTTATGCCAGCTGACGGGTTCACTGAACTTCCTTGCAAACCACATATGCATGACTGGAGGGAACATTGTAAGGACTTTTTCAAGAAGCTCAGGAGACTTCTTCCCTGCCTGTGAAAGGATGGCAAGAGTAAGATCAGCTCTGCCCATGTCGGTCGGTCATAGACAAAAGACCTGGAAGAACAACAACAACAACAACAACAACAACAACAACAACAACAACAACAACAACAACAACAACAACAACAACAACAACAACAACAACAATCACAACAGCAGCAGCAGCAGCAGCAGCAGCAGCAGCAGCAACAACAACAACAACAACGATGACGACGACAACGACAACGACGATGAGGATGACAGTGACAACTATGGCGATGACCATCACCAACAATGTCCCACAAAGGGGGAGTGGATTTAGCTCTCTGCATTCCCTTTCAGTTGCTCTCAAAATAAGAATTGAAAGGACTTACCGGATGGGCATCATAGATCCTCTTTATTGTGGGGTTTGTCTGACGCTTATCAAATAGCCCAATAGCTACATATGTGTCTTGGCAAACATGCCGCAATCCAGTAGTGTGCTCGACCCACTCCACGATCCCGCAGTCTTCAGTCAGTGGGAGTACAGCAAACCTGCAGGCGTCAAGCATGCATGATATTGAACAAACAAACAAGCAAACAAGTTAGCGGAGACCACCTCTAACAAGGCTTGGAACCAAGCAAGACATTATTGTTGCCAAGCCCAGCAGAGAAACACATTACAGGCATCTGCCAGCAGGAAAATTGACTGAGGAAGCCAGCCATGACTAGAAAGCAAACTCTTTGGCCCTTCACACTTTTGCAAATCAGTGCTGTACTGGCCTGATTGGAAGGTCCTTGCAGCGGCGCAATTATCAGTCCCAGTTTCGGTGCCCTTACCTCCGTATATATAAATTCCTGCGGCGGGCTTCAGGATCTTTGAGCACCAAATGATTAAGCAGTCCCGCTACTTCCATCATGCGGCTGTCTTTCCGAAGGTCATCTTTAGGCTTTGCCAAGAAGGGATACTCCCGGCCATCGCTCCCAATTAGGACGATCTGGAAAAGAGCAAGAGGTCAATGCACTTCCCGTATGAAGTCAGAGAATAAAACACCAAACCCTCGACATGAAGGGCAACTGTGTCACACATACGACAGTTTTCGAACAAAAGAACTGCCCTCAGCAAGGCCGGTGTAGCAGGTGGCAGGTGTGGAAGGGCTGTCAACAATCATGCAAGGTCATCGCCGGTACCAACCTTCTTTGGCTTTTGCAGAGAGGACAGCACATCCACTTCATCTTTTATTCCAGCTATGCTTATGATGTTGCTAAATGGGTTGTGCGAAAGGTCAAGAGATGTTGTCGCGGGCAATGAAAGTGTAAAAGAAGCACTTGTTGGCACCATGACGGAGAGTGGCAGCATCCTTGATAAGGTGGCGAAGTCCCTCCGAACTGAGAACTCCCTGCCACAGACCATTGCTGTCATGACATGGCGGGACTTAAGAATAACAAGCTCTGCAAGTCTAGGTATCCAGACATGTTGCTTCAGTCCTACAACCACATTCAAAGCACCTTGCTTTTGGAGGGGGTTGGAAAAAGCATAAGCGAATCAGCTGGTCACATAATGCGGCAAACTGCTTGAACAGGTCCTTATTGCTTTCCAAGGTCTGTGTTTTAACGGAGGTAATAACACGGCTTGCTGCTTCTTGTCTGGCCTGGACCGTGCTTTTTGACACCGCTGCCAATGCCCAGAGCACCTGTAACACCACAAACAGATCCATGCCACTCAGGAAACTCTACCGGATAATCCCATTAAACGGTATGCCACGCATTCTGCAAGGGCCATCCGAAATAGGCCATTTATATTACCTGATGAGGGAACTTGTGGAGAAGCTTGGTCAAAATGCTCTGAGTTGTCTTTGACGTCTCTGGATTTGGGTGACATATCCGAGACGTTAGCTGGGGAAGTGCCACAAGCCAGGTATATAGGGGCAGCTGTTTCACCAATTCTGACATGAAATCCATCCCAATGTTATTCTTGATATGTTTCTCCTGCAAGACGTACGCAGGGTCAGTCAAATCAAGACCATCAGTAAATGCTATCTGCATGCCATCAAGAGTTTGAAGACTAAAGATGATGTCATACCTTGTTAGACTTGTGTTTGGTCTGCACGTTATGATTGCCATACTCAAACCAGACAGTCAACATTCGTGGCATAGCCTGGTATATGTGCTTGTGGCCATGCTGTAGCGCACTGCCATATGCTTTAATAACTTCTGGTGTAATTTCTAGAAAAGGTTTATCTTCTCCCAACACAATCCTGCACCATTCGCCAAGAAGTTCCTTTCAAAACCTTGCTCAAAACTCAGACGGTACCCCACACAAGCTCCAACAAATGAGGTACTAGCGTACTTGGCACGGCCTTGCAAGCGATCACCAGACTTTTCAGATTTAGCGGCAATCTGGCGTTGCTTTGCATCAACCATGAGACGGTCCAAATATCTTGCATAGCAGAAGTACACCTTCTCTGTCCGTGGTGCTAGACTCAGTGCCCGCTTGTAGAGCTCTGCAGGTATCCAAAAACATACGAAAAGTAAGCGGGACAGCCTCCCTTATACAGCTCCTCTTCCTATGCAATTGAAACTAGATCAGCATAAGAGGGGCATGGGCTTTCACATACGTTACACTCATAATTGTTCATGGCAACTCTGATTGGGAAACCCCACACAACAAGAAAGCTTGAAAGTAGACAGAATTCTTTGACACTTCAGTCCTGTCCAACTTGGAAAGTACCTTCAATGTCAGCCTTTAGACCCTCTCCAGACATCCCCTTCCAGTCTGCCATCTGCAGAAGGGCCTGTGCATGATTCTGCTTCTGTTCTGGAGAAAACTGTGTGCCGCGGCCCCCATTTGCAGCTTCATCTTCATCAATGACCTGATCCAACACATTGTGGAGACATATGAGATCTCTACTTGCCCTGAACCTCGCTTCCAGCTCTCATGCACTACCCAATCAGATGCAATTATGCATTGCCGCCAGCTTGCCTGAAATTTGCCCAGGTAGGTACATCTTACTATGCTCATGACAGGGTTTATTATTCTTAGACATTAAGGCCGGCTGCACCTCTTGGAGGGCAACTATTGCCCTGTGAGGCTGATCAGTCTCCCAGAGTAGACGGGCACGCTCCAGACCGGCTCCTGCAACTTTGGTGGACAGAGCCTCAAGAACAGCCATGTGGGCAGCCTCAAAGTGGCCAGAAGCTCGTGAAAGCTGGGCTTGCGTCAACCAACAATCCCCAGCTTCGCCATGGGCTCCACTTAGTCTAGCCAGTTGCCTTCTCAACGCCAAGATGGGCTCCTAGAACCACCACAACGAAACAGTGAGAGGTGGGGATGGGACTGCAAGGTTGCACCCAAGCCGTACGGCCTTGAATAACTCTTCTTCCTTTTCCTTCCCTGTTCTTCCCTCTCCGTCCTTCGCCTAACAGTAATAATTGACCCTTAGGTTCAGGCTTCCAAACTTCCCTCCCCACCTATCGTTCATAAACCAAATCACTGTCGTGCAAAAGCAATTTTATCTGCTAGTGGATACATCCTTCTCTGACAGTCCCGAAGCCAGCTATTCAAAAAGCTGTTATGAAGCCCCTACTAAAACATGCTGTGTGGCTCATGTAAGCTTGGAGCACAGACACATAAGAATGCTGCAGGTTGAAATGCTAAGAGGGCCACCCATAGGTTTACTTGGGTAGACGTTCCAGCTGGGGATGACAGTCTGTGCCAGATTGGACCCAAAAGGGGCCTTTCACAATAGAACATAGACATTCAACAGCAAATATAAAATCACTTTCGACTTTCCCGTTAGTGTGCATGAGCTTTTCTACTAGTTTAAAAAAGTGCAGGTGCACAGTCTGTGTTACAGAAGTAGATAAGTCACTTGCCAACCTGATGGATAAGTGAAGGCTGTGTGATCTCCAAACGTTTCTCCCAATGTAGACATAATCGCCGCTCCATAGGGCCAGCCAGGGATCCTTCCTTTAATAGGAAAGCACTGTCCTCCAGCTCCTGAATGAAAAATTTCAAGTTAAGGTTTACAACAGCAAAAGGAGCAGGTCGGACCAGCTCGTCCAGAAGCGAAGTACAGCTTGCTTCTTTGAAACAAGAACAAGTTACCTGCAACATGTGCAAGCGCACAAGATATGGATATGCACGGTGGTATGACTCCATACTGGCCGCGCTTAGCGATCCCGTGATTTCCAAGCGCCTCGTGTCAAGTTCTAAGTGCATGTCATCCCATTGCCTGTCATACATTAGAAATTAAAGAAATGCAAAGCTTTCAGGCTCAGCCCTCTGCGAATACCCCTCTGTTCATTGTATGCTATGTCATTTGACATCTACTGATGTTTAAGGACGCCACATGATCTTATGAGCTAGGCAACACTAGGCACTCAGTTCCGACTGCTTTGAAAAATAACAGTTAAAAGCATAGAATCTGCAACGATCTGCTATCAGGCAAACTTGAAAGCTTCGGAAGTTGCATGAATACACGCGAATTCGTACGATTTCTAGAATTTGACTGACCGGGATCGTTGCATTACCTTTCATGCACAGCCTTCAACAGGCTCCCAACGCTGACATCCCATGGGCATCGAAGCATCTGCCTTGTTGCAGATCTGCCCATTGCAATCTCCAAATACCTCTTCAAGAGATTCCACTTGCCCATACGCCAAGCCCCAGCCACTCCCAGAGCAGCAATGTTCTGGCAATCGTCACCTGTAAAACTTCCTTCTGTCATAAAAATCAGGGAAAATGGTTGCCATTCACGGACAACTGCCAAATATCAAACTTGACATAGTGCTGGCACCTTTGGCTTGTTGAGCCCATCCATCTACTTCAGCAAGCATGCCTTGGAGGTGTCCCATATTCAGCAGACATCTCAGGTGGCCCAAGTGGGCAGGCCCAACATGGAAGTCCAGAAGCGGCTCATCGTCTGACTTGGTTCTTGGAGCGTCTGAACCCAGAGAAGACTCGCCCTGTAGTGCCTGCAAAGATGCATGCACCAAATTTAGGATGCCAGCACTATGCAAGTTTCAAAAAAAAAAAAATCTAAACCCTACCCCTAAACCCTAAACCTCGTAGGACTCAGCAGAAAAGCTGTTGCCACAACATCCAAACCATCTCGCACCTGCTCATACAAGGTGAGCGCCTCTGACCAACGTCCTGCCTTCTCTGCCGCAAGCAAATGATCCTCCAGCCGTGCATGCCCACTTCGAAGGCAGACAATGCCGGCCAACCCATCCGGTTCCTCCAAATTCCCATAAACTTCCTGCTCGGGCAAGCCATGGCGTCATTAGTGTGAGCCAATTGCATTTTCAGCTACTGAAGCATCACAACACACAAGACCAGCACGTGTCAGATGCCATACTGACAACCAGCGGCCAACTTGTACCTGCAGGAATGCAACATCATCGTCTGTACAACTTGCACTTGATCGCGCCGCAGGATTTCGTCCTCCTCCACGCAGTACCCTGATGCGGGTTTCAAAGTACTGCAGAGCACGTGCATGTGCACCACAACTAGCAGCAGCCCTTGCTAGCAACTCCAGAGGTATCATCTGCAGAAGCTGCTGGATGTGTTCTGCATGCTGATCTGAGTCAATATCCTCCATGCCGCTTCCCCCTGCAGACCACATCTACTTTTAGTTTTCCCTCCCTTTTCCGGACGAGGGCAAAACAGGTACTTGTGGGTACAACGCCATTTTTCCACATGTTCTGGTGGGGTAAGGGTGCAGAGATATTCAAAAGCCTACAACATTATTTGTTTCAATATACAGCCCCGATTCCCTTCTGAACACTACCACGTGGGAGCTCCGCCTCACCAGTTTTCCTTGGCGGCGAGTCCTCGCATGTGCGCTTCATCATGTCCAAGAGCTCGAAAATAGCTTGGACGCACAGCTCGCCTTCCCTAGTATTGTGGCCTTCTTTTAAAACGGACATGATTTCGTGCCGGAGCAATGACCTCGCAGACTCCGTGCCAAAAGCTAGCACATCCGAAACAATGTAAGGCAGCATGAAAAGGCTCAGCTGAAGGTCTCTCCGGTACAGCGGGTTGCAGGCCTGATACAAGCGCACCCTGGGACCTGCAACAAACTAGAATTTTTAACTTTTACGCCAAAATTAAAATTTTCAGGCCACAAACCAATACGGTCGAGGTTCCGTGAGACTCATGCTCTCATGCCTGCGGACAAAAGCAACTCCCGATGTTACTCCTGCAGGACAATGCTTGCAGAAGTACTGCATCACAGAACACTGCTTTCGCATATTCTTACCTGCCACTTGGTGATCTGCGAGCTCTCGAACCCACGTCGTCAACCATCCCCGGAAAGAAGGAGAAGTGAATGAGGAGAAGATAACACGAGAGCCATGACTTGGCACAGATCCTTGTAAATTGTACTTGGACGACAGATACGGTCGAATCAAAACCTGCGGATGCATCAGGTCTCAAAATACTGGATCTCCATTTACAGGCCACAAATGTAGTCAAGCTGCACGTGTTGTACAGCAGCATTTGCAGTACGGCCTCCCAGTAGGCACAACCAAGACAACACCAGGGACAGGCAACAATCACCTGGACCTCAGGTGGCAAAGCTTGGAACAAGCAATTATCCGTTGCCTCATTAGGCTCAGTTCCGGCAGCAGAAAGGCCATGTGCCCCTAATTGCCGGTACGTTGTGAGTGTTTCCTGTTGCACACAATCCACATCATGAACCCCTCTTCAAACTTGCTGGGTAAATCCTAGAAAAGCTTAAAGACAGTTGGTCCACGGCTGACCTGTATGGCAAAAGTCGTTGCATCCAGCACTTGCAGCGAGGGAGCCACGCGCAGCAGCCGCACAAGGTGTGTCTTCATCAAGGAAGTGACTAGGGCTGTCTCATCAAGAAACATCGTTTTCTTTCCAAGAGATTCAACAACCACTCGTGAAGGGTCCAAGGCACCGAGCATGCCAAGACATTCTGCACATGCTACCTTTGCCATTCGCCCGAGGTGCGTGTGTGTCTGCAAGCACCAAATGCACGGTAGTTGGGTTCAAGCAAACGCCGCACTGATCAGATGCCGTAACTTCTTGAATAGTACTAGGGCAGAAGATGCTACCACTTCCTGGGTTCCCAACCTCCTGAAATCCTACGCCTCACCTCCGGTTCACAGCAGGCAAGAAGGCTATTAAGCATGCTGTTTGCAAGAGGTGAGGTACTATCACAACTTCCCCTGGTGCCACTGCTGCTCCCACAAACGTTCGATGCGAGCCACTTTCGATGCTTGCGTAAGAATGTTCTTAATTCCTGCATCAAATCGTACATGCTTAGTTGAACAGAGCGCCGCTATCAAGCACACATGAAAGGAACGCTAGAGCCCTGGCTGAGGGACCCATCCCTCCCAGCTCTCTCCCATTATCTAAGGAAGAAGCAAATACATGACGCCCTTGAACTTGTGAGTTGCAATACTCTTTAGCACCCTCGCAGGTCTTTGGCTTTAAAGGGCCGAGACAGGATGTAGGGACAAGCACACCCAATGGCTGACGTACAAGGGCGGCCATACCATGAGTGAGGTGCCCCGGACACTCAAGGAGGGATGAGCCAATGAGTCGACCAATAGCAGACATTGTTCCTCCGCAGTCAAGTTCCCCCGCTCCTTCTTCATGACGGCATATACATTACTCAGGCCCTGTATATGTGCCGGGAGGGGCGGAATGCTCTGGAGCCGTTTGCCCAATAATTCTTGCCTCCCAACAATGAGGTCCTCTAAGACACGAGCAGCAGCTGCTGTGATCTTGCCGCCCTCTAAGAGTGAATCTAGGAGGGTCACCACTATCTGCATAAATACGCATACCAGTAACAAGATTTGGCATAACATATCTGCAACACCATTGACTTGCAAATAGGCATGTTCATGCGCCTCCCCTGCTGGGTCATCCAAAACGGCTCCACCTCACACATGTGGTTAGGTCTTGAAACATCACAGGCAACACACACTTACCTGATCTACAACTGCCACAAGTTGCATGGGCGCTTCAGTTGCCAGTCCTTCCACCAGTTCACGCCAACCTTGCAAACCTTGAAGTCTTACTGGCAAAGGCATGCGCGAACGGACTGACTGTGTCAAGAGGGCCATAAGCTGTGGCCAAAAGGTCCCCAAATGCTTGCCTGAATTATCCAACAAAAATGTCAGTTATGCCATAACATTCCTTGTTGCCCCTCAAATGATAAGTAACAGCAGGGGCAGCATCGCCATTGGACTCGAAAAAAGAATGGGTCACCTGTCAATCTTATCAAAAGCAGAACAGACCGTAGGGCCACCATGGGATTCAGTCGATACTGCTGTAAATCGGGAACACCTTCCCCATGTGTACTACCCAGCTGCTCATTCTCTAGTGCATCTCCAATTCCCTTCAAAATCCCAGTGATATCGCAGCCTGAATCCCAACAGAGAGTAAGTGTCTGATTTCATACAAACCAGTCATAATCCTCCTGGCCAACAGCAGATCATTGAAGCACAGGGTACAGGTGCAGGAGGACTCTCACACTGGCAACCTCCTCGTATACAGCAATGCCATCTCTGCAAGCCTCTACACAAACCCTCTATCCAATCAGGAGCAACCAGGACCAGGATTTACCAAGAAGGAAGTCAGAAAGACTTTCTACCAAACTTCCAGAGACGTCTCTCAATGTCTGCAGAACGTCCCTTGTCCTCTCCAAAACAACAGATGGCACCTCAAACTCATCACCCCATTCGGTGGCAGAACCAGCCACTTGCAGAATGCCTGCCGCCACATCTCGTTGGACACCTGGCAAGGCCAAATGGTGGAACAGATCCTCTCCAAGGAGCCCCTCCATAAACGCAGTAAAGCTATTCACATCATGTGGAATCCCTGTACATCAAAAACGAAGGGTAGGATCCATTGATACATATTTCAAAGCACTCTCGATGTCGCTGTTAACCCATTGGCATGTTAACCCAGATGGCATGGAGACAATCAAGTATGCAGTGAAGGTGCAAATACTGCCACACAACAGACCACTATCGCAGCTTCTACCCTGCACAACAGCAGAATTTGGAGCATGAAGAGAGAAGAAAGCCAATTGCAGGCTTCTGGACTCACCAATGTAGAAACACCTTGCCAGGGCCTCTGCTCCATGCAACTTCATGAGTTTGTGAACTTCAAGTCCCATACAGGAAGCGAGAACTTCTACGGCATGTTTATCTTCTGTAAGGATGAGGTGGGGAAGAGCCTCCCTCAGGATGTGCTGACTGAGCAGATGCTTCTCATCCGTTTCTAAAATGTCTGCTATCTCAGAGATAAGCTGTGGTTTTTTCACATGGCTGCGACCGCAAAATTCTAACAAGTGGCCACAGTCAAGAACCAATTTTGGAAGCCCAACAGCCTTTTCTGTCGCAATGCCTGCAAGCAAAATTCTTCCCTGATGTAATTCATCGAAGACATTGGTGTCAGAGAAGCAGCTCCAAAACACATCCAAAAGCACTTATTACAGTCCTTGACCATACCTTGCAGCAATCCAGCTGCAACTGCCCGCATCATAGGATCATTGGAATCCAGCTGACTGACCAGGATTATTTTCACCACAAGCTCAGCTCGTGGGAGCTGAGCCCCTATTGCACTTATCACTCGCAGCACTGCCTGCTGGTAGGTTGCATCATGACTTGAATCAAACAGAACTTTCCATTCCTGCAGCATTCAATATGTTTAGTTAAGAGAAGCATGGTAGACTTGACTTCACATGGTTTTCAGCTGTCGCTTCACCCTGATCGGACATCTTACCAGCTTTGCTATCAAGATACTTTTTCTTCTTAACACTTTTTTCTCAACCTGTTTATTTTTCCCCCAAGAAGGTTGCAACACGCAGGACAACAGGCGGCAGAACATCCCTGCGCATACCTGAACGAACCGGATCTGAGGATCCTTCGGCGCTCCATCAGTCCCACCAGATGGGGCCCCTGAGGAGGTTCCATGCAGGGCCTGCGAAGGCAGCAACACGCTTCCAAAGTCTGCAAACATGTCAATAGCTTGGACGGACGGTGTTTGGGCAAATGTCCACAACTTCGAAATTATTGACTTGCCACCTGGGGATTCCAAGTCGGCGTCGCTAGCATGCTGCAGCCAGGACAGGGCCAGGCGTACGGCTTGACCCTGCATAGGCATGAGCCCAAAGTCAGTATCCTATTTGTAATATTGAAGTGCCATCGCTACCACGGACCTTGCCCATAGAACACCGCAGCCCAGCGCTTTCCCTGCCCCACATGAGACCCACACACGAAGGAAGACAGCAATCACACACACACACACACACACACACACACACACACACACACACACACACACACACACACACACACACACACACGCACATGCACACGCAGGAGAGCACTCACACGCCGACACACACACACACACACACACACACACACACACACACACACACACACACACACACACAGGAGTGCACGCACACGCAGACACACACATACAAAACTCCACCACCCACCCCGATGTGTGCCCCTGTACATCCCTGGCTGTGTATATAGGTTTTGGGGCCAAAGTGTTGGAAGAGCACCAAAAATAGATACCTGCAGCACACCAACATCTTCGCTCCCCTCGAATAGGGCATCCATGAAGGTCTGAAATGATGCAGCATTCATAGCTTCCCCTCGAAATACTCCATCAGATTTCGACTTCTCAACATGTGGGCACCAATGCAACCGCATCTCTTCCCCAGGCATTTGTGCCTCGGCAGCCCAGCAGCAATGGGAGACCAGGGACATGCATGTTGCTCCACCCAAGATCAGCATCCATGCACCTGCTGCTGCCAGTTTCACATCGACCACTTCATCTGCAAGAAGCAAGCACGAATAATTCCCAACTCGAAAATTTGGGGAGGGGTTAGGGGGCAGTCAAAGTCTGCCTCTGGCAACGACTTTGTCAAACAGATTGAATTCTAGAAATTTGGCTGCCAGGAACCTTCGTCCAACACAACAACAACAACTGTGTCAGGACACCCTGGTTGTGATAAGACGGCCAGAGATCGGCACCTACTGCCAGCCTGGTTAGCATCTTCCAAGCCTGCTGAAGATGCTTTCCCCGCTTGAAACTTGGAGACAAGCAATGCCCAGCCACCATCCATGCTGATGCAGCTCGAACCACAGGATCCTGATCCTTGGTAGCACACATGATTGCTGTACTGGGCCCAAATGGGGAGGATGTGTCAAGAATTGACCCAGCGCTTAAGGCCAATTCAACCTACATGCCCAGCCAATGTATTTGAATCAAGCATCAAACTTGCTCCAGTTTGAGATTTCAGGCAATGAGTAAAGCAAAATTGAACCTTTGACTGACAAGAATGTGCCACTGAAGAGGGTTAGTGTTCAATACTATATGTGGAGCCGGATTTCAACAAAAGAAGGAAATGTGTTTAAAACTTTATGTGGAGCCGAGTCTCAACACAAGAAGGAAATGGCCAGCAGCAACATAATGTACAATCAACAACGAACCAACGCAGCCTCCACCTAAGTCACAATGCGGGTGTGTTTATACCTGCAAACTCCTTACTTTCCCCACAGCAAGGAACTTCAAGAGTTCTTCAGGACAATTTTGTTGTTTTGATTGGTCCTTAAAAGCAACCCACAGCATAGAAACCAGTTGTTGCAGTTGGTCTCTTGTCATCATGAGATCTCCTGCCAAACTCGTACATCCCGGACTGCTTCTCCTTTCGTGTGCCCAGGGGGGGCTCTCCAGGATGTTGGTTGCCAGAATGGCACCAAAAGCACCTGGCCGTTGCACCTTCAGTCATTACATGACATCATGCAGGTTCCCATAAGTACAATATCATGCCGGACAATTGATAAGGTGATCATAACAACAAGGTGACTTACCAAGAATCAGGGTTGCTTGCTTCGCATCCCCAATCGTTTGCAGGGAAAGGGCCGTAACAGCCCAAATACCCCATTCTTGAACAATTTTCCAAGCCCCCATCCATAAATCTTGATTGAATAGGTCGTCGGCTGAGAGCAATGCCTCAAGAGTTAACAGTTGTTGATTTATGTTGACGTTTCCCCTCTCAGGCCGCAATGCTGAAAGAAGCTGGCGTTGCTGCATTGAAATTTCAAGCCCTCTCTGTGCCGGGGATGGAGGAACACTAAGGTTCCCATTCTCTTGTGAGCTGGAAACAACAGGCTCAACTGGGATTGGTGCCCCTTGAGGACCACGCCTACGCTTTGTTTGTGGTGCTGAGGTACCACCACGAAGCCTACGCTTTACATTATCTTCAACTCTTCTGTTTGCTGAGCTTCCTGCCACACTACCTGCACTCTGAATCCTGGTGCTTTGCATTTTGCACCTCATTAAACACGGCTGCATGGTCAACCCGATGTTAAGCCATGTGGCAGAATCGGCAGCTTGGTTTGCAGCAATGCTGACTAACTTCTGCACATCCAATTGCGTCTTCTCCAATCCCTTCGAGTTAAGCGTTGCATATATGTCGATTACCCCTTCACGAACATGTGCATTGGATGCCCTGTCTGATAATGCGCGGAGAGCAGAAAGCACTGTGGAACGTTGACAGGCCTTCAAATCCTGTTCCACCAACCAGTTTATTACTAAGCCGCCTGGCCTGCTCCTGCCTCCTAAGAAGATTACCTCACCAGCGGTGTGACACAAGCATTGCATGAGCAACAAAGGTGCTTGCATTAATGGATTTAGGATGACCCGATAAAAGTAGAACTGGAACACAACACCAGCAACATCCAATCAGATGTACAAGCGACTGAGAATCTCCATGTTGGGTTTCCTACCCTGGACGAGACTATTTTCTGTAGTAAAGCCAAGATGGTGCTGTCCCAATGTGCCTTCGCTGGTTCTTTGCAGTCTGACGGCTGCTGTGCACACATGAGCATGGAAATACTTTCGAGCAATTTGTCCATGGGGATGTCATAAGTCCACCAAGAGATATCCATTAGCAAACAGAATATATCCAGCACAGCTGCCTGCAGTTCAAGATTTCCAATCCCCAGGAGCTCAAGCATGAGGCCTGGAGTGTGCGGATTCAGTGCTGATAAGCTCAAGCCTGGACCCAATCTCAACAAATGAGACAGCATGAGCATCAAAGCAGACGCCAGGAGGCAGCACTGTTCTCTGCAATTCAGAGTCAGAGCCAGGCCACTTTCAGAGAGTCCGGAGCGATAGATGAGCGGTGCTGCTGGATCGGATGGCCGGTCTGCTGTCAATTGTGCTGTAGTTGCCCGCTGAACTTCCTCGAAACAGGACAAGCTGATGACAATGCTGCTGCTTACTTCTCCAGCATCAAAAAAGATCTGTAGGATCCCGGTCAAGTCTGCGCCAAGGGCATTAACCACAAAGCATCATCAGTAGTGGCCACGGCAAGCACACATGGGACCTATACGATCATGTGCGAGTCTGATGGCATCTGTAGCAAAGGTGGATGACTGTATTCATAGTGCAAGACATCGTACAGCACCTCCTGTTTGCTGCACTTACTGTAATGCATTTGAGAAAGTGGGCATCACCCTCCAGTCCGGCAACAATCCCTTTGAAGATCTGCATAAGCCGATCCTTCTCTTTCTTGAACACAAGTGACAGCAGATTCTTTATTGACGTCAACAGTGACGGTTTAGCGTTCCTGCAGGAGACACTTCTACTGTTAGCCTGATATTCCCTCCTTAAGTGGAAGAACAGTCATCACGAGATTTTGATAGGCAGTACAAAGTCTTTCCCGGGCATTGGCAGAGACCTGAGGCGGGGTTCTGCACAAAATCTTAGTAGATGCAAGATCATTATGACCGCTGTCGAGCAGCGATTGCAGCTGAACATGCTGGGGTATCGATCAAGGGCCAAACTGATTAGCTTCAGCACGGTGAGCAGATCCTTCTCCCGAACTGCAACCATAACAGGGACGCGACCGGTGCTTGGTTGTTGCCTTGTAGTTTTAAGCTTGTGTTTTGTTCTTACAGTTGACCCAGCGTATCACCTGTTTCTACGTGTATACATTCTCCCACGAGTGAAAGCAAAACTGAACGCATGCGCACAGCCACGCTTTCTGCCTCAGTGGACATTTGGGAGACAGCATCATCTGTGATCGCGGTGGCCAAACAGTCGCTGAGCTCATGCAGTAAAGCAGGAAGCGACCTTGCTGGGGGACAAGCCATTCTCTAAAACCTGAGTTTATACATCAACCCCCATCGACGACCCCTCGAACACCTCTACGAAGAAGCCACACCCACATCCCGGAGAATGTCATCAGCTGAAACACTGGCAGCCCTCGGACTTTCATAGCTGGGCACAATGATGTGACCACTTTCTTTAAAATAGGTCGTCTTGAAAACCTGCTCAATATGTATCGTCGCAACATGTCCCAGTTCTTTCCCGTAGTGCACCTGTCACTTCAAATCCTGGTACGGGCAGACGGCAGCAATGTGCATGTACAGTCGTTTGCAGTGTATCGGATCGGAGAGCATCTCAGATGACTGTTCTGCAATGTTACATTCTTATCCTGCAAAGCCATCCCTGTGAGGGTCAGTTCTGACGTGTAAGGAGCTTGACAGAGGCTCCAGCAACACAGAACTATATCTGTGTTCCTGCGCGCCGCGGCCCGCGACGGCCGTCGAGCAGGAACCCCGATCATTGTACTGTCTCCTGTATAATCTTCTCTCTTGGAGGTGCTATAAATGAAACAATGTTGCTAGAGTATGCTAGATATCAACGGTGGAGGACGAAGGTTATGAACTGTTAGCATCTGCCCACTGTATAAACTCGACATGGCAGACTAAATCGAAAGTTTAGGAGTCCCTTTCCGACAGATGCGTTCTCTCGGGAGATTTATGACGTACGTAGTCTTGATTATAGCTATATTTAAGTGTGGTGTCATAGGAACCGTAGTTCCGTTACCTGTCGTTTTGTGGCACGGCATGGGTGACTCCTGTTGCGGAAACCACAGTATAGGGGCCGTTGCTGAAAGAATCAGGCATGCTCTACCAGGCAAGTAAATTTCATCAAAAAGTTGAGCTGTGGTATATTTTTGATAAGAGTTTAACACTTCTGACACACAGGAACTTTTGTTTACAGCATAGCAACAGGGGCTTCCGAATTTGAAGATATTTACTCCACCTACATTGGGAATGTCAATATTCAGGTAGGTTTCGCTGTGCTCACGACCAAGAAGGCCAGCACTGGGAACGCAAGCAGGCCAATTGCTTTTGTGGCTGACAAAGGAATGCACAGGGCATTCATGCTGGCACCTTTCGAGTTGCGAGGTTTTGAGATACGTGTGTTTCTGAAGGTTACCAAAGTGTGCAATCTGTTGCAAAATATCTCCGAGCTGCGAAATGGGTTCAATGCAGTGGGGTTTTCGCAAGGTAGGCATGTTGTCGTATTCTTTGCACAATCTTTGTGGCGTATTGGCACAATCTTTGTGATGTTACACAAGCAATACATTTTTTGATTTCATGTTTTGCACAGGAGGTCAGTTCCTCAGGGCGGTTGTGCAACGGTGTCAGCACTCGGGGCTGAAAGTCCACACACTCGTGACCCTAGGAGGGCAACACCAGGTGATGACCAAGGACTGCTTTCACTCTGTCTGCTGACAGCCACAGGTCATGTGAAGTATATTTCCAGAGGCTATGAAGCACCTGAAGATATTGCCAACTACAAGAGTGCATCCGAAGGCCTAAAACAGTTGTGTTACGGAGGCAGGGGATGGACAACTGCTTTGCAATGACACATGTGGTAACAAAGGACTTCAGGGTGCACTGCCATTAAGAAACCCGCCACCTGGCACTTTCAGTCAGATAAAGGATATTGAATTTCTTATACATGTTGCCAGGGCATCATGAATGTTCCGGAGTGCTGGGAGCCCAGTGTGAATGCAACTCCCACATCTGTCTGCAAGGCCATGCAAGAGGCTCTGGCTTATGGTGCATACCTTCCCTGGATACGTGACAACATAATACAAGCACAGTACTTCAAGGTGCGCTTGCGTTGGGTTGCCGTTGGGTTGGGTTGGGTTGCGTTGGGTTGCTGTTGGGTTGGGTTGGGTTGGGTTGGGTTGGGTTGGGTTGCTGTTGCGTTGGGTTGCTGTTTGAAAGGAAAGAACCATAAAGCATTTTGCAACAGACATGTCACCTGCAATTTAGGTGCAAACAAGGTTGTGGAGTTCAGGGTTAAAAAGTGGTAAATACACATAGTTTCTTGTTGGGGAGTCGGTCCTATATGTCTTACATCAAAGTAGGTTAAAGGGGGGAAATGCATTTATAATTTTCCTCCATGGGCGCAAGTCCTGTTTGTCAGCAGATGCACTAACTTACGTGGGAATGTGCATGTGACTTTGGTGCAGGACCCCTACAACTTACCAAGCTATTTGGCTTACAACCCATTCCTGCCAGATATCAATAACGAGCTTCCGGCAAAGAATACAACATACAAAGACAATCTTGCTAGCTTGGAAAGGCTGGTGCTTTTCAAATTCTCAAAAGACCTCATAGTTGTGCCGCGAGAGTCATCATGGTTTGGGTTCTACAATGGACAGCAGCTCGTGGACCTTAAGGACTCCGACCTGTACAAGGTGGGCCACTCGAAAACCTTCTGGATCCCCCCAAAACCCTTCTGGGTCCCCAGATTGGTACTGTGCAGCATTGTCAATTTTGTCTTCACTTTTGGGTGGCCTGGAATACGGGCACGGTAAAGGGTTCGAGACGGGGTTGCGTGGGCTGGTCCCTCATGTCCTCTATGGCAAATCTTTGCACTTCGTGTATTCCCCTTGATCCGTGACCTGTTCTTCTCAGTCAACTTCTCCTTGGGTCAAGTTTCAATCGTCACAATTTCCATGCATGCTTAATCGCTTACAGTTTTTGTGTATGAGAATGTTGAATGCCAGTCGTGGCCTGCCATCTGAGGGGATAGTGGGAAAGCGTCTCAAAGCCAAAATGGGCACAGCCGTAGGATTTAGAATAAAGAGTGAAGCCTATCCTAACCGCACACCAGAAATCCAGCATGCGGGTACGTCGAATCTAGGGGCCAGAGACAAAAGGTGTTCACATTTTCTTATCAAAAATTGCTACATTTTCTTATTAAAATTAAAAAAGAAGTATATATGATGGCCCAGACAGGACAGACCCCCCAAAGCTCGATGTCAATTATTATGGAAGTAGGTAGGGACGGCTGTAAACTTAGCCATTAGACCCTATCGGATGTTTCGGGAATCTGGTATAATCCACTTGTAGCAGATCATGAACCGAGGGCTGCTCTAGAAGGCCATGATGGGGCAAGGGGGAGACACAGGAGGACTGGATAGGACTGAGGGAGCTGGATGAGTCAGGGCGCCTGGACCTAGTGGAGTGTCCTGGCCAGCACATGCACTTCTCCCTAGATTGGTTTGAAAGCGATGTGATCCACCCTTATTTGGGCACAACCCGTGCACCGTCGTCTGCAAGACTCTCCGTCGCTAATTTGCGAAGGCAGCAATATTCATGACAGGAAGGGTGGTGTGTGTGTGTGTGTGTGTGTGTGTGTGTGTGTGTGTGTGTGTGTGTGTGTGTGTGTGTGTGTGTGTGTGCGTGTGCTTGTGTGTGCGTGTGCGTGTGCGCGCGCGCGCGCGCGTTTGAGCGAGCGAGCGAGCGTGCATGCGTACTTATGGCCGGTATGTCAAATTCCAAAAGTTTCTAGTTATCTTTTAGTGTTGAAGTAAGTGCTGCAAAATATTTTTTCAAAGTTCCTGCCAGTTCTGTTCTCGAAGAGAACGTCTTATTTAGACGTATGTGAGCCATTCATCTAAGCATTCTCTGCATGTGAACGTCATTATGGACGATTTGATGGCATCTGATGAGATGCGGCCCCCAGGGCTTCTGCATGTCCTTTTTCGGAAAGAGATTTGACCAGTGGAATCTTTCCCAGACTGACTCAGGGAACGTGCAACAGAAAAAGGGAGCGGGACAGCTGCAACTGCTGAACGGGTTGTACCAGAGAGAAGAAGCAGACGTCCTGGCCAGGCACGTCTGATTCTTGGTACTGACGACGTGCCAGCACCTTCTACAGGCAAGACAGAGCCATGGCTCTGTCTTGCTTGTAGAAGATGCTGGCACGTCGTCTTGTTGGGCGGCAGAATGCAATCATGTATCCACAGATGATATTGTACCATCCCTGAGAGCGCTATCCGGCTGAGACCTGTCTTGCAATTCCTGCATGCCTCACTACTGGCGCTACCACGTTGGTGTTCTTCGTCACCATCGCATGTCGTTACAAGGGAACAAGGGAACCGGGATCTCTTGGTAATGACTAATGTATATAGTTACCATATGAACAGCAATTAGGGGACCAGGTCGGTAATAGACGATGACTCTCCAGCCAAGTAACCAATGCTAGTAATGAGGCGAATTCGTATCTCCTTCCTCATTCAACAGGCAGTCACAAGCGAGGTACATGCTGCCTGTTGTCATAAAAAGGTGCCAATGTCTTTGGTTCAAAAAGCGGCGTTGACAAACTCCCGCGCACGCGCGTGCACGCCCGCACACACACACACACACACACACACACACACACACACACACACACACACACACACACACACACACACACACACACACACACACACACACACACACACACACACATATCATGCATACGCACATTCGTGCTGAGTGAAAATGGGGGAAAGGGACATCCAATAACTTCATGCCAATGAAGCTCAACTACTCGATCGATGTATATCTCTATATCTCTTACACAGTTGACCCTAAAAATAGCACTACCAAGCTGATCCCTAGGGCTAGGATATCCTGGCCTGTAAAGAGTCAATTTCTAACGAAGCCACGTGTACCGGTAAGTATGTGAACTTAACCTTATCCTAGACTGGTCGTACGACGCATCCACATCCTGTGTTGAAAGTCTCGCTACACACCAACGGGCTACTCCTCACTGATCGATATAGCAGCATCATCCACGCACTGCCGCATACAGCCTCTTAGTTTCCCTTGATGTTTCCAAAAATAAACTATAATAGCTCAGTTGTAACAAATCTTGAGAGATACCAGCTTGGGACTCCTGCAAGATTGAGCGTTGAGGCTCCGAAATGATGTAAGCTAGACATTAAGTTGAAATTGCAATTGCAATTGCCGTGGTCCATCATACAGAACAAGAGATCTAATATAGGCGATCCTGCCTTAACTGAAATTCACTTGATGCAGTAATCTTAAATATAAGCCACGGGACCTTCTGCTGGCCAGTAGAAGGTGATCCGCATCTGGATCCATTTACTCAATTTACTCTGGATCCATTTAAATTTACTCCTTCTGCAACAGTGTGAAAGCCCCAGAGCTGGAGCTCGAATTCAGGAGATTAAATTTTAACAGACCCAATCATGAACATACAGCAGTAACCATCTAGACAACCCGACGTCAAATGCTCCCACATTGCACAAAGGTATTGCCCTGACTTCTACTCGATCGACGCTACTGGCTGGCCATGCACCACACAAAATTACCAACCTATCTACTGCAACCTAAGGTTGACTTATGTCACCGAAATTGAGTAAACACATGTGGGTTATGGCGGTAGGGCTTCACCGTTTAACACGGCTCAGTCATGCAGGTAGCTTACATTAGGCTTTCACCCACCGCCAGTGCACATGCGCACCGCCTGTACAGGCATGACACTGCAGTGGCTGTAATAACGTTGCACCAGCTGGCTATGGCAAGATGCACAGGCCTGAAGGGGCGCTTCTCAACAGCGTCCCAATATTTATGCCTCTGTCGTAGCCCGACACATGATTAGCCGACGAACTGATCAACTGATCTTAGTTGAGAGCATACCAAACCCATAAATGCTGCTGCAGCATCATGATCTTCATGAAGAATGGAGAAGCCTACATAGAGTAGTATAGAAAAGCTCGCAATAACTTTATAGGAAGGTTACGTGCCAGTGAATGAGCACAACCCTTTAGAGGGACCTTTGAGCCTTAGTTACCCTTTGATCAGGCTAACCAGCGCTCCGGACTCTGATTTACATATACGTACGTACAACAATGTCACTGATGCCCTGATGCCCCCCAGCAGGGCATCACGCAGCGAACTTTTCTATACATAGAGTAGTATAAAAAAGCTCGCAATAACTTTATAGGAAGGTAAAGTGCTAGTGAATGAGCACAACCCTTTAGAGGGACCTTTGAGCCTTAGTTACCCTTTGATCAGGCTAACCAGCGCATCGGATTGTGATGTAGATATACGCGTATACGTACGTACAACAATGTCACTGATGCCCTGATGCCCCCCAGCAGGGGCTGGAGAGGGCACACGTGTGCCCTCGGCTACCAAGGCCTAACATAAAAACGAAATGGCTTTTGGCACGTGCGCACTCCCGTCCCAGGCAAGAAAAGGGATGCTTGGCGATAATAAACGTGCCAACCTTTTACAGAATGTGGTGCCATCACTAGTTCCATCAACGCTAGTTTTGCCAGCACAGAGTACCCCCAACACAAGGCAGTGCCTAGGGCTCCATCGTACTTCTCGACGCGTCAAGCACGTTCATGCTCATCCGCGTTTGACTGCACAACAAAAATATGCCAGCGTTCCAACGTTAACCTTCAAAGTGAGCAATCTAGAGACACATCGCAAGAGATACTGAACCTATGCGCATGCGCATGGCAAGTACAACTGCGCACCTGCCCTTTCCAGGTGATGTGCTGAGTCGTGTGCAGACGTACATGTACATGCACGCAAGTGCACTAGGAGATGCCGTGTACAGACGTACATGCACACGGGGTGCACTAGGGGATCCCCGAGAAAGGACGCGTTCCCCAAGTGGCTGAGAAACTCCCGCTGGGTCTCGAACAATTCCCCCAACAAATCAAGGGTTCCAAACCCGATAGCAGAATCAGTCCGCAAACAGTCCCCTCAAAAAAATCAAATAAATAAACAAAGAAGGAAAAAAGGTGGTTCCAATTAGACCTCGAGCTTGCAAGCTCGAGGTCCTAAAAACGTACCTGTAACTGCAGCGCAAATGTGAATCTTGCGCACGAGCTGAGATTGCTCCTCTGCAAACCCTATCAGCTTAATTATACTAATATGACTAAGCTGAGGAGTGAAAAGCTGAAGAATATTTATCAAACTATGGTACTTTACCAGGCCACAAAGGTTAATCTCATACATGTGCAAGAAACCCACGTTTTCCTTTCATAAACCCCCTCACCACAGGTAGAGCGCCGAACGCTAGCAAGCGCTCCCATCCTGGTTTGTCCAAAACCGGATCAGTGTGGACCATTACCGTGCACGTGCGTGCTTTTTTAAACCCCTTTGCCGTGACATCAGCAAAGCGGGTCCCTCGAAGATATCTTGTAGGCTACTAGGAAGACCAAGGAAATATGCTCCCAGACAGCGGTACAGCGGGACAGCTGGAAATGTCCTCTAATGGAAATTATCTAGTTTCACACACTTCATGTTCCCAATTTCTGTGCCATGTACATGGCGATATATACACAAACGTAGCAGCCCTGCCGATACTTAGCAAGGGCTTGTGTCAAATGAACTCAAAAACTCTTAAAAAAAATAATGACAGCTAGTCTGTAGAGCTCGTATATGTAGTTATGGAGCTACGTCGACAAGAAGCCTAGCTGATGAGTTAAAAAAAATAAAAATAAAGCTCCCAAAAAACGTGAACCAAAGTCACGTGACATAGGCCAATAGGCCTGACAGGAGTGCGGGCCGCACTTGGTCGTCGGGGCCCAATGCAGATTAATCAATATTGGAAAACAGGCCTGGGTCTTCTGCATATGTGGACTCACCTAATACCGTATGTGTAGCTATGTAGCTAGCTACAGGATTAGCCTATAGGCCGATTGTGTACCACAGATGCTTCCTACATACGGAATTTGCACCATCTGAGGAACACAATCAGGCCCGCAGGGAGTTTTGGATTTGAAAAATGTTTAAACACACAAGTGCTTGCGCGTGCACACACACACACACACACACACACACACACACACACACACACACACACACACACACACACACACACACACACTCTCACTCACTCACTCACACTCTCTCTCTCTCTCTCTCTCTCTCTCTCTCTCTCTCTCTCTCTCTCTCTCTCTCTCTCTCTCTCTCTCTCTCTCTCTCTCTCTCTCTCTCTCTCTCTCTCTCTCTCTCTCTCTCGTGCAGTGCTTTGCATTTGCGTCCTCCAGCTTGCGTCCTCCAGATCCGTGAAGGTGGCAGCAGCTTGGAGCCGGGCTATGACATGTATGCAATGCAGACACTCGTTCCATCTGGTGTACCTACGTAGGAACACGTACATGGTTGCCCATCCTCATCCCTCTCCACCTCACACGACTAACAAATCCACGTCCTTCTCCTCGCCCTCAGGGAGGAGGGGGGGGTGATTACCCTCTTTCCCGAAGCCAAAAGAAGCTGTTTCAAATCTCTACCCGGCCTCTGTCTTTCATTTACCCAAATACATCCAAATTTACCACCACTACCAGTGTAAAGAGCAGCAGCCGCTGCATTAGCCCGTCCTTTCTGCTCTCCTGATTTTCTGGGGCCCTGCCAGCTGGACTTCACTGCTCATCGCATTCCCCCCAGCAGACAAGTTGCCACCAAAACAACTTCTGCCTCAACTCAAAACCCTGACCTTTTCAAAAGGCTTACCGTCCCTGCTATATACTTCTGTGCAGCAAACATGACAGAGCTTGCCTACAGGCAAATCAGTGGCGCTGCAGGATTACGACTCTTGTCCCACAAGAACGGCCTTCAGCCGTACATATGGCATGAATGCCCGGTCGAATCTACTGCGAATGCGGGCGTGGGCGACACGGCGGATTTGCTGCAAATGTGGACGGCGCCTGCAGCATTGTGCTGCATGTGAAGGCCCCGCTGCCCATTTTCTCAAATTTGGCCGTGGGCGACACGCTGATACCTCTGCCGATACCTTGCCTCCAAATGTTGGCGTGGGCGCGCTGCATATGCAGTACAGAGCTCCAGGACATGTGCGCACAGGTGCGCTGCAAACTTTGCTCTGCTCGAAACAGCCAACTGGATGGGGGACAGGCTTTGCATTTTATGTGCTAGCCTCTCTGTCAACACCCCCACTGTGCGGGGGCCTCCGGCGAATTTGCTGTAAAATGTGGATATGGCCTAGCTGCCAAATTGCCACAAATCCTGGGTGCTATATAGCAGGCTCTTGCAATCACCGGGGGGTCCTCCTCAAGGATCCTTACGTCAGAAACTCCGGGAGAACGCACTTGCCTCTTGCAACGTAGGCAGCCCCTGTACATCTGCTGAACAAACATACGCGAGGCTGCCTTCTCGAGCAAACTGCCCCAATTGTCTGCAGCTGGCACAAACATGAGCTTCTCCCAAAGAAGCTCGCAAGCTTCCCTTTTCAAAAGCTTTGCAAGATGTGCTTTTCCAGCAGCTTCCCCAGACATGCTTCTCCATTGCGAGGCGCGACATGCTCCCTACGAAAGCTGGCCAGTCCTGTTGTCTTCCTGTTGTCTTCAATGCTTTCCCTGACACATTCTCCAGAAGCTAGGGCCACAGAGGCTTCTCCAATGACCTGGCCAGAAATGCTTTCTCCAAATCTTCGAGAGTGCAGGCTTTTTATGAAACATTGCCACTGCATGCTCCTCCTGTAGCCTGGCCACACATGCTCCGCCAGCAACTTGGCCAAACTTATTTTTCCAGGAGTTTGGCCAGAGATCCTTCCCCAGTAACTTTGCCAAACATGCTTCTCCAGTAGCTTGGCCAGCCATGCCTCTCCAGTAGCTTGGCCAGTCATGCTTCTGCAATTCCTCGGCCAGATACGCTTCTCAGTAGCTTGGCCAGTCTCCAATTCCTCAGCCAGGCATGCTTCCCAATACCTCCGCCAGGCATAATTCTCAATATCTTGGCCAGGCATGTTTCTCACTAGTTTGGCCAGTCATGCCTTTTCAATAGCTTGGCTAGGCATGTCTCTCCAATATCTCGGCCCTGCAAGCGTGTTAGTAGCTCAACCATCCATTCATGTAACCAACAATAGCAGACAAAGTTCTCCAACGGCTTGGTCAGACATCCTTGTTCAAGACATCTTGGCCAGTCATGCTTTCTCCAAACCCTGGCAGGGTGCTCTTCCCAGCTTCTTCCGCAGACATGCTTCTCCATAGGCTTCGCAAGACATACTTGCTCCAGTCCTTAAGCCAAACACGCTCTTCCAAAGCGTGAGCCAAATGTATATCATCACCAGCTTTGTCAAACGCACTGCTGCAAAGCCAGGTCGGACATTTTTCATAATGACTTGGCCAGCCATGCCATTCCCAACAGCTTTGCCAGACATGCTTTCCCTGTGACTTCTCGTGCCAGGAAGCCCAAGCCGTGCTTCTCCAATGATTTTGGCCCGACAAGCTTTCCATGAAACTTCACAGAAAGTCGCTTCTCCTGCTGACTTGGCCGATGTGCTGCTGCAAAAACTCTTCACTGGCAAAAGTGCTTGCGTGAAAGCTTGGCTGGCCCTGCCTCTCCAGCACCATGGGAAGACATGCTTCTCCCGTCTTTTGGCCAGGGCTCCCAACAGCAGGCATGCTTCCAGCAACAGCTTGGTCAGATGGGCTCCCCCAAGAGCGCCTGACCAGACTTCCCAATGAACCTGACCAGGCCTGTTCAAGTAGTTGGCAAAATGCAAGCTTGTAAAAAGAGTTGTCCAAGAAGGAATACCTAGAAGCTTCACCAGACATGGTTTCTGCAAAAAGCTCTCCACAAGTTCTCTGGCCAGACCGGAAAGACCTGCTTTACTAGAATATTGGCAACACATGCTTCTGGAATAAACTGGGCCAAGCGTGCTTCACCAAAGCGCTTTGCTGACACGCTCCTTCAACAGCTTGCAGGGGACATTTCCCCAGAAAATTGGTGAGAAATGCTTCTCCATGACCTGCTCTCAGGCTGCAAGGCTGCAAGAGGGCTGTGGATGTGATGTGCACGAGAAGTCTGATATTTGGGCAGATGTGCTTCTCCAAACACAGCCCGGAGGTTTCACTGCAGCGACGAACGGTGCTGTCTCTCAAAGTCTGCAAAATGTCGCAAAATGTCTGCAAATGGGCTCCGTCAAACTTCTCTGAGGCGACATATCTGCTGCAGATCCCCATAACCTCTGACCCCCTGGCAAAACTTGTGAAGCAAATTCAACCCAGAATCCCGTGGTTTAGCTTGCAAAACAGATTCCCTGAGCCCTGTGGCGACAATACTGCAGAAGATTCTCTCGACTCTGAGCCCTGTGGTAACAATGCTCCAGAAAATTCAACCAAGAGCCCTGCTGCAACATTTCTGCAAATGATTCACTGAACCCTGAGCCCGGTGGCAACATTTCTGCAGAAGATTCACTGAACTCTGAACACTGTGGTGGTACTTCTTTGACAGATTCCCCAAAAGAATTGTTGAATCCTATAGCACTTCTGCAGCAGATTTCTGACCCCCTGCAGCGACGCATTCTGCAGAATGCACTTCCCACAGACAAACAGCCTTCCGATCTGTAATCTCAGCAGCACAATGACTGAACAGTGACACGCTACACATCTTTCTCTTCTCCAATTCTGGCCGCGGATTTCTTTCCTCTTCCACAAATTTCTTGCTGGAGGCTTCCCAGCTTCATCTTCTCCAAAACACGAGGCTCTTTTCTGTCCTCCTTCTTGCCCGGACGACTTCTGACGACAGGCACTTCCCTCTTCTGTTCTCACAATGGAATGTTTTCGCAACAGTTTGGCTTGACCCCTAAGGAAAGGGCCTTCGAGCGCCGACCGCGGCGAACTCACAGCGCATCACATATTCGACTGCAAGGACGAAGCGCAATGCAACCCAGCCAATGATGATGTCCATGATGCAGCCACACCAACCTGTGCCATGCATAGTCCCCCTCAACATAGCAGGCACCTTGATTTCTTTGCATTGCATCTCAGACTGGGATTGTCACAACCTTGATGTCGTGACATCTGACTAAGAAGCGTCACAAGCATGGTGTCTTGGTATCCGAATCCCGCAAGAACCTCTGAAAGCCTCAGTGGAGCGAGAGCACCTCGACATTGTTGACAACTCTCTGCAAAAATCCAAATGCACAGGTGCACGGAGTTTTAGGTTACGGGAACAAGGAGAATTCCGGCAGATAAGAGAACACTTTGCCTGCAAAAATATCTACTCTTCTTCATGGAAAGATCTGTGGGCATGTGTGTATCTTGGGGGAGGAGGGGGAGGCGCTAAGCAAGACATGCCCACCAGGTACAAGCTCAAGGCCATCCCAGACTCAAATTTCAAGATTTGCCTGTGAATCAAACTGAGCAGAGGTCAAACTCACGCTGCTCTTCTCAGAACTAAATTCCCTGACAACAACTTGCAAATAGTGAGATATGGTGAATTCAAACTGACTTGGTTTCTCAGCAAAAAGGTGCATTTCAACAACTTGCTACTAGTGAGAAATGTAGATTTTAGCGCAACCTATTTTTCGCAGCAAAAAGAAGAAACGCATTTCAACAACTTGCTACTGTGAGACATTTAGAATTCAACCTCATTTAGACACGTAGAATTCAAACCTTACTTAGGCACTCACTACAAAAGTATTCAACGACTTGGGTAGTATCAAGACAAGTAGAATAACTGAAACTCACCTCGTTTGTCATAATAGGAGACCCAAGCCCCTGCGGCCATCCTCAGGAGGATGGGAATTACTTGCCACTTGGCCAACCCCTACAATGTGCCCCCCAGCATACTCTCTCAGCCCTGGGCCCCACCCAACCACATCCATGCACGTACCCCCCCCCCCACACACACACACACACACACACATACACACACACACACACACACACACACACACACACACACACACACACACACACACACACACGCACGCACGCACGCACGCACGCGCGCGCTCTTTGCACGGCAAGTACCGCACCCACATGCTTGGGTGAAGCAGGGGATAAACGTCGTGTAATGCATTATTAGTGTAGTGCAAATGCTGCGGCATGGTGAATCATAGCAGGGTCAAGCCTAGGGTGATGCACAGGGTCTAGAATCAAGCCTAGGGTGATGCATAGGGTCTAGGGTCAAGCCTACGGTGATGATGTCCACATGGTCAGTGGTAGTGGGGCCAAGCATCAGGACTTGCTGCTGCATGATCAGTGATGGGTCGGTTATGACCATGTACCGCTGCATAATGTGCAAAAGCAGGGCCAGACAGCATGTTGCCCCGTTTGAAGGAAAACACAATGCAGGCCCATCACCCGCGATTACCAACTAAGGCATCAGGTAGTGCCAAAAAGCGACCCGCAATTGTGGGTTCAAGCAAGACATGAATCATGGCCTGCAACAGGGGGTTCAAGAATTATTTAGGGCTGGCATGTGATCAAGGTGTGTAGTTTAGCAATATGTAAGGCTGGCATGTGATCAAGGTGTGTGGGTTTACCCCTATGTTATGCAAGCGCAATATCAACAAGTCTGGGCCCAAGCGTTATGAGTGTTGGCACACAACGAGCGCAGTGCCGCATAATGCTGCCTTACACTGAGCCTGGTGTCAGATCAAACGCTTTGCAGTACTCTTCTGTGTGTGTGTGTGTGTGTGTGTGTGTGTGTGTGTGTGTGTGTGTGTGTGTGTGTGTGTGTGTGTGTGTGTGTGTGTGTGTGTGTGTGTGTGGGTGTGTGTGCGTGCGCGCGCGCGTGCGTGCACCTGTGAGTGCGTGCCTCAATGCTTGCATGTTTGATCGTATCACAATGCATATCGCAAGGAAAGAAAGATGCTTGTGGCAACAGACGGGGCAGCTGCACAGTGCAGGACGTGAGAGGGCGTGCCCTCATGCCAACGAAGAAGAAGATGGCCTGGAGGAGGTGGTTGAGGGTGAGGTCCCAAGCATCTCTCACTCCCCCTGAGGACTCCAAAGGGACTTTGGCCAGAGCCAGCGTGTGGCTTACTTGAGATATTGCACAGAACCAGAACCTGTTCACATGGCATCACATGGATCACTTAAAGTTACTCCGCATGTCCATTTGCCTGCCCACAGGGCATCACACTGCTCACATAAGCCATTGCACAAAACCAGTTCCTGCCCACAGGGCATCACACTGCTCACATAAGCCATTGCACAAAACCAGTTGCTGCCCACATTGCATCTCATGGCTCATATGAGACACTGTCCAGCGAACCACAAGGGATCACATGGCTAACATGCCATCCTGCGTGGATCCCCTGCCTCCCACATGGCATCCATGGCATCTCATGACTCACTGAAAACATCTCTGTACACCCAGTACCTGCCCAGATGGCATCACAACCCCTCTCCCGTCCTTCCCTCCGGCTGTTTCTTTCAGACTCTCGCACCCCGGGACACCCCCCCCCCACCCACCCATCCACACACACACACACACACACACACACACACACACACACACACACACACACACACACACACACACTCACACACACACACACACACACGCGCGCGCGCCCCAACCCACGCACCCACCCACCCACCCACCCAAGCCCACCCACCCAAGCCACCCACCCACCCACCCACCCAAGCAAGGGGTTGCATGCATGGCATATCTACCCCAGGGGCAGGGATGCTTGGGGACAACGCAAACCACGTAGGTGTCTCCTCTGGAGCACTCATAGCGACAGGCAAATCAGGGCTGCGGGGAGAGGACACGAGAGAAAAGGGGATGAAGCGAAAAAGAAAAGAAAAAGAAGAAAAGGGAGGGAGGCACACCTAAGGCGGACATACTCGTCCACGCAGCGCGAAGCATACACAATGACAAAGCAGTTCCAGAGGAAGAGCGCCATCATTATCGCCCAGTTCAGCTTCAAGTCTCCGTAATGCCGCCTCACCAACCATGTGAACTGCACCACCACCAGCAGTGCCTCAGTCTGAAAAGCCTGGGACTCTGAAAAAGCCTGGAACTCTGAAAAAGCCTGGGCCTCTAGAAAAGCCCGGGCCTCTGAGAAAGCCTGGGCCTCTGAAAAATCCTGGGCCTCTGAAAAGTCCTGGGCCTCTGAAAAAGCCTTGGTCTCTGAAAAGCCTGGGCCTCTGAAAAGTCCTGGGCCTCCGAAAAAGCCTGGGCTCTGAAAAAGCCTGGGCCTTGCCAACAAGCTAGGACACGGGGGACCAGACATGGCACACCAGGGGAGGATGAGGGGGGCCACCCATGGCACACCGGGGAGGATGAGGGGGCCCACACACGGCAGACCAGGAGGGGATGGAGGGGATCACATTAATGGAGCCAGTGGAGGGTGAGGGGGAGCACACTTGCCACACTCTCCCAGGATAGGATATAGGGGGTCAGATCAAGGAAACCGAGGGAGAATGTCGGGAATCACACTAAGGGGACCAGGAGAGGATGTAGGTGGTCAGATCAAGGGAACCGAGGGAGAATGACGGAAATCACACTCAGGGGACCAGGGGAGGATACAGGGAGTCAGATCAAGGAACCAAGGGAGAATGAAGGGAATCACTCTAAGGTGACCAGGGGAGGATACAGGGAGTCAGATCAAGGGAGCCAAGGGCGATGACCGGAATCACACTTAGGGGACCAGGGGAGGGGTGAGGGGAAACCCATTGCGGACACCAGGGGATGATGAGGAGGACCACACCTGGTGAACCAGGAGAGCCCGAGGGGGATCGCACCTGAGAGACCACAACAAAGCTGAGGGCGAGGACGTCTGTTTCTCTGAGCCGCTGGTGTACAAAGCCGACAAAGGCGGTCTCTTCAGTGGGAATGCGGAATTGGGAGTGCCAGAAATTGCCCACGCAGCGGGGGGCTGTGGGACCCGCAGACACCAGAAAGCTCAAGTACAGATACCAAGCTCGGGTACCCCTGGGAGGGAGCGCTATGGTACTGGGCCGCGGCCGAGCCCTCCCACTCGCCTACGCAGGCCCCCATTCAGGTAAACGATCACTCAAGCGGGTAACAGTGCATTGACAACTACCCAACTGTACCCCAGCTCTGTCAAGGTACTGAGGTACCGTAATAGTTGCCCCCCCCCCCCCCCAAACTGTAGATGGAAAAGCATGTACCGGAGCAAAGTCCCTGCAAAGGGCCACGATTGACCCCCAGATGGCTGATGCATGCCCAAGACAACCACAAACTCTCCCACTGAGGGCTGCTGAGTCAAACCCTCCCGAGGGTACCGGCTGACAGCCCTCGTCCCGGACATTACCTTCTCGTTTGCCCACCTAGGCCACCCAGTTACATGAGGATTACTCACCCCCAAACAATCAACGGGCCCTAGACCGAGACCCGTCCCTTCGGCTTGCCTGACCAGACCACCCGATCACCTAACGATTAGTCATGCGGACTATTGACGGTCCTGGGCGCGGAGAGGGACCTCCTGCTTCTCTGAGTATACCCCCTGACCACCGAAGGAATCCTCAGATTAGCGACTCCGGTAGCTCTTGAGGGTGCGAGCCTGAGACAGGGCCCTCCCGCCTGCCTCCACACGACACCCATACAAGCAATGATTTGTTGAGCGGTACTTGTTAAGGGTTCTTGGGCAGTGCACGATTCTTGCCGTACCTAACTTGCACCGTACCAGATTCCCGCTGTACCAGATTCCCGCTGTACCAGATTCCCGCTGTACCAGATTCCCACCTACACCGAATTCTCCCCCAGTACCAGATTCCCGCTGTACCAGATTCCCACCTACACCGAATTCTCCCCCAGTACCAGATTCCCGCTGTACCAGATTCCCACCTACACCGAATTCTCCCCCAGTACCAGATTCCCGCTGTACCAGATTCCCACCCACACCGAATTCTCCCCCAGTACCAGATTCCCGCTGTACCAGATTCCCACCATACCACATGCTCTCCCACTACCAGATTCCCGCTGTACCAGATTCCCACCCACACCGAGTTCTCCCCCAGTACCAGATTCCCGCTGTACCAGATTCCCACCATACCACATGCTCTCCCACTACCAGATTCCCGCTGTACCAGATTCCCACCATACCACATGCTCTCCCACTACCAGATTCCCGCTGTACCAGATTCCCACCAATACCACATGCTCTCCCAGCACCAGATTCCCGCTGTACCAGATTCCCACCCATACCACATGCTCTCCCAGCACCAGATTCCCGCTGTACCAGATTCCCACCCATACCACATGCTCTCCCAGCACCAGATTCCTGCTGTACCAGATTCCCACCCATACCACATGCTCCCCGTCCCAGATTCCCGCTGTACCAGATTCTCTCCGTACCAGATTCCCGCTGTATCAGATTCCCGTTGTACCAGATTCCCGCCATAGCAAATGCCCGCCTTGCCTGACCAAGCCACCGACCTAACTAGGGCCGCAACATTATCTAGAACGTACCAGGGTTGAACCTTTTCTGGCAGCCAAAGAGACTATCGCTCAAGTGACAACCACAGGGGAAGTCGCAAGGCCCATGCGGGGCCCAAGGGGAAGTACTTATTGGAGACCTACCGTGTTGGGCCAAGCCACAGGCGCCATATAACCGTCACTCCTGCTGGGATTCCCCGGGGTTGGGTCTGGATCAGGTGCCTTTAAGTAGGTTGGCACCACCAGATCTGAATCGGGGATGGGTATTCGGTTGTAGAATGTCCACGACCCCTGGTTGGTTAGCAGCTTCAGGGTGTCTTCACATATCTGGGCCCCCACACCGCACATCTTTAGTCGGCGGCTTGACCAGTTCATTTCAAACAATGAAGAAGAAAGCCACAGCCGCCGCATGACGAAGCCTGCCGCAATGCGGGGGTGGTGTGTATTGCGGAACTCTCCGTGGTCTCTGACACGTGCTGGCTATGATTTGCTGTAAAGATGCGACAGGGAAAGGTCATTACTTTTTGTCACGGCATGAAATTAAGGCCTCTGAATGCAGGAACTTGCAAAACACATATCTCCCTGCCCTCTCCCCCCCCCCACACCCCTGCCCCTCTCTCCCTTCATTCCATCCACCCTGCCCCCCACCCCCTCTCTCTCATGCACATGCCAGCACCACAAATACACTCCCCCCACCTCCACACACACATACACACCCACACACACACACACACACACACACACACACACACACACACACACACACACACACACACACACACACACACACACACCCACACACCCCAGCACGCGCACACGCAGGCAGGCGCAGGCGCAGGTGCGCGCGCGCACGCACAAACACACACACACACACGCACACACACACACACACACACACACACACACACACACACACACACACACACACACACACAATGCCCACGAATACAGGTGGACAAAGAAGAGCTCTGCATTGCAACAAGGACAAGTCTTGGCAACAAACGGGGCTGGGCAGATGACCTGAAGTGCATCCTCGCACCCAACATCATTCATGGCTTGTACCAAGGTCATTGCTTTTCCTTCCAACCTGGTCATTTGAACAAAACCATTTCATTCTCTCGACTTCACGATATCTGCAGAGCTTTGATTTACCACCCTTCGGCAGTGCCGGCCATTCCCAAAAAGACAGAGATGCTCTTGTGGGGTCCAGGTGTGCATGCTTGCACACCTGTGTTGTGTGTGTGTGTGTGTGTGTGTGTGTGTGTGT
>KV908344.1:618678-651178 GCA_002005505.1 Botryococcus braunii | reverse complement strand
CACACCGCCAGAATAGGAGATGTTCGGAGCACGGAAGCATTTCAGTTGTAGCACAGCCACATTTGAGGCACACTCTTGCTTCACAGATGGGAAGCACACATTTGAGAAGAGGCACATGCGGCACATTTGAAATATGGCAGGCACAGCACCTTTGAGCAAAGGACAACATTCAGGAGAGAAGGTACGTGTGAGAGGTGGCAAAAAGACAGGACCTATTAATGATTGTAGCTCCAATACTTTAACCCCCCCCCCCCCTTTTTTTTTTTTTTTTTTTTTTTTTTTTTTTTTTTTTTTTTTTTGCGGGGGGAAGGGGGGGGGAGTATGGCAGGGGCTTAAAATGAGACATGGCCCATCCAGCAGGGAGGTACCTTGACCAATAGGGGAGACTTGTTTATACAATAGAAGAAGTTGGGAGAGTTTCAACACATGCTTGCGCTGCCAAGCACATCTCATTCTTACGACAGGTGATGTGCTACAAGGTGATGATGATGATGATGATGATGATGATGATGATGATGATGATGATCATCATCATCATCATCATCATGAATGATGGTGGTGGTGGTGATGATGATGATGATGATGATGATGATGATGATGATGATGATGATGATGATGATGATGATGATGATATTTGATGGACACTTGAGAAAAAGGCAGGCACACACCTCCACAGTGGGCCACCTTTTGATCCACTTGTTGAAGTACTGCACCACTCGGGGCACCTGTGTTTGCTGTGACATTACCTGCACCCCTACTTCACTGTGAGGGAGGCACATCCTCAGCGGTAGCCGACCAGTTTTTGCGGCACTGGCCCGAAGTTTCAGGCAAAACAGCAACCCCAGCACAGAGGATGGGTGGAGACAGATAGAAAAGAGGAAGGAATGGGAGACAGACAGAGGCATCTGCGCGCGCACGCGCCCACACACACACACACACACACACACACACACACACACACACACACACACACACACACACACGCACACGCACACGCACACGCACACGCACACGCACACAGACACACAGACACACACACAGACACACACACAGACACACACACACACACACACACACACACACACACACACACGCACAGAAAGATAGGAATGCCAATTTGGGGAAGTAGAAAAGGCACGGCGGGCCCTGACATGTCCAGACATGCCTTGCATATGCACCCCGCACCTCGCAAACCCAGACGTAATACATGAAATCCTGCTGTGACAAGTCCGACGGAGCAGGAAGGGCTTCTGCTGGTAAATTTGACTCCCCAAGAACACGCTTAGAATGTTCATTGCGTCGCCAAGGCAACACACGATGATGTTGATCATACCAAGCCAATAGCTTGTTGCGTATCTGTACGCCCATAAAATACCAGTCCTCAGTCAAACACTCACTCGATAATCGAATTGCAGTACAAAGTTGGACCCACTGGATGCTCGAAGTGCAGTACAAAGTTTCAGCAACTGCCCCTTACACTGACGATGTCCGCCGGAGAGAAGGCGGTCATTGTAGATTTGAGGAGTACAGCTGGGTGTTTTATATTTATGTCAGCCACGTGCCTACGCGAGAACGGTTTCAGGGCAACGGAGACTATGGACAAGGGTCGCATCCACTCTCGTGCATGCTCGGCAGGAGTGCGACTCGTGCGAACAGATGATACAACGTACACTATGTATCGTTACAGAATAAAAAGGTCTGAGATTCAGCTAGTCACGAGACATATCGATAATAAGCTGAGGATGAAGATCCGCTTAACGAAACTACGGCAACTATATCTCTATTCACGCAAACACATGCCTCTGCCAACAGATAACAGCCCTGTTGTACCTTTGAAAAACATTTCATTGCAGTGTACGTAGGGACACCAAGACTGTGGACCCAATGCGATAGCAAAACCTTGGCCGCGGCTGTAGGGAGGAGCTCTTGCAGCTTCGGTACCACAGTACCCTGCGAGATCTGTACCGCGCGCACTGAATATGCTGAGTTGGCAGTGTAACAGCTAGCCATCAGATACGTGACTGCCGCTTTATTGGATTTTGCGGATTTGTCCGTGTGGTTCTGCGGGCATGGAGTAATTTGGAAGGAACAGAGAGCTTGTGGGATGCACCACATTATCCTTATAACCACTTCGAATTGAGAAACTGGCGATGCTAGCCGTTTGGAACCCGGCGGTGCTGCGTGGACATCGTCCCTGGGTCGTATCTTTTTGACATTGAAAATGGCTCACAGCATCGAGGGATTTGGATTTAAACACAGAACTTGCCTAGAACCAAAGCATGTAAAGCGAGCTGCAATTGTGGCACCTGTTGTTCTCTGTGCGTATGCACCGCCGCTCCGCATTTCCGATCCCCGTAAGGCAGACACGGGGCCGGTCGGCCACGGATTTTTGTATGACTCTAGAGTGCAAGTGAATCTTGGTTACGAATGGGGAATTGAGAACTGGTATACTTTGGGTCGGGAGATTGGGCGAGGAGGTTACGGGATTGTTCGTTCTGCACGATGCAATGAAACGGGCGCGTCGTATGCTTGCAAAAGTTTGCGCAAGGTAATGAATTTGCATTATAGGCCTCCAAGTTCTAATATCTGGGCACGGCTGTCACATTCTGCGCTAGCTGCCGACGTCCTTGGATTTCGTGGTTGACGTTCACTTTGCCTCGATGATACCAAACGAACGTCCTGGCTGTCTTGTGGATAGTAGAAAGTTTAGATGGTGGCTTATACCGCTTAAATGGATCTTTGGAGAACCTTTGCAATCGTTGTGCCAAGTATCCGTTCTCATCACAGGTTATCAGGGACCCCAACATCTCTGAGAAGAGGAGGCTTGATAATCCCGCAGCTATTGTGCGTGAAGTTGATATACTGCGTGCTTTAAGCGGCAGTCTGAGCGTGGCATACCTTCGTGATGTTTTTGAGGATGAACATGCTGTTCACATGGTCTTCCAACTGTGTCGAGGGCACGATCTCCGACGGCACTTGACTGGTCATCCTCTTTCAGAATCCTCGGTGCGAACCTACAATTACCTTGATTTCGACCTAAGGGTAGTTTGAACATCATGCCGGCAGACGATTGGCGCGACGGAAAGAGTTGGTCAGAGGGCTTTGTCAGCCTCAGCTTCACACATAAAATTGTGTTATCAGCATAAATCTCAAGTTTGCGATTCACTTTAGCGATGCATGCACTTTGCTGTTCTGATAGACGATCAAGGATTAGGCACCATGTGGTTCCCACTGGTGTGGTTCCCCAGTGGTATGGTTGGTGGCTTATGAACAAGAACAATCTGGGACCAGAGAACGGCCACTCACAGTTGCAAGTGGCCACTCGCAGCTGTAATTGGCCACTCACAGCTGTAAGTGGCATCTTGGTATGTGTGTTGTAGGTGGCAAACAGAAAACGGCTACTCACAGCTGTACGTGGCATCTGTGTGTGTGTGTGTGTGTGTGTGTGTGTGTGTGTGTGTGTGTGTGTGTGTGTGTGTGTGTGTGTGTGTGTGTGTGTGTGTGTGTGTGTGAGGGTGTGAATGCGTGAGAGTGTGTGTGTATGTGTCTGTGTGTGTGTGTGTGTGAGGGTGTGAATGAGTGAGAGTGTGTGTGCGCGCGTGCATAAGAGAGGGAGGGGCGGGGTGGGAGGCGGGGCGGGGCAGGGCGGGGCGGGGCGGGGCGGGAGAAGGTGTTAGAGAGGGGGACGGAGACGGAGAGGGAGAGAGGGGAGGGGGGGGGGAGAGGGAGGAAGGGGGGAGAGGGAGGGGTGAGTGCTGGCATGTAGCCTGGCAAAAAGGCCTACCTCCACACCATTAATTACCTTGAGAGGGGTAATGGCAGGTGGTGCGGTACATGAGAGGTGTACTGCAGACAGTGGCCCAGTGCCACGCCTCCAACATTCTGCACCGGGACGTGAAGCCAGGTGTGCAATGCCCCCCCTCCTGATGGATTGTTTCGCGGACGCGTGTTTTCCCCGTCCTGCATGTGAGGGGTGTGTCCTGCCTATGAGGGGTGTGTCCTGCCTACGAGGGGTGTGTCCTGCCTATGAGGGGTGTGTCCTGCCTATGAGGGGTGTGTCCTGCCTATGAGGGGTGTGTTGGTAATATGAAGGGTGTGTCCTTCATGCCAGGCATTTGTGAGGGATTCTCATCCTTTCCACTTCGTCTTCTTCCATTCATCTGCTTTTCTCCCCTGGGGCTCTCTAGAGGGACTCCGCTGGCTCTCCCCTTATAGGATTGGCCACGGGGAGGCGCGGGGGTGGATAAAGACAGATTAAGCAAGACACACTAAGCCCCGGCAGGACACACCCCTCATAACAAGCTAAACCAGCTAAAATGGGATTTTACCATGATACATGGTTTGTTTAGCATGGTTTGTTTAGCATGGTTTGTGTAGCATGGTTTGTGTAGCATGGTTTGCATGCATGGTTTAGCATGGGTTGTTTATCATGGTTTGCTTAGCATGGTTAAGCTTGGTTTGTTCAGATCCTGGATGGGATTTTGTTTGGGGGGGGGGGGGACCTTGGCAGCTAGGAGCAAGCTTCAAGGCCAACTCCAATACGTATATGTTTGCAATATGTCTTGACATACGTCCCGCCCCGTTTTCCTTTGTTGGGGGGGGGGGGGGGAGGGTCGGGTCAGGGGGCCGTTTGGCGGAGCATCCCCAAAATTGTGGCAATCAGCAGTTCATTGGTAACAACCATATGAATGTCCCACATTGCTGTACTAGGCACCCCCCCCGCCCCGCCCCGCCCCCGTGTGTGTGTGTGTGTGGGTGGGGGGGGTGGGGGGGTCGGGGGATGTGCGCGCATCCGCGCGCGCGCGCATGGATGCGTTTCGGTGTGTGTGTGGGGGGGGGGGGTGTGGGGGGGGGATGTGTGTCGCCTCACCCTTCTCTTTCAGAGGGAAGGGGAGCAGTGAGAAAGTGACAGGTGTGCAGCAGTATTGACCGGGGGGCAATAATAGCGGGGGTTTCGGGGCATGGTGGGACAGGCAACTTTATGTTCTTGGACTGCGCAGCAGACTCCCCACTCAAAGGAATTGACTTTGGTTTGGCACGCCGGTACCACACAGGGGAGCTGCCTCTCACAGATCTGGGGCTTGAGGGTACCCCGTGGTGCGCCCTTTGCCTCTGAATTAGCAACCGCGAAGTTGGCGGATTTGGCGTTTCCATGATAATGCTCGTGTTTATGTGGCCCTTGGGTCGATGTAAACTTGATTCTTTCTCCCTTCTAATCTGAGACGCTGTGTGTGTGTGTGTGTGTGTGTGTGGTGTGTGTGTGTTGTGTGTGTGTGTGTGTGGTGTGTGTGTGTGTGTGGTGTGGGGGGGTGTGGGTGGGGGGGGGGGGGGGGGGGGGGGGGGGGGGGGGGGAGAGAGAGAGAGGAGAGAGAGGAGAGAGAGGAGGAGAGAGGAGAGAGAGAGAGAGAGAGAGAGAGAGAGAGAGAGAGAGAGAGAGAGAGAGAGAGGGTGGGGGTGTGTGTGTGTGTGTGTGGCGCGGCGGCGTGCGCGCGTGTGTGCGTGTGCATGGGCTAAGGAGGTTGTGGGCGCAAAGGGTTCGGAACGTGTTGCTATGACAGCGGAAAGTGTCGGAGCAGAGTCCGGAACCTGTGGCATTGGCAGTGGAAAGACCCAGGGGTGGGGCCGGGGGGAGCAGGTACATGTCCCGGAGGCGCTGACGTGTGAGGCGGCCCGCACTGCGACGTCTGGAGCGGGCGTGTGCTGCATCAGCTGCTGGGGCGCTTCCCTTCGACGATCGGCAGAGCCACAACCCGCCATCTCTCGTGTTGGTGGCCCAAGTTGCCTTCCCTTCCCTGCCATTATCCTCTGTGTGTGCGGGGAGGGGGGGGGCTTATATGGTGTGGCGGATGTGGGGGGAAGGGGGGGGGGGGGGGGGGGTGTGGTGGTGTGTGGGGTGGGTGGAGAGGAAAAAAAAAAAAAAAAAAAAAAAAGAGAGAGAGAGAGAGAGAGAGAGAGAGAGAAAGAAGAGAGAGAGAAAAGAGAGAGAGAGAGAGAAGAGAGAGAGACGAACACGCACAGACAGAGAGAGGAGGAAGAGCGGGGGGGAGGCCGGGAGTGAGGGCAGGGGCCGGAGGCGGGTGCAGGAACTCGATTCTGTACGATGTGCTGGATGTGTCCGGGAGGGGCTGGCAGCTCAGAACGGAGGCAGCACGCGACTTTGTGAGCACGCTGCTTCGGAGGGACGCGGCTCGCAGGCCCAGCGCCCTGGAGGCTCTGTCCCACCCCTGGCTGCAGGGCGAACCCCAGGACGGGGAGGGCGACGCCTCCTCCCTGCCCCTGCTGCCCTCTGTTGTACAGCGCATTCAGGTGAGTGCAACGCGGTGTGTGACGCCGCCCCCTCCAAAACGTTGTTGAAAGCTATGAACAATTGCATAACTTGGATTGTTTCATATGCGAATGGCTGTCCATGTTCCCCGTTGAGAGGTGGGCGCTTGCAGTTTAGAAAGCTGCCCCCCTCCCCGGGGCGGAAGGGGGGGAGGGAGCGGCCGGGGCCTGGGGGGGGGGAGGCGGTACGGGAAAGGTTTTTTAGGGGTGTGTGTGTGTGTGTGTGTGTGTGTGTGTGTGTGTGTGTGTGTGTGTGTGTGTGTGGTGTGTGTGTGTGTGTGCACGTTATTTTTCCTTTTTTTCTGAGTTGTTTTTGGGGGTTGGGTGGGGAGGGAGCTTGGTGGGAGGGGAGGGTCCTGTGTGTGTGTGTGTGTGTGTGTGTGTGTGTGTGTGTGTGTGTGTGTGTGTGTGTGTGTGTGTGTGTGTGTGTGTGTGTGTGTGTGTGTGTGTGCGCGCGCGCGCACGTTTTTTTCCTTTTTTTTTTTGGTTGTTTTTGGGGGTTGGGTGGGGAGGGAGCTTGGTGGGAGGGGAGGGTCTTGTGTGTGTGTGTGTGTGTGTGTGGTGTGTGTGTGTGTGTGTGTGTGTGTGTGTGTGTGTGTGTGTGTGTGTGTGTGTGTGTGTGTGTGTGTGTGTGCGTTTTTTTTTTTTCCTTTTTTTTTGCGTTGTTTTTTGGGGGTTGGGTGGGGAGGGAGCTTGGTGGGAGGGGAGGGTCTTGTTTTGGGGTTGGATGAAATGGAAGAAATGGAAAGCAGTGTCGCTTCATTGCCCTTAAGACCGAAATGAATTCTGTGTTGTTGCATGACAGATAAAAAACCGAAAAAACTTGAAAGGGGCAAAAACCCACGTATGCAAGCCAGTGTATTTGCATCGACCTTGAGACCAGAATGATTGCTGTGTGGTTGCATCGAGGAACACAAAAGCTTGGAAAGGAAAAACGAAGCAGGAAAAAGTAACTACAACAGCAAAGCAGTGTAGTTGCATCGAACTTGGGACCGGAATGAATGATGTGCCTAGACTTGCATCCCTGTAGGATTACCTTATGCAATTCTTGCGCTCATGGCAGCATATATGAGCTGGCCCCCATCTGGGGGCTTGAACCTGGTTCCAAATTTGCCCTCGTACCAGGATTTTGACTTCATACCGATATCCTGACCGCATGATTGCTGAGCTTGCTGTCATGTTCTGTTTTGCAGCGCTTTTTGCTTTGTAGCCCCGTGAAGCGAGCAGCTCTCCAGGCCATGGCCGCGGAGCTGGAGGCCTCCCAGAGGGTACCGCGGGATGAGTCATCCCACCTGGAGACCCTGCTCGGCCTCCAAGACCCGAACCTTGTACCGCTTTTGTACCGCCTGGGCTTCACCAAGGGGGATGGAGAAGCGATTAAGATTCCAGACATCGCGTCCACCCTTCTTCGTCTGGGTGAGGTCCCCTCACATGGGCCTGTCACATGT
Organism: Botryococcus braunii; assembly: GCA_002005505.1. Taxonomy (NCBI): domain Eukaryota; kingdom Viridiplantae; phylum Chlorophyta; class Trebouxiophyceae; genus Botryococcus; species Botryococcus braunii. The sequence goes on along the minus strand of KV908344.1, from coordinate 643,406 downwards.
GATCTTGTCTGCACGGCATGGACACATCCAATCAAAAAAGGGGAACAAACAAAAGATGTGTTCACAGGTGTTCTTGTCTCCAAGGGTTCAACACGTCAATCTTTGACGTGCGTGCAAGCCCTGCCCTTTCCTTTTGGGTCACATGGGCCTATCGCTTGGCGAGCGAATCTCTTTCGCGCAAAACCCCTTCAAAAACATGTCTTCATCTTTGCGTTCCCTGTCACATGGGCCTGTCACATGGCGGCACCTGTCTTGCGTACAGCCCTTTCAAACATTGGACGTGTCCCGCCTGTTCCTGTGACATGGGCTTTGTCACGTGGCAACGCATGGCTTGCATACAGCCCTTCGAAACACCGGATCATGCCCCTTCTTCCTGCCACATGGGCCAGTCACATGCCACCACTGTCCGACCGACATCTTGCTTTGCACCTGGACAAGAGGCGAAACTTATGTCCACGGTGTTTTGAAAGGGTTTAGGGTTTAGGGTTAGGGTTTAAGGGTTTAGGGTCTATGTAATGTATCTCTGCGTCTTCTCTCCCCCCCCCCCCTTCCCGACCAGCTCAGGTCGCCTGTATGCATCACATCTAGGACCAGGTCCTGATCAGGTTCTGACCAGGTTAGGACTTAGGATCTGGTTCAGCGTGGCTTGCTTTTGCTCTCGTGTCGTTGGTCTTGATTGCTCGAGGCTTCTTGTGAAACCCAAATGTTGCATGGCTCTCTATGTCACAGATCGGGTTGCGTGACAGAAAGGAGGCGCGAGTAGCTTCTCATTCGTCCGTACGCTTTATCTAGAATCCTGGGATCTTCGAAGTGAGAAACTTTTTAAAAGTTTCAATAACTTGAGCTTCAAACAAAGCTTTTCCATTCCAAGCGTTTAGTACGACTTGAGTAAATGACTTTTCTTTTTTTTTTTTTTTTTTTTTTTTTTTTTTTTTGGACACGCCACGTAAGGATCGGTCGAGGCGGAAACATGTGTAACACAGGTCAGCAACCACGTTTGCATGTGTCAACCCACAGCTCAGGAAGGAACTCGGAACGGTGAAGTACGGAGGGAACATGTATCGCTTCTTGCTTTTCGTGGGTGTTGCGCGCGGTTGCATGTGTGTGTGTGTGTGTGTGTGTGTGTGTGTGTGTGTGTGTGTGTGTGTGTGTGTGTGTGTGTGTTAGGGGGGGGCAGGGTTTGGTGGATATTGATGTGGGTTGAAACACATGCGGCAGGGTTTGCGATGCGGGAGGAGGAGGCGGTGCACCTGCTGACGGATCTGGACGTGGAAGCATGTGGCGCCCTCACGCGCTGCCAGCTGGCGGTGGCGCTCCTGGACTTTGACGAGATTCGGCTGAGAGACACGGAGGCCTGGCTGTGCGCAGCCCGCTCCGTGTTCAAGGGCCTGGACCGCGACCGCATGGGCGTCATCGACTCCCAGGACGTGGCAGCCTGCCTGCTGCCCTCCTCCCCCCGCCATGAGGTCTTCCTTCCCGTTTTTTGCAACCTTTTTCTTTTCCTCTGTTATTCTCCGCTCGCTTTCCGCCCCGCGGGGGGGGGGGTAGGGGGCTCCTGTTTTGTGAGGGTCTGCAGATTAAGTTTTGGTCCTTGAGAGGAGAACGGGGGGAGGGGGGAAGGGGGCGGGGCCGGGGGGGAGGGGGGGTGGAGAGAGAGAGAGAGAGAGAGAGAGAGAGAGAGAGAGAGAGAGAGAGAGAGAGAGAGAGAGAGAGAGAGAGAGAGAGAGAGAGAGAGAGAGAGAGAGAGAGAGAGAGAGAGAGAGAGAGAGGGAGAGGGGGGGGGGGGGCCGGAGGACAGCAGGGAGGGAGGGGGGAGACAAGGGGGGTTGGGGAGGGAGAGGACGCGTGCGCGCGCGTGTGTGTGTGTGTGTGTGTGTGTGTGTGTGTGTGTGTGTGTGTGTGTGTAATTTCAGGAAGTGCCACTAGACAACCTTTTTGTCCCGAGTGTCCTGTTTGTCGAGGTTTTTGACACCTCGGAGGTCCTCAGTGTGCCTCTTCTCCGTCTTCAGCTGTCTGGGTGGGTGACAGCGGCATTGTACATGAATGTACAGCCGAAGGAGAAATGGTCAACAGCGGCATTGTACATGAATGCACAGCCGAAGGGGAGATGGTGAACGGGGAGAGCGATGGCGTTGCAGGTGCAGTCAGTGCTGCGATGGGCGCTTGCAGAGGCAGGGCAGGGGAACAGCTCACCAACAGACACCATCACCTTGGGGTCTTTTTTGAGGCTGCTGCAGTACCCCGGCCATGCCACTCTATCCATGTTTGATAGCCGATATCGTCCGTCCGCCCCGGACAGCGGCCTGGAGACTGGGTCGTAGGGGGGCCTTCCGGGTGTGGGAAGGTCCCCCCGCGGGACGCCCACCACATGGGGACCATGAGTGCTTTTGAAAACTCCACATGCTGCTGTTGCTCGACCGGTACCTCAGCGTGGGTACCCACCCGGGCAACTCCTTTTTTACCTGGAGGACCTTCGAATGCGTTCTGAAGTCTGACGTGCAAGAGAATGAAAACGTCAGGGTGTGAGTAAATGCACGTGCCTTTTGAGGTAGGAGGCGGAGGCTAGTGGGGGACCCAGGTAGGCAAGGTTAAGGAGTCACATTCAAAACTTAACTTAGGTGGATGATGGTAGTGGGCAGGAGAACTAGAAGGGGGGTGACGACTTGTCAATGACGAGTTGGTTAAAAACAGGCTCATGTGCAAGAGAATCATTGTAGTTTTGCCTAGGGTTTGAGCCCTGGAGCACACAGCACTTCGAGCGTTGCACTGCTCGAAGCTCTGCTTGGACGTCCACCATCGCCGAGATATCGTTGATATATATTGTCCTGCGTTTCTCGGGAATCTTCTTTTCGTGAGGGCTGATAATCTGATGCTAGCCTCTGGATAAAGCACGCGCAGGACGTGCCTTTGAGGTTAGGAAAGGAGGTTTTCCTGACCTGGTTTGGAGTCCGTACAGAGTGTGCACAGTCACGCACTCCCCCCCCCCCCCCAGGGTGGGGGACCTGCGCGCGCGCGTCCGTGTGTGTGTGTGTGTGTGTGTGTGTGTGCGTGCGTGTGCGTGCCTGCGCGCGCGAGCTGCTGGGAGGGGGGGTCTTTTTGGGGTGCAAGCCCCATGTGCGTGGGGTGTGGTTTGGTTCTGTTGCGCCATCTCATCCTCCTCCCGTTTCCAGATTACTGTGTATGTGTTGCTCTTGCTTGGATGGGCAATCCTATGTACTGTAGGCATAACGAATCTCACCCTCAGCAGGATCTCCCTGCTCATTGAATATTGTATATGCATGAGTGTGTGCAGTCATCTAATGGCAGCAGATGCGGAAACATTCGACTGCCTTGCAGAACATGCTCTGACCGGTACAATTGTACTGCTCAGGTGTCGTAGTGCAAGTTTTGGGCATTATTGTTGTACACATAATTCTTGTCGGTGCTCAAGGCTGAGTCCAGCGATTTATTGAGCGCCGAGTTGTTTGGGGGGTTGATTTTGGACCTGCCTGAGAGGTTTTGGCTCTAAAATTGTGCAGCGGTTTTGTCCGACCTGTTTCAACAGGCAACGATTATCGTGTCAGCATGAATCAGGACCCATGAGCTTGACAGCTCATAGGAATTTTACCGTACGATTAATGTATGTTTACCCGCAAAGTCGCGACCCATGATGAGTCGTGTGCGGAGCAATGAGCCCAGAACACCTCGGAAGCAACTCCTGACCCATGAACGCTCTCTATGTTGAGTAAGGTACCCTGGGGGACCTTGGAAGGAAGCACACCGTCACGTGGAATCCACGTGCTGGTTTTGTGAGAAGCACACTTGTGAAGGCGGCATGTGTCAAGCGATTCGGAGAGATGGGATGACTGTGTGGAACGACGGAGACTTCCTATACGTCACTGTCTATAGGCGTATAGGAGTGTTCTCAGCACGTAGAGGAGTGTCCTCAGGAACTCTCCCGTCTTAATGTAGCTGTACAAAGACGGGAGAGTTTCTGAGAACACGTTTTTTATATCTGGTGGTTGTACAACCACCAGATAAAGCACAGAGCACATGTGCTCCAACGTGGGTGCCACTGCACCAGATTCCATATGTTGTTGAGGCAGATGAAGCAGAAAAGTTGGGGAAGGTAAACGCTGCAGAATCTCAATTGAGCTTCAGTTGACTTGAATCCATGATCATGGATTCTAAGCACTCATGAGTGCTTGAGTCGTATATGAGGCAGCAAGATACGAGAAGGTACACTATTACATTATGTTCAATGAGCGACGTGACCGCCACAGCGGTGTGGCACCACACCTTGCCGTGTCTGCCTGTCATGAGTCCAGGGACTGAGATTTTTGCTTTCGAGATTCTGCAGTTTTTTGCAATCAGAATCCCTGTGCCCTGCCTCCTGCTCGAGGCGAGCTTGTTGAAAAAGCAAGGATAGCTGCACGCTGTGTAACCCTAGTTTAGCCAAGGTGCCATAATTCAGGTAGCTTTTGGTACATAAGAGGTTGTGTTCGTTGGTGAGCTGCATCAGTATCAGACTCCAGAATCGCAGATTTGAACCGTCTCAGGTGCTTTCTGCGCAGAAAGATACATTCTGTGTTCATTTCTTTTGCTCAAATTGGCAGATTTACAGCGGGTTTCAGTTGTGTTGAAGATGCAGAAGAAAATATGAAGTAAGTATGCTGTTCGTGTAGGGAATATCATATTTGATATTACTGGCGTGGTGCCTCGCTACACGTGGACACAGGTGTTCAACAGTGTTTGTGATGCCATTTTAACAGTGTTGATCGTAGGAGGTTAAAACAATGCGATGGCTTCCAAAAAAGCTTGGTCGCATTAGGTTCAAGGGATGTGAAAAAGATGTGATGGTGGGATCCCGCAGGACCGGGATGCAGTAAAACGTCTTTGTGATATGCTTCGTTGTGCTAGGTTGAAAGTATGTGACGGCGCAGTGTATCAAAGTGTACACATGGACTTCTGATGCCATGTTCTGATGCCATGGGACCTGTGTAGGAAAAAAGCATGACCCGGCACAGACCCGGAAAACAGCATGACCCAAAGTGAAGACCCGGAAAAAACCATGACCAAAAGTGAAGACCCGGAAAAAGGCATGACCAAAAGTGTGCATGAATCGGCACAGACCCCGGACATAGGAGAAAGGCAACATGCACGGCACCTGCGTTGTATTTAGAAAAGTTAAAGTGTGCATGACCCTGTGTTGTATTTCTCCTCCAAAGGACGAGGCTTTGCAAGTAGAGGTGGTCGTCCTGACTGTAATTGTACGGATTGTGTACAATCCCAACTCCTTCGAAATGTGTAGGAAGCTCAGCGGTACCGAAGGCTTCTCGTTACCCCACGCTTCGTGTTCTTATGTTACGCTTATGGCCTATGTAGGTGTCATGTACGTGACACCTCCATCAGGCCCGTACATGTATGGGCCTCAGCTTCTGCGAGCCACCAGTTCTTCATCATCATCAAAATCTTTTAATCACAAGTTCATCACCACCACCATCATCATCATCAGGCATGGCATCAGCGTCTGAGAGGTACAACTTCGTATTCATCATAACTTTATAATCACAATCATCATCATCAAGTATGAGCCTCAACTTCTGAGGGGCACAACTTCGTAGTCACATGATCATGAGAGACATGGGCTGCAAGGCAACATCGTACGTGACTGCATCTGCAAACTTGACTCAAGTGACTGCAGTGACTGCCAGGTAGCACCACCCATGACTATAAAATTCGTCCCAAAAGTTGCGGAAACTCCTGCCCAGAGGCTAACATGGGCAGAATGCCAGAGACGCTGAGACCTTTCTTAGGGAGTCTCCCAAGTGTAATTGGAGAGCACTTACAATTCAATACTCGGAGGGACACTACGACCGAGACAACATTTTAAAACACTTGAACATAGTCATTGTACAATGCCCATGACACGTGCTCCTCCAGAACATGTTGACACCCCCCTCTCTCTCTCCCCCTCCCTCCCTCCCTCCCCTCCCCCGCGTCTCTCTCTCTCTCTCTCTCTCTCTCTCTCTCTCTCTCTCTCTCTCTCTCTCTCTCTCTCTCTCTCTCTCTCTCTCTCTCCCTCCCTCCCTCCCTCCCTCCCTCCCTCCCTCCCTCCCTCCCTCCCTCCCTCCCTCCCTCCCTCCCTCTCTCCCTCTCTCTCTCTCTCTCTCTCCTCTCTCTCTCTCTCTCTCTCCCCCCCCCTCTCTCTCCCTCTCTCTCCCTCCCTGCCTCCCTCACCCCCCTTCGCCGCTCCTCTGTCCTTCCTCTCCGTCCATTTTCCCCTCCTCTGTCTCCCCACCCTCTATCTCCTCCCTCTCCGGTCTTCTCCCTCCCCTTCTTTCTACCTCTCATCCTGCCTTCCATTGCCTCCACACTACCGCCCCCCCCCCCCCCCCCCCGGGTGGTCCGCCAAAAAAAGACCTCATCGGCTCACACAGCTCCATAAGCAAGCGGGGGCGGCCGCGATCTGCAGCCGCATCATGGCCCCTCTGTTGCCCTGCCTGGGAGCGCAAGCCAATAGGAGCGCAGCAGATCCAGACCCAGGTGCGTGCCAGATTAGGAAGGCTTCGCCGCCCCGGCCGACACAGTGGATCCCTTGTGAGGCAGTGCGACAATGCTATATCCTTCGTAGTGATATCTGCAGCCAACACCCCCCTCTCAGGCCATCCCTGGTCTGGTGTCCTCAGGCAAGGCCCAGTCCGGTATCCCCACGCTAAGCCCACAGGGGAACTCCCAGGCAAGGCCCAGTCCAGTATCCCCAGGCGCTCGCTCGCTCCCACCCTCCCTCGCTCCGTGCCCCCTCCCCCCCCTCCCTCCTATCCTATCTCGCTCCCCCCCTCCCTCCATCCCTCCCCCTTCCCCGTTCCCCCCTTCTTCCCTTTGCCCTCCCACCCCCCTTCCCTCAGTTTCTGATTCAAGCCCCCCTTTTGTCCCTCTCCCTCCCCCCCCCCCCCCGCTCTCCTCCTCTCTGCCAGACGTCCATCTACGGTGAGGGGGAGGGGGTAGAGAGAGACAGAGAGAAGTGAGGGGCTGAGACCGTGAGGGAGAGAGAAAGGGAGAGCCGGAGAAGAGAGGGAAGGAGGGAGGGAGGGAGGAGGGACGGACGGAGGGAGGGGGTTTCCCCAAGAAAACAAAGTTCTTCAACAAAAGTAGCAGGAAGAGTTTGTGTCGCACCGAAGATTATTGAGGCGCAATGCAAAACCGAAAAAAGTAGCAGCAGTGCCAAATACACGTAAACGACGTCCAGCAAGAGTAGCACGTAGGTCTCTCCATTCAGCCAGGCGCTCTCACTGCCAAATCCCCACCAAGCCAAGATTGGTCAAACACACCTTGTGAGAAGAAGTGCCAGCACACCACTACAATGCACATGCCAAGGCAGGGACAGAAAGCAGCAGGAACTGAGTTTCCGTGAACAATTCGCTTTCATGGACATTAGAAGAGACTCGCAATTTTCAACACTTGCATCTTGCAAATTGCACTGTTTCGCGCGCGTGGCCGTGTGCGCGCGCGCGCGTGTGTGTGTGTGTGTGTGTGTGTGTGTGTGTGTGTGTGTGTGTGTGTGTGTGTGTGTGTGTGTGTGTGTGTGTGTGTGTGTGTGTGTGTTTGAGTGTGTGAGTTTGGATATTTGTCTTGTTTTTTGGGTTTGTCTTTTTGGCCACAAAACCGACAGTAGCTATAGCATATTTCTTCCCTTTAGATACGCGCATGCACGCACACACACACACACACACACACACACACACACACACACACACACACACACACACACACACACACACCACACACACACACACACACACACACACACACACACACACACACACACACCCACACGCACGCACGCACATTTTGTTCTTTGCTTTTGCTTTTGTTTTGTTCTGTTATGTCATGTCATGTTATGTTTTTGTTTTGTTTTGCTTCGTTTTGTTTTGTTTGGGGGGTTTTTTTTCATAATTCATTTTTTGGCTTTTCGTGGGCCACAAAACCTCTAGTAGCCATTTCATATTTCTTGCATTTAGCAAGCAAACACGCACGCACACAAACGCACGCGCGCGAACACACACCACACACACACACACACACACACACACACACACACACACACACACACACACACACACACGCACACACACACACACACACACACACACACACACACACACACACCCACACGCACGCACGCACATTTTGTTCTTTGCTTTTGCTTTTGTTTTGTTCTGTTATGTCATGTCATGTTATGTTTTTGTTTTGTTTTGTTTCGTTTTGTTTTGTTTGGGGGGTTTTTTTTTTCATAATTCATGTTTTGGCTTTTCGTGGGCCACAAAACCTCTAGTAGCCATTTCATATTTCTTGCATTTAGCAAGCAAACACGCACGCACACAAACGCATGCGCGCGAACACACCACACACACACACACACACACACACACACACACACACACACACACACACACACACACACACACACACACACACACACAGATGCACGAGAGACAACAAACAAGCCACCAGATGCACGAGAGACAGCAGACAAACACACGACAGAACTTGCTTACGAAGGGCATGGGTGGAACCTGGGGAAATTGAGGAGGCGGAGACGCCAGGAGGTGCCGACAGCAAGCAGGATGACGCCTGCCTGCCCAGCTATGAGCAGTGCCACAAAGAATCGGTGGTTTCTGCGAGCCACACACGTCCCCACCACCTGGCAGTGGTGGTCGAACCTCTCCTGCTTCCCCATCCCCTCACTAGATAAGGTACTGAAAATGCTCAGTGTTTCTGCGGGCCTCACTCAAAGAGGTACCAAAAATACTCGGTGGTTTCTGTGGGCGTCCCTCAATAAGGTACTGGAAAAAATGCTCGGTGGTTTATGTGGGCCTCACTCAATAAGGTACTGGAAAAAATGCTCGGTGCTTTATGTGGGCCTCACTCAATAAGGTACCGGAAAAAATGCTCGGTGGTTTCTGTGGGCCTCCCTCAATAAGGTACCGGAAATGCTCGGTGGTTTCTGTGGGCCTCCCTCAATAAGGTACCGGAAATGCTCGGTGGTTTTTGTGGGCCTCACTCAGCAAGGTACCGAACATGCTCGGTGGTTTCTGTGGGCCTCACTCAATAAGGTACTGAAAATGCTCTGTGGTTTCTGTGGGCCTCCCTCAATAAGGTACCAGGAGAATGCAAAATGCTAGGTACACCACAGGGAGAAATGAAGAGTACTCGACCAACCGCCAGAACATTGCGAAATACTGGTAGGCGTGTGGGGGAGACGTCAGAAAGCTTTAGACTAGTAGGAGCAATCCGTTCCAGCTATGGGGTCTTGCAAAGCTTGACTTTACTCCATGCTTCACAGTCGCAAAGCTATTGCAGATACTTGCATGCATGCAGTAGTCATAGACGTAGCAGAGGGGGATGGGAAGGGCGGGATTGAGGAAGTGGAGAGGGGGAGGGCACCATGCAGTAGCCACAGACATGACAGAGGGGAAAGAAAGGAAAAAGGGGTGGGGAGGTGGAGAAGGGGGACGGCACCATGCAGTAGCTACAGACATGACAGAGGGGAAAGGGAAGGGAGGGGGTGGGTGGGGAGGTGGAGAAGGGGGACGGCACCATGCAGTAGCTACAGACATGACAGAGGGGAAAGGGAAGGGAGGGGGTGGGTGGGGAGGTGGAGAAGGGGGAGGGCACCTGCAGTAGCCACAGACATGCCGGAGGGGAAAGAGAAGGGAGGGGTTGGAGAAGTGGAGAAGGGGGAGGGCACCATGCAGTAGCCACAGACATGACAAAGGGGAAAGGGAAGGGAGGGGAGTGGGGAGGTGGAGAGGGGGGACGGCACCGTGCAGTAGCCACAGACATGCCAGAGGGGGAGAGAAGGGAGGGGTTGGGGAAGTGGAGAAGGGGAGGGGAGCGCACCATGCAGTAGCCACAGACGCGACAGTGGGAGGAGCGGGGGGGCCGCCAAATGTTACAAGTAGTGCAGTACTTTTCCAGAAGGTCTCCCCGGCGCCGCATCCACTGGCCCAAAGTGTCCTGCAGATATTCTCCCTCCGTCTGCAGCCGCTGTTGCTCCAAAGGGTCCAGCGCCTCTATCCGCACCACTTCCGGATCTGTCCCGTTCGAAAGCCCCCCCGTTGTAGCTGCTGCACAACTTATTAACCCTAACCCTAAGGGATAACCCTAAAGATTAACCCTAACCCTACGTGATAACCCTACATCCCGTAGGTCCGCAGCTCTTGTTCCCTCTCAATCATTGCGCTTGGGCTCCGGTTGGCGCTTATGCTTGTTGTTGCTGCTACGGGTTCTGCAGCAAGTGTTCTCCCGCACATTGTACTTGGCGTGTCCTTTCACACATTCTAATTGGCGTATTCTCTTACACCTTGTACTTGGCATCTTCTCACACATTGTAATTGGCGTATTCTCTTACACAATGTACTTACCGTATTCCCTCACACATTGTACTTGGCATCTTCTCTCGCACATTGTTCTTGGTGTAAGTTAGGGGTCACGGCAGCAGTAGCGTCGATCTGATATGTTGGCAATACTCAGGTCTACCACTGCGATTGCCACAAAATTTGCCTGCCTTTGCTTGCTTGTTTCTGTTGTTAATCCCACCGAGCTTTTGACATTGATGATACTTTTGTAACTGTTGCTGCTACCACAAGAACAGCGCCGGTGATGTGCAGCCCCTTAAATCCTTGGCTGTGCAAAATTTCACAACCGCGGGAGCTTCGTTCTGTGAAGAGGCTGACATGTGCAAAAGTATCTCCAACCCCAGCACTTTCAAATAACGGTTGGCTAATCACATAAGTGTGCCCCTCCAGAGTGTCCACATTACATCCTTTGTCACTGCCACCAGCAGTCACTTCTGTCTTTTCTTCGTCTCTTTCTCCCTTCTTCCTCAAGCTCTTCCTCTGCCCAGCCCCCTCCCCCCCTCCCCCCTCTCTCTCTCTCTCTCTCTCTCTCTCTCTCCTCTCTCTCTCTCTCTCTCTCTCTCTCTCTCTCTCTCTCTCTCTCTCTCTCTCTCTCTCTCTCTCTCTCTCTCTCTCTCTCTCTCTCTCTCTCTCCCCCCCCCCCCCCCTCCCCCCTCCCTCCCTCCCTCCCTCCCTCCCTCCCTCCCTCCCTCCCCCCTCCCTCCCTCCCTCCCTCCTCCCTCCCCCCTCCCTCCCTCCCTCCCTCCCTCCCTCCCTCCCTCCCTCCCTCTCTCTCTCTCTCTCTCTCTCTCTCTCTCTCCTCTCTCTCTCTCTCTCTCTCTCTCTCTCTCTCTCTCTCTCTCTCTCTCTCTCTCTCTCTCTCTCTCTCTCTCCCCCCCCCCCCACCTCTTTATCTCCCTCTCCCTCCCTGCCGTACACACACACACACACACACACACACACACACCACACACACACACACACACACACACACACACACACACACACACACCACACACACACACAGTCACACACACTCACACTGGTCTATGTGTGTACACATGATGGCTTCAAGCCTGGAACTATCCTTCAGGCAAAATGTACAAAGGGAATGACTCATGCCAACTGCCAAGAAACAAAGCACGGACCTTTTGTGCTGCTTGGTGGAATGACTCCAGGGTCTATGACATACACAAGGCACAAAAATACTAAAGTTGCCATTGCAAAGCCTGCAACTAGCAGCTGGTACCACATAGGCAGTCCACGAATCCTGCACCAAAAAAAGAAAAAGTATGCTACAGGTTCTAAAAAAGACACCCTGTCTATTTTCAAAAACGATTGTCATTATATTCTCCTTCAGGCTTGTGAGACATACGCTCCTGCAATAATAACGAATGCCACAACCTGCGAGCAATAATCGTGGCAAGCAGGGGAAAAGGCTCAATTGAGAAGAACACGTACCCTGCCGCAAATCCCGTCACTGCGATAAATATGATCCAGCTTCCCAGAACTGTCACGCCCAGTGGAAGGTCATGAGAAATGAACGTATGAGTTTGGACGAACAATAAAGGACCACCGCCGAGAACAACGTTTATTCATAGTCCGCAAAGTCTTACATATACATTAAACAACATGTGGTTATTCAGCAGTCATTCCCTCACACAAGATGTAACTCACATATTGGATAGTACACTGGAGTTGTCCATTTCTTGTCTTGTTGCCACGGATCAGATGCTGTCGGAAGTCCAGCGAAGGTAGATTGAGTCATAGACATATAACGGAATAATAATTCTCCCAATAAACACGCTCTGAATTAAGATAAATCCAACATTCCACGTTTGGCAGTCATAGAAGGCCACAAGGACCTGCCGACGGTGCGACTTGTCCTTCTCGAGCTAAAACATTGCAGGCAGGAAGCCTTGTGGCATCTCCTAATGCGTAAATCACTCAAAAAAGTTGCGAAATGGGTGGAATGATCTACACATGTAGAGTTTGCCGGGCGTTAAAGGCTTTGACTTCAAAGCGTGCGCGTCGTGCGATCTATTGACTGGTCCGCGGTACCGAACATCTGGTGTCCTGAGAGACCCACATAACTGCAGATCTCTGTGACTCACAGACTGTGAGATATCACAGTAAGTCAAAGCAGTGTCTTCGTAGGGAAGAGGTGATAGCCAGGCGGCGCAGATTGTAAATGAGAACACCCTCCCGACTGACACAGAGGGATCTGTGTTGCCGCGATGCGAGGGTGGAAGCAGGTTAAACACTGGAACAAGTTTAATTCAGACTATGGAGGTTGCATATGAAGTACGCAAAAGGTATCGAGGATAGACTTATCGAGGCTGCAGAGGAAAGAATTATTCGGCTCGCTGAAGAACAAAGCGCTAGAGAGCCGCTCTGGGACGGTGAGTGGCATTTCAGGGCCCACAGGGGGCAAATTTGTGGTTCCTTGGACCAACACTCTTTGTTTTCCTCATGCAGGGGTCTGTGGCCTCGTAAAAGTTTGCGATGAAGAAATTGTTGCCAACCCAAGAGAAGAAGACTTTCGGGGTAAGCCACGAGAAAGACCTTTGATTCAATCTGCTGCCCTTTATCGGCTCAGAAGAGTTCTCAACCTTCTTGAAAGTTTCTGTCAGGTGACATTACAGAAGGAACTGCAGCCAAGTTTGAGGAGGTGAAGCCCCCAAGAGCACCAGGAAGGCAAGTTGCTTCCACAAAAGCAGAGGGGCCAAGCATCAGACCGGGAGGACATACGACACATCAGCTTTTGCAGCAGCTTTCAAGGCTCCGAGGAGCCCTGTTACAAGGAGGAGACACAGAAGGGGTTCAAAAACAACTGGCACAACTTGCCGACGTCGCATTTCGAAGTGGCAAAGCAGCAGCAGCTGACAATAACTTGGACGAGGCCATCAATCTCTTGCTCCTAGCTCGTGAGGCTTGCCCTGCTTCCCGCACTAAGGCTCAGTCCAAGATTGACCAGACCCTCGCTGCGCTTCGGCTCCATCAGGGACCCTGCAATGTGGGCGATGCTGGTCACTAGGGTGATTACTCGAACATAGTAATTTGCAAACTCCCAGCTTTGCTGTTCTGTGAGGTGCATCCTGGACCGGGGACGTTTGAATGCAGATGCCCGTTGCGTAATGCCTCCACGCGGGGGTCTTGTACTTGGGGAAGCGTTGGGTAGATGAGAAGACTAGACAATACATCACTTTGTGCGATTTGCAGGTCCTATGCCAAATAGATTTCGTGATAGTATTCTGGCATGTTCTCTCATGACTTGTTACCTCCTGTGTAAGTTTACTGCACAGCAGAAGAGGGTGGAGAAGGGATAGTATCCTTGCTCGAGCCTGCGTGGGCTTTCCAGCAGGCTGTGCTTTCCGCTTGTGGCCACCCATGGGTTGCAGTACTACTAGTACAAGACTAAATCAATCCAGTCAATTGGTGGACTCTTACTCCATTTTGGGAGGTGGGCTAGCGCTGGGCGGGGGGTGGGGGGGATTCAGGAGACAAATATTTGTGGCTCAAACTTGAGCCAAAAGGGCGTGAGGGGGGGGGGGGGGATTTCCGCTCCAGTATACGTATATGTCCCGTCATAAAGTCTCTTTGACCTATGCCAAGGCCTTGCTTCCATGTGTTGTCCTTGTGTGGGCGACAACTTTGGACCACATTTAAATGGGTACGTTGAATCATTTTGGTCTACTCGGGAATAAATCAAGGTTCCACGCAGGAACCTGTGGAGAAACTTGAGTTACAGGCTCTTGATCATGCATGCTCATACAAGCTCATATGATGGATCCTAATCACCCTTCTTCGCTTGTCAAAATCGGTTGGACTTGCAAGTCATGATTCATAACGTTTCCACACTATCGCAGAGCGCTAGTGAATACTTATGGCATGCGATCCAGGTGCCGCTGAGTGACATGTTCAGATACAGCACAGGGGACACGGTCTATGACACATGGGAAGGGCGAACTCACAGGTGGACTATTTAAAGCACAGTCCCGTGACTGTCGACCGCCAAAAGGAGCTTGCATCTAACTTCAAGGGCACGCATCACCCTCTAGCTTCCTGATCTGTTGCTACAATTCAATTGCAATCGCAATTGAATTAATTGAAAAAGGGGGCCTATGGTCCCCCTTGGGTACTCAAAATCACCATGGGCACCATTCGGCACACATGGGTACCCTCTTGTCACGGATGGTACCCTGTAACTGCAAATATGAATCGTCATGTTGATCTTATCCCTGGATCATGTTGATTCACACCTTGAATCAGCTTTTCGCGCTGCAAAGATAAGGGTCATGGCGATGCACATCCATGTGATGCACCACGTGCAGCTTATGAACCACATGGATCTTAAGCTTGGCACTGGTAAGATTGATCAAATCCCTAAATCAATTGACAAAATCGAGCTGTTCAGTTCCATGAATTCCTTGCAATTTGCTACTGAAGGGACGTAGGTAGGAGGCTGGACTACGTTCGGCACCTCCTACTTATTGCGGATGCTTCATAGGTGTGAATTTCGAGTCCGGTACAAATCTAGAACTCGGAACATCCATTACGAATGGCTGTTGCATCTAACAGCAAGAAGAAGAAGAAGAAGCTCTCACAGCTTGAAACATTGGGGGTTGGGTCCTTGAACATTGGGCTGGTCGTTTATACTCCATTCTTGTAAAGAAGAAGAAGTTCGCGTCAGCAGCCGCCTGTGGCTTTCCAAGCCTTCGCTTTTGAAACATTGGGAGGGTTGCATGCTTTCTTTTTCTTTTTTGGCCCCTCAGATTTGCCTCCGCCGGCCCGTCGTTCACAGGGACTCACAGCTTCACCCCTCCCCAGCATCCAGCACTTACGGAGATTCCAGTGTTTTACAACACTTACTCCTGTGTTTCTTCACACATCATCTTGGTTTTCCCTTTTCTTCTCCGCTTCGCCTCAGCCCAGCCAGTTTTTCAGAGGGACTGGGGGCTTCACCACTTTCCAGCATCCAGAACGGTCTTGGGGTTGGGTTGCCCAGCTGGTGATGCCATGGCCAGCGTTCCTCTCTTTGACCCCACCTGCCCTTGGAAGGCATCATGCAAGTCTCGTAAGATCACTACGGGTGCTGGGCTCCTACGTCACTTGCAGAGGTTCCACAAGCTCGGCGATGCTGGGCGGGATGACTGGGTGTCGCAACTCAGATCCCCAGCAGAGTACAGGAAGCTTGAAGCCATCTTGCGAGCTACCTCCAGCTGGTTGTGCACCACTTGCTTCAAAACCCATTCCCTGGGAGTTCTTTCGTGCGCAACCAACCCAGACACCTGCCAGCGCTTGTGGAATCTGGAGGATGGCCTGGTTCCCCCTGATGTTAACCTTCTTCCTGGCCTTCCCCGCCCTGCACCGCCGCCGCAGGATACTTCAGAGCCCCAGGGCCGCCTCCATTCGCAACCCCGAGGACGACCGCGTGCATCCGCCGCCGTTGCTGATCCTCCGCCCTCTGCTCCCCCGGCCCGTGTCCGCCGCCATCCCCTGACCCCTGCCCTTGTCCATCACGTTTTCACCCTTGGTCACCATTCGTACCGCAGGGTCCCTAGGTCAGCATGGATACCTTGGGCTGCAGCATTGCGGTCCGCTCTCAAGGCTGTTGCGGACTCGGGCTCCGAGGCTGCCTGGGTTGAGCTGTTGATCCTTCCGATGTGCGTCCTGTCAGCTCGTCGCAGGCCTCGGGGTGAGGGAGTTGCGCAGCACGTCCGCCGTCGGGCCCGCGCATGGTTGGATGGGGATATTGATGGCCTAATTGATGAACTCTTGGCCACCGCGCCTGCAGCCACTGCCCCACCCCGCCCATTAGACGATGCGGCGCTTGCCGCTCGCGTCTTGCGCAAGGTTGCAGATGGCCATTTATCAGCGGCTGTTCGGATGTTGGAGCCTGCCACCATCGCCCCAGCCACGCCTGACACATGTGCTGCATTGGCAGCGCTTCATCCTATCCGACCGCTTCCCGTTGGCGCCCCGCCTGCGCAGGCCCCTTACCGTGCCCAAGTGGAGGAAGTCTTGGCTGCCCTCAAAACCTTCCCACCTGGTACCGCTGGCGGGCGGGACGGCTTGACCCCATTACATATAAAACATGCCTTCTCTGTAGGTGGCTCAGACCTCTTATTGGACAGCCTCCTTGGCGTGGTCAATCGGGCCTTAGCTGGGGATGTTCCCCCTCCCTTGCGATCTTATTGGGCCAGCGCTCCCATCACCCCTCTCTTAAAGCCCAATGGGGGTATCCGGCCCATTGCAGTGGGGCTCACCCTGCGCCGTCTGGTTTCCAAGATAGCTGTTGCAGCCGTCTTGCCCGCTGTCAGTGAGTATTTGCAGCCACACCAAGTTGGGGTTGGAGTCCGAGGGGGTGCAGAAGGCCTCGTCCATGCCCTCAACCGCTTGGTGGCACACCAGCAAGATTCCCCCGACCTCGTCGTTGTCAGCTTGGACTTCCAAAATGCTTTCAATACGGTCGACCGCAACCGCATGCTTGGGGAAGTCGCCCTCCATTGCCCCAGCATCTGGCAGTATGTGGCGACGACGTACGGCTGCGCGGCCCATCAGTATGTTGGGCCCCATGTCGTGGACTCCACAACAGGGGTCCAGCAAGGGGACCCCCTCTCTCCGCTGCTTTTTGCGCTCACTGTCCAGCCACTCCTCCTTGACCTTCATCGGGAGTGTCCCGACGTACACCAAGGGTGGTATCTGGATGACGGCACGTTTGTTGGTCCCGTGCCCGCAGCGCAGCAGGCAGTCCAGTTGGTTGTTGACCGGGCCCCCGCATATGGCTTGAGCCTCAACCCTCACAAGTGCTGTGTGTGGTCGCCGCGCCCGAACCCTCAGCATTTGGATGGGTTCCCTCTAGGCTTCGTCAATGAAACTCGTGCTGGTTTGATAGTGTTGGGGGCAGCGGTCACCGTGTCAGTCGAGTACGCGGCTTCCGTAGCCCAGGCGCACGTTGATGCCGTGGCAGCCTCGCTCCAGCGTTTGCCGATTCTCCGCCACCCCCAAGCCGAGCTTCTCTTGCTTCGCAGTTGCCTTGGGACCTGCAAGGTGGTTTTCACAGCCCGGACCATGCCGCCAGCTGCAGCTGCGCAAGCTTTGGTGACCTTTGATATGCTCCAAACCCAGGTCCTCCAATCCATTGTCACAGCTGGTGGTGGTGGTTTTGGCCCTTTGCAGCAAACCTTGGCTGGCTTGCCTATTGCCCAGGGGGGTCTAGGGGTCACTAAGGCCACTTCCCTTCTGCCTTGTGCCTATCTCGCCTCCGTCACGCAGACAGCCCCCCTCCAGGACCGCCTTCTGGGGACATCCACTGCCCCTCTTGTCCCCGCTGCCCTCGCTGCCAAGGCTGACTACTGCGCCCTTGTTCCTGATTTCGATGCGGCGCTCTTCGAGGATCCGGAGTTTGTCCGCAGCAAAGTGCAAGCCCGGCTGTCCAAACCCTTGTCTCACCGCGCATACCAGGAGGTTCTTGATGACCCTGCTCGCTCGGATCGCGACCGTGCTGTGCTCCAATCTCTTACACAGCCGGGAGCGTCTGATTGGCTGCTGGCTCTCCCAGTTCCCCATTTGCAGCAAACCATGCCCCCAGAGTCGTTCCGCTGCCGCCTTCAATACCAGCTCTTGATCCCCATTTTCCACCCTGGCTCCCAATGCCCGTGCTGCTTGAGGGAGTTGGATGTCTGGGGCGACCACGCGGTCCACTGCACCTCAGGGGGGATGTTGCCATTGTCGGCCGACATTACTCCGTTCGTAACGGCCTGGACGCTGTCCTTACCTCAGCTCGTCAGCGGGTCACCCGGGAACCCGCCTTTCCCACCCCTGTCCCTGGCCAGGAGCGCCGTCGCGCAGACCTCCGCCTCCATGCGTGGGAGGAGGGGCGTGACCTTTATATCGACATCGTTGGCTCTTCCCCACTCACAGTTGCCAACTTGCTGCACTTCGTGCCGGGTGGGGCCGCCGCGCGCGCTGCCCAAGACAAGCAGACCCGCTATGCTGTCTTGTTGTCGCGTCAGCAGCCGCCTGTGGCTTTCCAGGCCTTCGCTTTTGAAACATTGGGAGGGTTGCATGCTGATGCGCTGGCCTTGTTGCAGAGGCTCCAGGGGCTTTTGAACCAAGCCATCATTGCTCAAGAAGATGTGGAGGGATATTTTGTCATTCGTCGGGTCAGTTTCATCATTGCGGCGGCTGTGGGTCGCCAGCTGGCCGCTCGCCGGGTGTGACTCATAGCTTGACACATTGGGGTTTGGGTCCTGAACATTGGGCTGGTCTTTTTTACTCCACTCTTGTAAAAGGAAGGAAGTGAAGAATTCACATGGTAGTGCCTACGAAAAACAGTTTAGGGTTGGGGATGGATTGCTTGGGAAGGTGCGGGGGAAGGAAGGAAGGAAGTGAAGAAGAAGAAGAAGCATCTGGAGTGAAGAAGAAGAAGAAGCATTTGGAGTGAAGAAGAAGAAGAAGCATTTGGAGTGAAGAAGAAGAAGAAGCATCTGTTTCGTCACCCATAGTATTGATTTTATCTTTTTTTTCTCAGATTTGCCTTCGCCTGGCCAGTCTTTAAGCGGGGCTGGCAGCTTCGCCACTTTCAGCGTCCAGCCTTTGCGGAATTTCCAGTGTTTTTCAACACTTCATTCTCAGTTTGATACCACATCGTATTGGTTTTCCTGTTTTCTTCCTCAGATTTGCACCAGCTCGGCCAGTCTTTCCGCAGGACTGGCAGCTTCGTAACTTTCTGGCGTCTGGCATCTGCGGAATTTCCCGTGTTCTTCCCCACTTCCTGTGTTTCTTAACACACAGTATTGGTTTTTTCTTTTTCTTTTTTGGCCCCTCAGATTTGCCTCCGCCGGCCCGTCGTTCACAGGGACTCACAGCTTCACCCCTCCCCAGCATCCAGCACTTACGGAGATTAAAAATGAATATTGGATTTAAGCTTGTATTCATTTAAAATTTTAAGAGGAGAGAAATTGGATTCCCAGTCCCTGTCAGTCTTCCTAGAAAAGCTCCAAAAAGCGGTCCTCTCAAGACGAGGGACTGGGGCTTCACCACTTTCCAGCATCCAGAACGGTCTTGGGGTTGGGTTGCCCAGCTGGTGATGCCATGGCCAGCGTTCCTCTCTTTGACCCCACCTGCCCTTGGAAGGCATCATGCAAGTCTCGTAAGATCACTACGGGTGCTGGGCTCCTACGTCACTTGCAGAGGTTCCACAAGCTCGGCGATGCTGGGCGGGATGACTGGGTGTCGCAACTCAGATCCCCAGCAGAGTACAGGAAGCTTGAAGCCATCTTGCGAGCTACCTCCAGCTGGTTGTGCACCACTTGCTTCAAAACCCATTCCCTGGGAGTTCTTTCGTGCGCAACCAACCCAGACACCTGCCAGCGCTTGTGGAATCTGGAGGATGGCCTGGTTCCCCCTGATGTTAACCTTCTTCCTGGCCTTCCCCGCCCTGCACCGCCGCCGCAGGATACTTCAGAGCCCCAGGGCCGCCTCCATTCGCAACCCCGAGGACGACCGCGTGCATCCGCCGCCGTTGCTGATCCTCCGCCCTCTGCTCCCCCGGCCCGTGTCCGCCGCCATCCCCTGACCCCTGCCCTTGTCCATCACGTTTTCACCCTTGGTCACCATTCGTACCGCAGGGTCCCTAGGTCAGCATGGATACCTTGGGCTGCAGCATTGCGGTCCGCTCTCAAGGCTGTTGCGGACTCGGGCTCCGAGGCTGCCTGGGTTGAGCTGTTGATCCTTCCGATGTGCGTCCTGTCAGCTCGTCGCAGGCCTCGGGGTGAGGGAGTTGCGCAGCACGTCCGCCGTCGGGCCCGCGCATGGTTGGATGGGGATATTGATGGCCTAATTGATGAACTCTTGGCCACCGCGCCTGCAGCCACTGCCCCACCCCGCCCATTAGACGATGCGGCGCTTGCCGCTCGCGTCTTGCGCAAGGTTGCAGATGGCCATTTATCAGCGGCTGTTCGGATGTTGGAGCCTGCCACCATCGCCCCAGCCACGCCTGACACATGTGCTGCATTGGCAGCGCTTCATCCTATCCGACCGCTTCCCGTTGGCGCCCCGCCTGCGCAGGCCCCTTACCGTGCCCAAGTGGAGGAAGTCTTGGCTGCCCTCAAAACCTTCCCACCTGGTACCGCTGGCGGGCGGGACGGCTTGACCCCATTACATATAAAACATGCCTTCTCTGTAGGTGGCTCAGACCTCTTATTGGACAGCCTCCTTGGCGTGGTCAATCGGGCCTTAGCTGGGGATGTTCCCCCTCCCTTGCGATCTTATTGGGCCAGCGCTCCCATCACCCCTCTCTTAAAGCCCAATGGGGGTATCCGGCCCATTGCAGTGGGGCTCACCCTGCGCCGTCTGGTTTCCAAGATAGCTGTTGCAGCCGTCTTGCCCGCTGTCAGTGAGTATTTGCAGCCACACCAAGTTGGGGTTGGAGTCCGAGGGGGTGCAGAAGGCCTCGTCCATGCCCTCAACCGCTTGGTGGCACACCAGCAAGATTCCCCCGACCTCGTCGTTGTCAGCTTGGACTTCCAAAATGCTTTCAATACGGTCGACCGCAACCGCATGCTTGGGGAAGTCGCCCTCCATTGCCCCAGCATCTGGCAGTATGTGGCGACGACGTACGGCTGCGCGGCCCATCAGTATGTTGGGCCCCATGTCGTGGACTCCACAACAGGGGTCCAGCAAGGGGACCCCCTCTCTCCGCTGCTTTTTGCGCTCACTGTCCAGCCACTCCTCCTTGACCTTCATCGGGAGTGTCCCGACGTACACCAAGGGTGGTATCTGGATGACGGCACGTTTGTTGGTCCCGTGCCCGCAGCGCAGCAGGCAGTCCAGTTGGTTGTTGACCGGGCCCCCGCATATGGCTTGAGCCTCAACCCTCACAAGTGCTGTGTGTGGTCGCCGCGCCCGAACCCTCAGCATTTGGATGGGTTCCCTCTGGGCTTCGTCAATGAAACTCGTGCTGGTTTGATAGTGTTGGGGGCAGCGGTCACCGTGTCAGTCGAGTACGCGGCTTCCGTAGCCCAGGCGCACGTTGATGCCGTGGCAGCCTCGCTCCAGCGTTTGCCGATTCTCCGCCACCCCCAAGCCGAGCTTCTCTTGCTTCGCAGTTGCCTTGGGACCTGCAAGGTGGTTTTCACAGCCCGGACCATGCCGCCAGCTGCAGCTGCGCAAGCTTTGGTGACCTTTGATATGCTCCAAACCCAGGTCCTCCAATCCATTGTCACAGCTGGTGGTGGTGGTTTTGGCCCTTTGCAGCAAACCTTGGCTGGCTTGCCTATTGCCCAGGGGGGTCTAGGGGTCACTAAGGCCACTTCCCTTCTGCCTTGTGCCTATCTCGCCTCCGTCACGCAGACAGCCCCCCTCCAGGACCGCCTTCTGGGGACATCCACTGCCCCTCTTGTCCCCGCTGCCCTCGCTGCCAAGGCTGACTACTGCGCCCTTGTTCCTGATTTCGATGCGGCGCTCTTCGAGGATCCGGATTTGTCCGCAGCAAAGTGCAAGCCCGGCTGTCCAAACCCTTGTCTCACCGCGCATACCAGGAGGTTCTTGATGACCCTGCTCGCTCGGATCGCGACCGTGCTGTGCTCCAATCTCTTACACAGCCGGGAGCGTCTGATTGGCTGCTGGCTCTCCCAGTTCCCCATTTGCAGCAAACCATGCCCCCAGAGTCGTTCCGCTGCCGCCTTCAATACCAGCTCTTGATCCCCATTTTCCACCCTGGCTCCCAATGCCCGTGCTGCTTGAGGGAGTTGGATGTCTGGGGCGACCACGCGGTCCACTGCACCTCAGGGGGGGATGTTGCCATTGTCGGCCGACATTACTCCGTTCGTAACGGCCTGGACGCTGTCCTTACCTCAGCTCGTCAGCGGGTCACCCGGGAACCCGCCTTTCCCACCCCTGTCCCTGGCCAGGAGCGCCGTCGCGCAGACCTCCGCCTCCATGCGTGGGAGGAGGGGCGTGACCTTTATATCGACATCGTTGGCTCTTCCCCACTCACAGTTGCCAACTTGCTGCACTTCGTGCCGGGTGGGGCCGCCGCGCGCGCTGCCCAAGACAAGCAGACCCGCTATGCTGTCTTGTTGTCGCGTCAGCAGCCGCCTGTGGCTTTCCAAGCCTTCGCTTTTGAAACATTGGAGGGTTGCATGCTGATGCGCTGGCCTTGTTGCAGAGGCTCCAGGGGCTTTTGAACCAAGCCATCATTGCTCAAGAAGATGTGGAGGGATATTTTGTCATTCGTCGGGTCAGTTTCATCATTGCGGCGGCTGTGGGTCGCCAGCTGGCCGCTCGCCGGGTGTGACTCATAGCTTGAACATTGGGGTTTGGGTCCCTGAACATTGGGCTGGTCTTTTTTACTCCACTCTTGTAAAAGGAAGGAAGAATTTACATCTGTCCAGCCACGAGGGCAACTTTTACTGTAGCGGTACAGTTAACTCCGGAGTGCAGGTGCAACAGCAGTCGTTGCCCCTTTAGCTAGTAGATATATAGCCCCCCCCCACCGGTTGGGGATAAGAACATTTGCCACTACGCCTCCAGCGAGTGATTCACAAATATTCGGGGTGCTGTTTCATCAAGCAGCATCTCTCACGAGCATTTTTTTCCCCCGGACTGCATTCCCAATTGGAATGCAAGAAAGGTATGGGCTAATAATAGCTAGATAAACCTACATATAGGCTAGCTAGCTTCTTAAATACTAGTATCCACGCTTCGCCATTCACCGAACTTAAAAACTGTTACTTTCGTCTGTACCTTGGCCCCCTAGTGTTAGGGCCTGTAGGCATTAGCTTAGCGGAAGAGGTTATGAGACAAAGAGACCGTTCGTGATGGCCACGGAAAAGATGTTACATGAATGATTCGCAAGCCCACTCTTAAACCCAGGGTGGGTTGAATTGTATTGTACTGCCTCTGACGCGTAGTCGGGCAACCGAGCGAACTACCTGAGCGAGGTTGTACTGCGAACCCAGATCACAAGGCAAGCCATAGAGCAATGCCAAGGACCACTAGACCATTATACCCTAGGAAATGCTACAGGGCCCCAGGTCTGTCGAGCTAGACCCGGGCCTTTGAGCAGGCGTGCAAATTTGCACGCCTCCTTCATAAAGGAGGATCCCGCCATGCGGCGGGAAAGAAAGTACGTCTTGTCCGTAACAATATTTTGTAAAGGTTCAGACCTCAGAGTTAAAAGAATTAAAACAACAAGTTGGCTGTCTCACAACATGAAGAAAGCTGCACAAGCATGGCAAAAAATGGCAGATCGCGTCGCGCAACGTGATCTGCCGTTACAACGTATACGTTGTAACGGCCAGAATTCTGTTTCGAAACGACATCAATTCAGTCACAATTATAGAAATATTCAATCTTTATACAGTTTACTAACAGAAGATCGATCGGATATCCCCTCTCCCGATCAGAATATTCTCTTCTGGATGTACCTGGAAGTTCTTGCAAGTCCTTCCCATTGGGTGCAGATTAAATTGTCGGGGTTAGGCTCTTCTCACAA
The DNA here is from genome assembly GCA_002005505.1 of Botryococcus braunii. Lineage (NCBI taxonomy): Eukaryota > Viridiplantae > Chlorophyta > Trebouxiophyceae > Botryococcus > Botryococcus braunii. Next base: position 619,523 of record KV908344.1, on the reverse strand, counting down.
AAGGCATTTGTTTTGGACCGTCGCCAGCCACAAACCTCGACCAGATGATTTGGAAATGATTAAGGCCAATCGCTAGTAGAGGATCGATACAGCTAATATCCTGCTAATACTTGCAAGCGGAGTACCCTGATAGCTGGTAACTATAGTAAACAATGTGACGCACGGATCCTACGGGGCCAAGAAGAAAAAGAAGCATCATGCAGAAGAAGTTACATCTGTCCAGCCGCGAAGGCATGATAAGATGTCCACAACACACGCGCTAGCCGAAACTCAGAACAAGACCGTCTCAAGTGAGGAGAAGAAGAAATCCCCCCATCATCAAAAATCTCACGCCCCTAAACCCCCCAAACCCCCCCCCCTTTTAAAATTTCCCCATTATTCTTTAAAAAGCATCCTTAAGGCAGAAGAAGTTACATCTGTCCAGCCACTAGCTAGTGGCTGGACAGATAAGATCCTATAGGGCATGATAAGATGTCCACAACACACGCACCAGCCGAAACTATGGAGAACGGGCCACAAGAGGTGGCCAAACGAACATCGAAAACAGAACGGAGCAAACGAAAAGGGGAAGAAGGGGGGGGGGTGGAGGGTGGGGGCAGCCACAGACGTGGCTGCGTTCAAATCACCGCATCCGGCGTAAATCAGCACGAGCCTGGAAGGCATCCGCAGGAGACAACCGCACGCAAGTCAGCCTGCCAAATGAACTGCCGAAGAGACCTAGACGGACCAACAAACAACTGGGGGTAACGGTCCCGCACAGCGGTAAGAGCGGGACAGTGAAAAACAAAGTGGTGTTCATCATCCACAGAGGAACCACACTTCGTGAAGGCGCGGAAGCCGTTGTC
>KV908344.1:611178-613678 GCA_002005505.1 Botryococcus braunii | reverse complement strand
TCAACCCGTCCTGGCCAGGGAAGCGTTTGCGGTACGAGGGGGTTGTTTCCGGGGTCGCAAGGAGGGAGGCCTTGCTGCTGATCCGTTCACGCTGCGGGGTCTGAAGCAGCACAGGAAAGGTTATGTCGCCGAACGGGAAGTCAGGCTTCACAAGCTCAAATTTCGGGAAAATCAGATTTACTAAACTATACTTTTTTTTTTTTTTTTTTTTTTTTTTTTTGTTTGGTGAAGGGGGGGGGGGGAGAGGAGAAGGTAGAGTTACAGAGTCCGTTGCTCGCAAATCAGAGTTCCCATGTCAGTTTTTCGGGAAAGTCAAGGTTGTGAAGGCAGATTTTCAGAAGCAGGTAATGTGACCGAAGCATGAGTCATGGAACCTGTTCCCCCTTCCCCTGTTTTTCTTTCTTCTCTTTTGTAAGACAAAAGCAAAAGCAAAAAAACGAAGACAAAAACAAAATCAAGAGTAAGAGCAGGAGCACGAAAAGAACAAGAACAAAATATGGAAAAAGAAATCTAGATATAAATATAAATAAAATTACGAAATTGTCATGAGATGAAAGGGCAGGATGTGGGGAGGAGCAGGGCAAGGGGAGGGGTGCGGGTGCAAGAGCCTGAGCACGCTGTGCGTGCCCCCGGGGGTGGGAAAGCGACTGCCGCTGGTGGTGCACAGCGGAGGGAACACCCTCTTCGAGGAGCCTTGCCTCCAGTACCTCAACCTCTTCCTCTCCGAGGTGCCTGCCTGCCCTCTACCTGTACCGCCACCCACCCCCAACCGACTACTGTTGTACCGCTACGGCCCAAGCGCTGACAACGGGTCTATCTACACTCAGGGGATTTTCTTGTCTTGGTTGAGATATAGCATATGTGTTTTTTTTTTTTTCTTTGAAAAAAGGAAAAAAAGAAAAAGAAAAATGTCTGTTCTTGTTCTTTTTGCTATGGAATTCAATCCCGGGCCCGCCCCCTCCCCCCCCCCCCCCCAAAAAAAAAACATATCTGTATCATCTTTTGGTGGTTGGTCCCCTCTCGTTCCCGCCTCCTCCTTCCCCTCCCCCTGGTTGGGCAGGACAAGACATGCCCTCACATGTGTTTCTTATATTCTGTTTTATTTCTTCCGACTTTTTTTGGAAATGTTGGTGCTGCCCCCTCCTCCCCCCCCCCCTCCTCCAGGCATAACAGAAGGGGCGAAAAGGGTGCTGAAAGTTTGTAGAACAGAAGGGGCAGAACAGGAGAAAGGGCAGAACAGAAGTAGGGGCAGAACAGAAGTAGGGGCAGAACAGTAGGGGCAGAACAGAAGTAGGGGCAGAACAGTAGGGGCAGAACAGAAGTAGGGGCAGAACAGAAGTAGGAGCAGAACAGAAGTAGGAGCAGAACAGAAGTAGAGGCAGAACAGAAGAAGGGGCAGAACAGAAGTAGGGGCAGAACAGTAGGGGCAGAACAGAAGTAGGGGCAGAACAGAAGGGGGATAAAGCGTGCTGAAGTTTGTATTTTGGGCCAAACAGATTCGGGAGCTGGACGTCCCCGAGCTTCCATCCAGAACGATGCTATCATTCCCCCATTTCCGAGGATGGCGGGACACGTCCTTTATGTCCCGTCCGGAAGTGATCCGGGAAACCCTGCTGGAAGACACTGTGGAAGACGTCGCTCCTCCCATGTGCCCCCCTAATCGCAGGTACATAGCCCCTTCACCCCCGTGCTCTCCCCCCCCTCTCTCTGTCTCTCTCTCTCTCTCTGTCTCTCTCTCTCTCTCTCTCTCTCTCTCTCTCTCTCTCTCTCTCTCTCTCTCTCTCTCTCTCTCTCTCTCTCTCTCTGTGTGTGTGTGTGTGTGTGTGTGTGTGTGTGTTGTGTGTGTGTGTGTGTGTGTGTGTGTGTGCGCCCGTGCATGCATGCGCTCGCATGTGCGTATGCGTGTGTTTGTGTGTGTGTGTGTGTGTGCGCGCGCGCGCGCCCGCGCGTGCGTACGTGCATGCGTGCATGCGGGCGTGCTTGCCCCCTCACGCCGCAGCATTCATGGCCATGTGCTGATTTGGGATCCATTCCTTTGGGGAGTGGAGGAGGGACCCCCTTGAGGCTGGGGGGCGTATGGACCCCCCCTGCCCTTGGTAATGCCCTTGCTCTCAAAGCCCGGCCCATCCCACCACCATCCAGAACTGGAAACCCTATCTTGCTTCCTAACACAGGAAACCCTATCTTGCTTCCCAACACAAGAAACCCTATCTTGCTTCCCAACACAGGAAACCCTATCTTGCTTCCCAACACAGGAAACCCTATCTTGCTTCCCAACACAGGAAACCCTATCTTGCTCTTTCAAGGCCTGGTTTCTATATCCTTGCAAAAACTCTTCAGCAGGACCCATATACTTTAGGGTGTGTCTCCCGGCGTGTCACATGGACCCATGTGCGGGGGCTTGTACAGCCCGAGCGCGATGCAGCTGCAGCTGCAGCAGGGGGATGAAGAAGTGACGTGGTTGGAGGAAGCTGAAAATGACACTGAGGAGGATGAGGAG
>KV908344.1:598678-603678 GCA_002005505.1 Botryococcus braunii | reverse complement strand
GAGAGAGAGAGAGAGAGAGAGAGAAGAGAGAGAGAGAGAGAGAGAGAGAGAGAGAGAGAGAGAGAGAGAGAGAGAGAGAGAGAGAGAGAGAGAGAGAGAGAGAGAGATGCATCCCCATGCAGCCGAAGGCAACAGCTTGAGGATGTCATGCAGCGACACGGTAGCTTGAAAGAGGTTGTGTGGGTTGGCAAAGGGGTTGTGTGGGGTGGGAAGGAGGCTAGCGGAAAACAGGTGGTGTGGAATGGGCGTGGGGCTGTGTGGGGTGGGAATGAGGTGGTTGAAAAGAGCTGGTGTGGGGTGGGAACGGGGTTGTGCGGGAAGGGAACGAGGTGGCGGAAAAGAGGCAGGGTGGCGTAAGAATGGGGCTGTGTGGGGTGGGAATGAGGTGGTGGTGAAAAGGAGCTGGTGTAGGGTAGGATCGGGGTTGTGTGGGGTGGGAAGTAATGAGGGTTGTGGAAAATAAAAAGGTGGGCGTGGGGCGGGTGGGATCAGGGCCCTGCGGCTAAGCACGCCAACCCCCCGAGGCCTCTGGGTTTGGTGAAGCTGCTCTTGCAGAGTGTGGAGATGGCCTCTTGCGATTCCTGGTTCTGCCTTCTGCAGGCGGGGCCCAATTGGGGCCGCACCTGCTCCGTCACAGCCTCCAACCCCCAGTGGAACTGGGAGGTGCGCTCCGCACTCACAGCACTTGGAAGGCTTCCAATTAGCATAAGGCTATCAACCTTAAACCCTAAACCCTAATCCCCCTCTGCGTACAATTAGCATACTGCTGTCAACCTTATGAGGCGCTCACAGCACTTGAAAGGCTTCAATTCATAAGGCTGTTAACCTCATGATGCGCTCACTAAATGCAAGGTTCAGTTAGTTGGTTGGCAAGCCTGGTTCAGAAAATTACCGCCATGAGGGTTGAGTTGAGTGAAACTCGCAACCCTCACGAGGCAAGGTGCGCACGCTTGCGCGGGACCTGATTGGGCCCGCACGTGCTCCGTCACAGCCTCCCAGGCCACGGTAGATCTGGGAGGCGCGCTCGGCACTTGAAGCAGTTGAAAGGCTTCCAATTAGCATAAAATTAAAGGGGGAAAAATGAAAAAAAAGGGGAAAAAACCGCATAAGGTTGTTAACCTTATGTGGCCTTCAATGAATATGAGGTTCAGTCATTTGACTGACAAGGGTTTGGTCAAGTATCGCCCCTGGTTCGGTTGAAACTGCCAACCCTCATAAGGCTTTCAATGGGTAGAAAGTTATCAAATTATGAGGCTTTCAATGAACACAAGGGTCAGTTATTTTCATTGGCAAGACTGCTTCAGTTCATTATCGACCCTGGTTCTGGTGAAACTACCATGCTTTCTTCCCTCATGAAAGCAAAGTGCGCATGCTCGCGGTCGTGCATGCGCACTTGCCTTTTGAGGGTTGGTAGTTTTGTATTTACCTGGAATTGTAATTGTAATTGTTTCCCCCTCTTTTTCTCAAGTCCTAGCCTCCACCCACGCCCTCCCTCTCCCCTGCCTCTCCCTGCCCTCTTCCTCCGCCGCCCCTTTCTCTTGTTTCAACCTTCCCTTTCCCTCCTCCACCCAACCCAGTCTCCCCTATCTCTCGTCACTTTGGGCCAACGCAGAATCTGAAGGCCTCTGTCCATGCCCACGCAGGTACACCTGCCGCTGTACGATCCTGCAACTGTACTGCTGCTGGGAGTGTACAAGGCAGGCAACAAGCGGCGCAGCCTGCGTACTTCAGAGCCCCTGCTGGCCGGGAAGCTTCGCCTTCGCTTCAGCACTGTCCAGGTGTACTTCACTAAGGCTCTCACTGTACTTCATCTTCACTGCTGCCTGTACTGCACTAGTGCCCTCACTACGTACTGGATTGTCACTGCGTGTACTTCACTAGTGCCCTCACTATGTACTGATTTGTCACTGTGCGTACTGCACCAGTGCCCTCACTACGTACTGCTGTGTCACTGCGTGTACTTCACTAGTGCCCTCACTACGTACTGATTTGTCACTGCATGTACTACACCAGTGCCCTCACTATGTACTGGTTTGTCACTGCGTGTACTTCACTAGTGCCCTCACTATGTACTGCTTTGTCACTGCGTGTACTTCACTAGTGCCCTCAATATGTACTGGTGTTTCACTGCGTGTACTTCACTAGTGCCCTCACCATGTACTGCTTTGTCACTGCGCGTACTGCACCAGTGCCCTCACTACGTACTGGTTTGTCACTGCATGTACTTCATTAGTGCCTTCACTATGTACTGCTTTGTCACTGCGTGTACTTCACTAGTGCCCTCACTATGTACTGCTTTGTCACTGCGCGTACTGCACCAGTGCCCTCACTACGTACTTGTTTGTCACTGCATGTACTTCGCTAGTGCCCTCACTATGTACTGCATGTGCTCCATACGTGAACCTCAAACTGTCTCTGTAAGTACTTCAGGGGCATTCTCACTGTCCTAGATATTTCAACGGGATGCGCCGCTTTTTCTGTGCTCGCTTTGTTGAAGATGGGATGACGTCGGTAAGATGGGATGAGGGGGGGGGGGCAGGCGGGGGAGGCGCGGGAGGCGCGTCTACCGCTGGCGGGCATCGGAAAGCACTCCGCTGACATCGTGGGCTTTGTGAACATCCGCATTGAGGTGCGCTGCTCCCTCCATACAACAACCCCTAAAACCCTGAGCCCTACACTTTTGATACTCAACCCCTAAAACCCTAAAGCCCTTACAGCCTCGATACACAACACCTAAAACCCTAAAGCCCTTACAGCCTCGATACACAACACCTCAAACCCTAAAGCCCTTACAGCCCCAATACACAACGCCTCAAACCCTAAAGCCCTTACAGCCTCGATACACAACTCCTCAAACCCTAAGCCCTGACAGCCTCGATATACAATGCCTCAACCCTAAAGCCCTTACAGCCTCGATACACAACACCTCAAACCCTCAGCCCTTACGGCCTCGATACACAACACCTAAAACCCTAAGCCCTTACAGCCTCGATTTTTGATTTATAGCCTCGGCGGAGGGGGCCCCCAGGCTCGATATTTCCACCAGATATGTATCAAGGGACAAAAACCTCTTTGTTTTCGAAACACTTTAGAACATCAGATTCATTGCAAACTCAAATTGCCAGACTCATTGCATTGAAAGCGGGGCATGAACTACAGCTAACTGCCTAATTTGAAACTTTTTTTTTTTTTTTTTTTTTTTTTAAATTTTTTTTCCCGGGGCCTGGGCAGGTGATATACTTTGATGTGGGAACGGTGTGCGGAAGCTATGTGAAGGCACCGCTCCCGCTGGCGGTGTACGCGTACGGACTGCAGCACGACACCCTGCTGCACAAGTTTGCAAATGCCATCCGGGAGCGCAGCCTCCTGGCCAGCAGCACCGGCATCACCCCAGCTCTGGCTAACTCCCTCCTCGACGGCCATCGGTACGTCCCCCCCCCTTTTTTTTTCTTTTTTTTTGGGGGGGGGTAGGGGGGGCCAATTTGTGTGTGTGTGTGTGTGTGTGTGTGTGTGTGTGTGTGTGTGTGTGTGTGTGTGTGTGTGTGTGTGTGTGTTTTGGGGGGGGGAGGTGGGGTTGGTGTGGTGTTTTTTATTTGTCGTTTATGGGCGGTGCGCTCGTGTTTGTCTGAGGGCGGGGGCTGGGGAGGGGGGGGGGCGGGCGTGCGCGTGTGCGTGTGTTGTGGGTAGGTCCCGGGTGGGGAAAGGGGGCGGAGCGGGGCGGGGTGGGGATGAGGGTAACTGCACTAACTTTCCATTTCTCAAAAAGCATCTCTTTTCCTCCTAGATTGCCATCTGTACAGCCATTTTAGTGCAGGTGCTTGTGCATCTGCTGGTACTGCAAGCATGAATTCTTTAACACTGACTGCTTGGAGTCTGCCTTGTTCAAAAAACAAAGCACTAATACTTTAAAACTGTATTTACTCCGGGATGGCCACCAGCACCCGGTCTACCAAAATATCATTCAGTACTTGCCAAATTGGTTCGCATACTCATCAGCCTTACAAGGCATATACGCATGCAAAAAGCAGTTGTTGCTGGCTTACCAAGTTAATGTCTGTTGACCTTACGCAGCCGTTATGCAGGTGTTCAAATATGCCTTAGTTACAGGCTAAGCAAGCTACCACTAAGTGCTTGCCAAATTAGTTTGCGTACTCATCAATCTTTCAAGGCATATATGCATAAAACATGCAGTGGTTACCGGCTTCCCAAATCATCGCTTGCGTAATTACGTTGTTATAGCGCAATCAGGCGTACAAACATGCAGTAGTCACCGATTTGGCAAATTTCCACTTGCAGCTTGCCAAATTAGTTTTATGAGAAGCAAGTTACCACATACTACTCGCCAGATAAGTTTTTATGAGACTGACAAAGGGTCGGTTTTGTAGGAGGCACTTTACATTTGCGAGAGCGAAGCAGAACTTGAGGCGGCTGCGAGCGTGTCTGCGCCCCCTGAGGGCAGCGTTGGCGCTCTTCAGGGCCCTCCAGCGGTGGGAGCATCCCCTGGCCTCCCTGGGGGCCGTCGGGGTTTGCCTGCTGGGCGCCGTGCTGCCCTCTTTCGTCGCCGCAGCCGCACTGCTGCTCGTTGTGGTTGCTTGCACTGCCCACTACCCTCAGCAGTCCCGCCCGCTGCTGGAGATGGAGGTCGGGGGCTCGAATTCCGCATCTGAGGATGAAGAGGTGATCTCTCTCTCACTCTCTCTCTCTCTCTCTCTCTCTCTCTCTCTCTCTCTCTCTCTCTCTCTCTCTCTCTCTCTCTCTCTCTCTCTCTCTCTCTCTCTCTCTCTCTCTCTCTCTCTCTCTCTCTCTCGTGCGCTCTCCAGGTAACGCTGTTACTGACGATGTAATAGCATGTTCTTGTACATGGTAGCGCATGCTTGTTCTTTTGATCTTTCGAAAGACAGAATCTCCTTATCGTGTACCCCCCCCCCCCGCGGGGGCATGGTGGGCAAACAGTAAACGCATTTGGAACGCATCTGTATTCAATAGGAGAACAAGCACAT
>KV908344.1:593678-596178 GCA_002005505.1 Botryococcus braunii | reverse complement strand
GCTGGAAAAGTCGGGCGCTCCGAGATATAGTTTGAAGGTATGGTCCACGTGTACCATCGTAAAACCCACCGGGGTTATATTATATACTCCAGATAGTAGATATAGTTAAATATAGTTTGCACGAGATATAGATCTTAGCGGAATAATCCCAGATCCCTGCCAAATCTGCACCAGACAATGGTGCCTCCAAATGTATCGTTCGTCGGCCACCCATCAGCTAAAGGTCAACTTTCAAACCATGTGTGGCCGCCCTCACACGGGAACATGCACACACAACGTCATGTTTAGCACTGTTAACAACGTTGACGTGTGCAGCAACCACGCCATATGGGTGTGAACGATCAGAGGGGCTCACCCCAACGGCGATTTCTAGCGGTGTGCATGCAGTCGACGCTACAGACCGCATGTCCCTATTGGGGGTTTGCTTGCCACATTCATCTCTGCTTCCCCACGCGCGCGCGCGCGCGCGCGCGCGCGTGTGTGTGTGTGTGTGTGTGTGTGTGTGTGTGTGTGTGTGTGTGTGTGTGTGTGTGTGTGTGTGTGTGCGTGCGTGTGTGCGTCCGGGTGTGTATGTTGGTGGGAGGTAGAGGTGGGTGGGGGGGGGGGGCATCCACATGGGTGTGGGGGTGATTAAGTGGAGGTTTTCCAAGGAGGGAGGCTTCGAGGGAGTGAGGGATTAAGCTGGGATTATCCTAACGATCTTCTCAAACATGAAAATTTCGGAGGGAGGCACGGAGGGAAGGACTGAGGGTGAGATTGAAGAAGGGAGAGCTAAGGGAGGTACGGGGGAATCCTTCCAAAGGCCCCATTGAAGAGGGAAGTTTTCGTCAGAAATAGAGAGGGTAGGAGGTAGCCACGGAGGGAGGCAGGGAGGGAGGGAGAGCGCGCGCGCACGCGCGCGCGCGCGCGCGCGTGTGTGTGTGTGTGTGTGTGTGTGTGTGTGTGTGTGTGTGTGTGTGTGTGTGTGTGTGTGTCTGTGTGTGCCCGCCTGCGTGCGTGTGCGTGTGTGGGTGCGTGTGGGGGTGTGGGTGGGCGTGCGCGCGCGTGTGCATGCGTGCGTGCATGTGTATGTGTGTGTGTGTGTGTGTGTGTGTGTGTGTGTGTGTGTGTGTGTGTGTGTGTGTGTGTGTCACCAAGGACAAGGAGTACGAAGTGGAGGGGCACGTACCCAAAAAAGTAGTGCACAGGAGAGTACTCACCCCCCGTAATCGCGGGTACACTGCTGGAAGGTCCCTGGTCCTAAGGGATCCTGACGCAAAGGCGGCCGGCATTGCCGCTAGCAACTAGACACTCCATCCCGCGTGCCGCGCAAAAATCTCTGACTCGAGGACCCTGGACAGGTGGCCCAGATCATTTCAAGTTTTTGCACACGACAAGCTGTCATTGTACGATGGATTGGAGGACCTGTGTTTGGAGCATTTCGAAGGTCGCCAGAGCGTGCTCGGCTGCAGCCGGCGGCATCGTCCGAGCTGTACAGCACATGTGAAAACTACTTTGCAGGTCCCAATGTAACTTCGAAGCATGAGGAGCTCTGCTTGGGGGCATCGGAGAATCGACAAGAGCTGCAGCGAGGTTGCCACGGCATCAACTTGCGCCTGGGCTACGGAAGCCGCGTACTCGACTGACACGATGACCGCTGCCCCCAATACAATCAAACCAGCACACGGACTCAGCCGATGCATGGTTTGGTGCATGACACAATGCAGGTCATAATGCACGACATTGTGTCTTTTGACCATGCATGGTTCGGTGCTTCCGGCGGCAACCGAAGAAGAAGAAGAAGAAGTAGAAGAAGAAGTAGAAGAAGAAGAAGAAGAAGAAGATGATGATGATGATGATGATGATGATGATGATGATGATGATGATGATGATGATATGGTGTTGGTGGTGATGATGATGATGATGATGATGATGGTGATGATGATGATGATGATGATGGTGATGATGATGATGATGATGATAGTATTGGTGGTGATGATGATGATGATGATGGTGATGATGATGATGATGATGATGATGATGGTGATGATGATGGTGATGATGATGATGATGATGATAGCGGGGAGTAACATTTGGAGAACTGATCCCTGCATGAGACGCAGTGCGATGGCGTCCAGCGTGCCGGAGCCCGCGATGAATACCTAGGAAGTATTCCTCACGTCTGCATTTGGTTTCCTAAGGGATGCTTCGCCTTGCGGATGTCATTCTTTTAATCCATTGAAAGGCTGCTTCGCTCTTACTTCGAAGCCCGCTAAGGTTGGTAACAGTCCTCTTCCGAAGCGCAATATCCTTAGGGGTGAATGGCTTTGCCTGCCGGCCAAGAACTTCGTCTGTGGCAATTTATTATCGTCGAGGATGGACCCGGGAGCGAGTGGGGAAGCAGAGAACCCTTGGAGCGGATCAGGGAAATAGCCGGGTTGCGACTTAGCCAGCTGCATGGCTCGTCAGGAAGATGCACTTGGATTGAGAAGACTAGGCATATGTCGAGCCGTTTATGAGT
>KV908344.1:581178-586178 GCA_002005505.1 Botryococcus braunii | reverse complement strand
AGTGTTGTGGGGAACTGGTCCCTCTGGAGGCTGGAGGGAGCCTGCGGGTACCAGCTCCCGCAGGCTGCACAAAGAGACCCGATGCCTCAAAATGTGGCGAGTGCAGGGGCAGCATTTGCGTGGTGGGCTCTGCACGTTCCAACACTGGGTACCCGGTACCCACGGAGGTCCCAAGCAAACCGCAGGGGACTGGGGGTCAGGACACTTGCAAAGACCCCCGGAGACCCCTGCATGGTGAGACGAACGGACATTGTGAAGCTTCACTTGGCCCGGAGCATGTCTGGGTCCCTGAGGGACCACCAGCCAGGGTTTCTCAAAGCCCAGAGCGGTCCCCACATGGGGGCCGTTGGGAAAGATCTACACAAACGGTCTCCCGAGGTCCCGACACTTCTCCTGGGGCACAGCCAGACGCAAGAAGGTGTGGCGAGGGCCCCACGGATTCTCTCCCTGGCGCAGAGTTCTTGGGACTGACGGTCTCTCATGGGGAACCTCGAGACGCTCGGTGCCCTGGGGACTACCGTACGCGTCTACTCTACGAAAGAGCCTCCCAGGTTGTGCAGGATATGTGGACGTGGCCTCTGCTAGATGTCCAAGAGGATGCACTGTACCTCCATCAAGAACTGTCACGCCTGGCACATGTCCTAAGAGGAACTACTGTGCCGTCACCAGGTACTGTACCGCCGTGAAGATCACAATGCAAGATTTGTTGAGACAGGTGGAAGCATCTGCCTCCTCCACGCATTGCTTCCAAAGACACAGTGCTAATTAGCTAAATTGGTTTTTTGGCAAACCCTAATTAGCTGAATTGGTTTCTTGGCAAACCCTAATTAGCTGAATTGGTTGTTCTTGGCAAACCCTAATAAGCTAAATTGGTCTCTTGGCAAACCCTAATTAGCTAAATTGGTTTCTTGGCAAAACTAGTTACGGGACGTTTGTGCCTACGGGACATCGGCGCTCGCATGAAATTTTGTAAGTGAATTATCCTAGTATAGGCTTCACTCTTTATTATAAATGAATGATCCTGGTAGGTACCAGCACAAACAAATGATGAGGTTCGAGGATCATGATCACCTTGAATATTTGGCCCCTAGATTCCGCGCCCCTGCATGATGGATTTATGGTATGCGGTTAGAATAGGCTTCACTCGTAATTTTAAAAAAATATGATGAGGTTCGAGCACATCTGTAGAGCAACGAGGCAATGGACGCAGCGCCTGAACGAGGTAACAAAGTAATCTCGAGTCTTCGACCTTGTTCATCACCCAAAGGCTTGATCGATCAAGTCGATCAGTGATACCAATGAGCGAATTTGGGATGCGAGAACAACTTGCCTGGAAGCAGGTGTCGGTCGTACGCCGAAAACCCCCTATGGTATACCCACATGCATGTAGGCAATCACCTAGAATGCATTCAGATAACCACATGGGTTATGGTTTAAGTGGCGGCCCGGGTTTATAAACCCGGGTCGCCACGTGCTGAATGAGAAGCTTTGGAAGCAGCAGCACCTCTACAACACCTGCATCTGCACCTTCAATACAGCAGCAGCAGCAGCAGGTTCAGAAAGAGAAAGAGAAGATTTGGAAGCAGCAGCACATGTAAGACAGCTGCAGCAGCAGCACATATAAGACAGCAGCAGCTGCACATTTAAGACAGCAGCAGCAGCAGCACATTTAAGACAGCAGCAGCAGTAGCAGCAGCTTTAATTACAAGTCTGGAAGCGAGAGGCCCTGCGTCCAGTATATGCAAGGCAGAAACAAGGCAACACCGGCCAAGGAACTCCCGCACGGTGTTGTCGCGGAGCCCGTTGGCGCACCCCTAGGGGATTTACCTTGGCTAGCCTTGTAGCGCGACACTATGAGCCGTATGTAGAACGTTACAACAGGCGTTTGCAGCAGTTAACTGTCTCTCTAACAATTGTTACATTTAATGGATCGAGGTACCCATTGGACACCTGGTACTGCCTGCTGCCGACGCCTGATGGTACTTTATCGATGAGTATCGGGCCCAAATCTGGACTCCCAAATACGGAATTCTCTTCCAGGTCTAGGGGCGAGGTCAACTATCCACAGGCTCGGGAACCCGATTGGGGGGAAGGGGGTCACACTGGTATACCAGTATATAGCCTCTTTCAGCGTTACATGAGCCGCATGTTCAACGTTACACAGGCGTTACATCAGTCGTTACAATTGAAGGCCCCAGAGCTGCCCATCGGACACCAGTGCACTGCTGTACAATGGGTAGCTCGGGCCTTCAAATGTAACGACTGTGTAACGTGCCAGTGCTTGACTGATCACTATTGCACCCAAAATTTGGGCTCCCAGACCCCCTTCCCTTTCGATCTGAAACCCAGCTATGCTTCATGAAAGTGTTTACCTTTTTACATTAAATGCTGGTTTAATGTAGCGCAAATGTTCGCGAACTGCAAAACCAGACTTTTTTTTACACACCCATGGGCCAGCTATATAGCTTCCCAACTATGCGTACATTGTTGCCAGCTATCCTTTACTTTCAATATAAAAGCAAACATGAAACTCATGGGCCAGCCATGCTTCACCGTTCATCTAAAACCCAGCTGTGCTTCCCGCTCAAGCTAAAACCCAGGTATGCTACACTCTGGAGATCTTGATCGATCGAATCTACATATCTTGGAATCTAGAATTGATCAAGATCCAGAATTCCAGAAACTAGATCTTGCTCCAGATTTAGATCTTGATCTACATCTCTTTACAATCGATCGATTGGAAAGAGTTAGCCTTAAAACCCAGCTCAACCATCGACTGGATCAGGAGCGGGAGCGGGTTTCAAAAGTCCGGCGCGTTCAAGAGCCGGCGACATTCTGTGGCCTGGCTCAGGGCAGTACTTAATCAGCCTGCGAGCTTCCTCCAGGGTGGCGGGAAGCACCCGCTTGAGGCGGCGGCAGCCCCCCTCTTCGGCATCCCCCGCCATGTGCACTCTGTACACAAAGTTAAACGTGTTGGTGACGTCGCTCTGCCTCTTCTCCGGCATCGTGACCGAGGCCGTCACCTCCACGTGCACGTAGCCCTGCCCACCAACACCACGGGGCTTTGAACTCCTTTTTCGAAGAACCTTTTTTGCGCTGGAAAAATGCAATCAGATGTTTGGGGAACCCCCCCCCCCCCGGGCCTCACACAATGCACGTCCGCACTGTTTGATGCGTCCGGATTCGAGTCTTTGGCACAAATGCGATACAGGTGTTTGCTGTAATGCTGCCAGAGATACTTATTCCTTTTTGGGTACATGCGCCAGAGATACTTATTCCTTTTTGGGCATATGCGCCAGAGATACTTATTCCTTTTTGGGCATATGGAGATAGATCTCAATTATGCTTCATCCATATGCGCACATGGGCTTTGCGCGTGCTCCCTCCCACCACGCCTACAGGCTTTGTATAAGGGAGCGAACATCTATGAGCTATCCGCCCTCACACGCACACTAACTCTTACACAATGCCCGCATGCGTGCATGTGAGCAGATATGTCTATATAGCTATTCCATTCACATGCCACGCCCCCCTCACACGTGCACAGTGAGCGGGTGCTGATTCCACACATGTATGCCCCCTCACCCGTATGCCTTCTTTACGTTTTCTATACAATTGTAATGTATACAATTGCAATTGTAACGTAGTTACATGGAGTGTAATTATAATGCAGTTACATATATGTTATATAATGCGCACCCGCCCACACATTTGTCGCCCTGGCACCATCCACATTCTCCACGGGGGAGGGCTGTATTCACCATTTGATACACGAGCAGCAGTTTCGAACGTTCCCGCTCATGTATGTGGTAACACCCCGCTCATATATGCTCGTGCTCGTGCTCGAGCTCTTGCTCTTGCTCGTGCTCGTGCTCTTGCTCATGCTCGTGCTCATATATGTGTCACATATTTACTTGTAATTGACGCGATTATGAAGTTTCGTGTCTGTGTCCGTGCCCCTCAACGGTGAGAAGAAAAAAGAAAAGGGAGGAGAGCTTGTGCTGTGCTGTGCGCTTGTGCTTGTGCGTGTGCGTGCATGTGTGTGTGTGTGTGTGTGTGTGTGTGTGTGTGTGTGTGTGTGTGTGTGTGTGTGTGTGTGTGTGTGTGTGTGTGTGTGTGTGTGTGTGCTCTCGCGTGCGCATGCACACATACGCGCGCGTGAGTGAATCATAGTGGAAAGACACCGAGCTTGTATGACTACAAAAATATGAGCAGTTGAGATTCTGCAGGAACATGGTGACAAGACGAATGAGATTGGACAAATACATGTAGATGATCACAATCTCGATCACGAAGACCACAAATCCAGAAATAGTAAACGTACATGGTCAGAAACACAATGGCTAGATGCAGACACTTACTGTGCCAGAGGCAGGATCGTGTTCCGTATGCACAACATGTGCTCGGAAGCGGACCAGGCTGCCGACATCCACGGGCTGCACGAAGGTGACTTCATCCACGCTCACAAAGATGGGTCTGTAGCCTGCGAACAGATAGACTGCCGAAAACGCCAGCTCAAATGCCCTCCTGCACAGCCTCTTGCCACAGGGCATCAGAAGCATCCCTCACACCCTCAAAAGGAACTCCCACTCCCTCGCCCTCCTTCTCTCACCTTAACCTTCCCACCTGGGCCCAAAAAAGAAGCACGCGCACGCACGCACGCACACACACACACACACACACACACACACACACACACACACACACACACGCGCACTCACGCACGCACACACGCACGCACGCACACACGCACGCACGCACGCACGCACGCACGCACACACACAGACACACACACACACACACACACACACACACACACACACACACACACACAGACACACACACACAAATACAACCGACGACTCAAGGAAAAAACCGACGAAACTCATGCGGTACTCGGTATTGCCTTCCCTTGCGCTGACTTTACCTCCTTGGAACTGAAGCAATGCCCGAGTTGTGCGGTTTCTCGCGAGACGTGACGTTTGGCCTTTCCCTGCACT
>KV908344.1:573678-576178 GCA_002005505.1 Botryococcus braunii | reverse complement strand
GTGAGCCCAGCACAACGGTGACATGCACCCACTGCCCAGGCCGGTTAGCACCACGACATGTGGTAGAATATCTTGGCCAGCCGCCAAAAGCTTCTAGACCCCTGGATGCAAAAAACTAAGGGTGGCAACTCCAGAAGAAGCCACTTAAGTACTCCGCAAACAACAATGTTTTACACGCAGTTACCTTGCTCTGCAATGATATTTCTACAAGTAATAATTATAATCTTGGTCCCTATCCCACTGTGGGTCTCCATCCACCGTACGTGTGTACACCTTCATGCGTTGCACGTGTGAACGTTTGCAGCGTTCTCCTTACTCCACGATCCTAACCGTGGACACAGTGCTCCAAAGTACACACGACAAGCAGCCGACTTGCTGCTCGAGCAGCATGCATGTATATACAGCGGCATACCTCGACGACGACACAGCCAGCTTGAAGAGAGCATACATCAGCTGGAAAATAATGCGAATTAAGTCACCTATCAACCACACACCACACTACACGCCATAACCCTGAGCCCTCAAAAGCTCCTCAAAGATTCAAATGGGAGTTCGGTTGGCAGTTCCTTTACTTTTGTACTGGAAAATCAGTGCGACATACAACTGGCCTCAAAACAAGTCACCACTCACACCACAGCGTTATTTGAAACGGGGGTGGACTTCGAAAACACGTTCTAGACAAAACCTCCAGGACTCGGACACCCAAAAGGAATAACCCCTCGAAGTTAAACCATCGTACTGCCATGATCATCTGTATTTGAGACTCTGCATTAGCCAGAAATGGCGACCACAGTACTCCGCATAGAAAAAGAGGGAGGGACAGCAGGAAACCCCCCCCCCCCTCCCCCTGGGGGGAAACTCCCAGCTAAAAACAAAAGGAACAGAAGGGAAAAACACGAAAATCCGCAGTAAAACAAATTTGTATCCAATGCAATGTACACAATGTATGCAATGCATATGTATGGTATGGTCCTACCAAAAGGTCCTCCTCCAAGCACGAGTCTGCAAGTTTCACATGGCCAAGATGTTGTCCCAGACACCTCGGAACAACCAAGACCGTGCAAGCGCTCTGTAAGAACCAAACTTCGAGCAGCACAGGCTAGGACATGCCATACGAAACGCATCTCTTGCAAAAGACAAAACCAGTAGACCTAGTGGCACCATAATGCACAACCGAGTGATGAATGACGCACTGACCATGGCTGAATGCAGCCCCAAAGGCTTCAATGCATTTGACGCAGCCAAGGCATCTGTAACCATCCCACCAAACAACAAGACCGGCAGGGATATGTTCTCCTAGGTGTACGACTGTCTTCAGCAGAAAATCTGGACCCCATGGGCTACAATTACGTATTTCAGCTTTAACAAATTTCAGCAACTTGAGCAACAAAACTGGGCGGTGCTATAGGTGCTCCCCATCGGGCCAAAGCCTTGCTGGAGTTTAAAAATAAAAAGGGAGAGGCTCATTGACGTGGGGAAGAGCTCTCAAGGGGGGGCCCCTGTATTGACGGCACGGAGCATTCAGCCTTTCTTGGCTGCGCAGCCAAGAAAGGAGGGCTCAAGCGCTGCCACATTCCATGCTGGTGCAGCTCTCCTGACTTCTGCTTCCACGTCCCAATCCCGAGCAGATATGCTCACAGACATTCTAGCACACGTATTCAAGCCTAAACCACAGACCTGCAGAGCAAAACCAGCGGCGACTTCGCATCGACTTGCATGTCTCAGGCACCTGCAACACATCGATAATTCCCTGATGACCTCCTAGGGGTCAGTCCGTCTGTCCATGGTGTGTGGTGTGCAGACCACCTTGCACCTGGAAGGCTGCCGCCTGCCATAGGGAGCTTCCATGCCATGGGGAGCTTCCATAGGGAGCTTCGTGGCTTTTCAAAGCAACAACATGGAGCTTTGAAGGAACTTGGATAATTCAGAGCAACAGGGGCTTTCTTCCTAGGCACCGCAGAACTAACAGCTTCAAAGACTGGACTGTCAAGAGTGCCAACAGACCTCTCCTCGTCCTGTGGCCGCCGACCTCGACGATCTCCAGAGGTTGCAGACCTTGCCAGCAAAGCTCGCAATGACACAGGGCACGCGAAGCCAAGCCTGTATCAAGCAGGCACGATCTCCACAGACTGAGACGGGGCCACCCCTCAAGATGCAGAGATGCTCCACTGCTGATGCATGAACCCTTGCATGAAGCATTGCATTGCTGATGGTTCTTTGCCAACCCACGAGGCAGAGGGACGATGCCTAAATCAGTGCAGCTTCACTGCGTGCATTGCAGCGGTGGACACTAGGTTCTACCGCCACAGCTCTGCAGCCTCAGCAGGAGGCCAGAGCCGTTTTTGGGTGTTAATAGAGCACTGACCAAATTTGCCCCCCAGGGCCATAACCAAGATTGATCTAGGGCCCTGAGGAACCATTCTTGGGTGCTGGTACAGCACAGACCTAGGGTTTGTGCTGGTACAGCCAAACCCTAGGTCTGGCCCCCAGGGCCATAAAC
>KV908344.1:563678-568678 GCA_002005505.1 Botryococcus braunii | reverse complement strand
ATTGACCAGCAGTGCACTGCGCCTCAATCACGTTTTGGATGAGAGTCATGGACATAGCAGCAGCTAAATAAAGCACATTCATATGGTGAATCTCTTAAAGATGTAGCTACCAGCGTAGTGCGCAGGACGTATGCAGGTGCCCAGATCCATCGGATGGGCAGACAGATATCTCTGGCAGAACGAAAGCTTCCCATAACCTTCCTATAGGGTCCTTCAAATTCAATGTGCATGGACTCTCAATCTTTATAAAACCTCCCAGTGCTGGAGGCTTCCATGGAGCTAGCTACAAGTGGCTACCAGCCCGCAGCCAGCTAGCAGAAAAACATGTGCCCCGAAGTATGCTGTAGGTAGCAGTAAAAACATGTGCCCGAAAGTATTTTGTAGGTAGCAAAATTACATATGGCATGAAGTTTGCTATAGGCGACAGAAAAACGTCTACCCCTAAGTTTGCTGTAGGTGGCCGGGAAAAACAAAATGTGCCACAAACTGTGCTGTAGGTAGCAGAAATACATGTGTCCCAAGCTATGCTATAGGTAGCAGAAGCAAATGTGCTCCAAAGCTCCTTAGCCATTAACATATAGATCAGCAGTTGTTTACCATGGCTCGTCAATGCAGAAAATACCAAACACATAAAGTTGCGACATTGCCATATGATTGCTTTTCGTACGATTGGACTACTTGCAGTGGCGCGGCATGCCAGGAGCAAGCCCAGCAGACAATATGGTCGAAATCAACCTGGGATAAAGGGACCATCAATGTGTCACGTAGACCTAAAGCTAGCATTCACCGAGCCTGCAGGGGCCCCCATAGCTTATCTGCTGTGGCTTTACCGTTAATAAATGGCCAAGTCATGAATGATTAGAGCGGTGTATCTTAATCGATGTTGGACACAACAACTCTTGCACAACTTATACAATTAAGCCCTAGAACTATAGTACTTACATTTACAGGGAAAAGTGCTCCGTCCCGCTTTGCCTATGAGCATGCATTCAATTGCAGTGACCACAAATGTGTGGAGGGTTTCGAGAATGCATCCTCCGCGTCCTGAAAACCTCCCGCGTGCTCAACATTCCGGAATGTCCCGGTACAGTACTCGTCGACTGCACCTGTAGGCCATTGTGGTGTTTGGCCCGGTACCCCTATGGACAGACACACCCACACGTTTCCCCATATGAGAGATGCCAGACCTAGCAGCACGAGTTGAACACTTATCACCTCTGAGCAACATATTGGACACTTAAGAGTTTCATTCAGCTTCAGACTACGCTTCTGAGCAACTTCTTGTCCCACATTCTGTGCCGCTTTGCTAGCAAATTTGCTTTAAAGCAGCACAGAATGTGGGACAAGAAGTTAGCGCTTTTGCTAGGATCGTGATGTCGATAGTACTACATACTAGTTGAGACAGCTTGCCAATCCAGCCCGTTACGGGGTCATCGTAGTTCTGGGGTGTAGGCCATCCGATATGTATCCGCATCAGCTGCCCTCCAGCGCTCTGGCCAATTTGCTTCTTCCCTCGCATATACGTAACGCTTTGTGCAGAACCTAGCCGAGAGGAAGCAGTAGTGACTTTGTCACCACAAGTTGTTTGAGTTGCAACTGCCATCAAATTCTTAACAAATCAACCTCGATCTCAAACTGTTTACATAAAACACTCCATGGAGGCCACCTTGAACCGAACATGCATCATATGACTAGATGAGAGCGTTTTCAATCTCACTGGACGAGAGACAGGCCCACGCTCCCTGTGTCTGGTTAACCCTGTCTAGGCCTAGCTAGGGCCTTGCCTATCCTCAAGCTTTCGACTCCCATTACCCTCTCTGCCGTCATCAGCAGCAAGATATCCCCTGTGTCATAAGCAGCTGCAGCAAGAGTACTCAGCACCTTGGTCCTACTAGCATGGTAATGAGGGTCTTCACAGCCTGCCTTACCCTACGATGAGGATCCCAGTTACTCCCAGTATGGGTTATAACTATAGTTACAACTATTCATTATAACTATATATAGTTATAACTAGCTATATAACTATTTATAGTTATAACTAGCTATATAACTATTTATAGTTATAACTAGCTATATAACTCTTTATAGTTATAACTAGCTAGCATACTACCGGGACTGGTTTTGGATAACAAGTTTTCCGGATACAAAATCTCAACCCTCATAACAAGAAAATGACGCAGGGATCCCTCATTCCGGAATGAGGCGTGCGGCTTTCAGTGCACACTTGTATTTAGATAAAGGCATCCCTTGCGAACCACTAGGGGTTTCCCAGAGTGCTTAAAAATGAACAAGACAAATGGCCGCGTGTGCCGGATCATGCACAGCTTACACCTTTTCTAACACCAGCGATCATGAGGTAATCTTTCGACAGGTCTTAATCTATGAATATAAGTATATCTATTAATAAAGGTGTACACCTCTCGACAGGGGTACTGCTTCAGTTGTACAAGATCTCCTGGCTGTTGAACCACCGCCTTCCGATCTGTCCTACTTTTATCTCACTTAAGCTATTTCACATAAGTTATCAATCAAGGCTGGACACAGCGGTGTCCGTCGGCCGACGCATTTGAACACGATGGCTCTACAAGGTCACTGTGGGCATTGGTGGACGTGGCACTCGCAAAGAGTTCTTGAGACATTGATATTCGGTGTGCGATTGCAAGCCACCCCACCTTCAATTAACCACCGTAGTCCTGCTATCAATTGTGCCTCAAATCTCCTTCTCACTGGCTACAAGTACTCTTGCAGCATGTTTACTAGTTGAAACTCTGTCAGGCCGTCTAATGCTGACCCAGCTTCCATTCCATTGCCTACATGTACACGTGGTCCTTCAACTGTTTCAAAACGTCAGATCGTGACCCAAACTCCAAAACACTGCCTAAAGATCCTCCTTTACATCCTATCAAAATGTGTGATGGTGACTCAGCTTGGAAACCATTGCCTACACGTACGTGGTCCTGCTCGTCCCGATAAGCTGGATCACGACATTTTCATGGTCCCTCAAGGTTCCTATGAAAATTTTTGATATCATGATATCAACGCATTCGATACATTGGGCTGTCTAATGACCCACGGCTGTTTGATATATCGGGCTGTATAATGACCCATGGCCGTTTGATACATCGGGCTGTCTAATGACAGGTCATAAGACAAATTTGATGTATCGGGCTGTCTAACGACCCATATGGCCATGGGCCTTTGATTTCAGGCCGTCTCGTGACCCATGGCCCTTTGATACCAGGCTGTCTCGGGACCCACGGCCGTTTGATATCAGGCTGTCTTATGAGCCGTGGCCGTTTGATGTCAGGGCGTCAAGTGACCTATTCCACGAACCTCTTTGCAGCGTTAATCCCATTTGCTGCAAGTGCTCCTGCAGCTGGTCCTTCAGACTGTCCTAATCGTGACTACCTTGTATTTCACTGGCTTCACCTAGTTCTGCACCATGTAGTCATGATCATGTAAGCCTGCATCATACAGTCCTGCATCATGTAGTCATGATTCTGTAGTCCTGCATCATGGTCCTGCATCAAGTAGTCCGGCACCTGTGGTCCTGCAGATGCTTTGTGTGCGTGTTTGAAGGGGACAAGCTCTTGATGTGCACCCACTGGCTAAGATTACTAATCTTACAAGATTAAGTTAATCCTGTAGCAGCTATGTCAGATCTCCTAATGGCGGCCCAGCTTTCAAGCCACTGCAGTGCGAGTGCTTGTGCAGCCTGTACCATAGACTCTCATGGTGGGAATGTTGCCCCCTCCTCTCGCCCTTTTTATCCTCTCTGCGATGAATGCTTGGTGGAGGAGATGCGGTGCAAGAATCCACCTTTTCAAGTCCCCGGCTCCAGGTAGTCCTGCAGCATATCTGTCAGACTGTCTGATGGGGAGGAGCTTGAGGCGGCCTTGAGGCTGTCGCTTGGGGTGATTTCCCCTTCCTGGCTCTCAAGACATGCTGTCAAAGCCAAGGGGTCTGGCACATAAGGATAGCACGCTACCACCATTATGCTGGCCTGGTAGGGCCGAAACACCTGTGCAATTGCAGGACTTCCCCTTTCATCGCTTCAATCCAATTCTATCTTGGATGGGGTGAACTTTCCAGTCATTTGTGTGGATTATTCCTGTACTTGGACCGCATGCTTCAGGCAGGAGCATGAAGCACTCGGACAATAGCGTATGTCACCGACACTTGGATTCGTAAGAACACAAATGGAAGCATTCGTGGCTAGTGTCTGGCCCTGCAGGTCCAACAGAACTAGTGAATGTTGATCCGATGGCGTGCATGTTCGGGATGGGTGGCTGAACAACCAAACCAACGGATGGACACCTTGTTAACATAGGGATGCATGCAGGAACGGGACGCAAAAAGAGAAAAGTGCATGCACATGTGAGCGACGACATCCACTGATTCACTCAGTGCTCGAGACTTCACCAGTTGAATTACCCCGTCATGCGCTACTTTGAGTGGCTTCTTCAAAGTGGGTTCTTCAGCTTGAAGCGTGAGAATGGGAATGGAGTGAGGCTCCTTCTCCAGATGTGTGCTGTGCCGAATGGCAACAAACTCGACCAGGGGGGAAGGAAGGGGCCGAAGCGCAGCAAAATACAATCTGCCAAACCTCACCCGGCGGATGATCTGCCCAAAAAAGCCCCAGATGGCAAAACGCCAGTTGTGGTGAATTGACTGCAGACGCTCCAGCCCTGTCAGATGGTCTATGAGCTCCTTTGACATTGGCTTGCTGGAATCTCCTCGCACGTTGCTGTGTAACTGCAGGCCAGGCTCCTGTCAGCTACAAAGTGATCCACAGTTTTACTTTGCTTCGCATGGTTACACGCCCCTAATAGCAACATAGACTCCTGCACTCCGTGTATATTCCTTGCAGTCAGGCAAATTTGGCTGCTCTAAGCATTTCCTTTCATCAGCAGTTCAGAGTGTTTCCTTTGATCACCTGCTCTACGTGTTTCTTTATCAGCTGCTCAGAGTGTTTCCCTTGATCACATGCTCTGAGGGTT
>KV908344.1:556178-561178 GCA_002005505.1 Botryococcus braunii | reverse complement strand
TTACTACCCTTTTTGAGTGATTACATCTCATGTGGACCATGAACGCTGGTATCCGCTGGAAACATTCGATTATGATAACATTTGAAATGTACAGCATAAACCCCGCATGTGTTATGGGAGTGCACTTGGAACCAATCCCCCGAAAAAATAAGTGGCGGTCGAATGTACAGGGCGAAATTGCCTAAGGTAGCCGCACGTGCCTAGGGAAGCGAGACACAACCATGTGTAGCTCTAGTGCTGACGTGGTATGTACTGCCAAGAGTACGATGAACCGACTCTCTCTTTCGCACTTGTGCAAATTTTCTAAGGTGGGCAAGCGGGCGACTCGGCAGTGGTCCAGCGTCGTCACGCCTGAAATTCTAACAAAGAAAATTCCCTTTCCATATTAAAGTTGATTAGAAAGCAAGGCACAAGGCCGTGTATTTGAAGAGGGACGGTCAGGGCGTGTGAGTTTTCAGGTAAGCCAATGTACTCCGTACAAGGTTCGGGGGTCACTTTGGGCTAAAATGCAATTTTGCATGCTGTATTTTCGTGTGGTATGAAGAGGATAGGAGCCCAGCATGGCTTTGGGTGCCACTATCCAAAGGATTGGCCCTTAACAGAGGTGTGTGTGGGCCCGGACCCGCGAGCAAGGTCTAAGGGGAAACCTTGTGAGGCTTTAAACGCAAGGGCCGAAGGGGACAAAACTTGAGGAAACAGAAATTCTGGGCCTTGTCAAGAATTTGGGGATTGCTCGCAATCTATTTAGAGTCATGTCT
This sequence comes from Botryococcus braunii, assembly GCA_002005505.1. Classification (NCBI taxonomy): domain Eukaryota; kingdom Viridiplantae; phylum Chlorophyta; class Trebouxiophyceae; genus Botryococcus; species Botryococcus braunii. The sequence continues at coordinate 560,420 of KV908344.1, read as the reverse complement.
TGCTAGCCCCATGCGCTAACAACAACTCACAAAGGGACCGTTTAATGGCACGCTTGTATGCAGAGCCCCTGTCTAGATGTAGCAACAACTTCTCAAAGTGACCGCCACTTATTTTTTCGGGGGAGTGATGCGAGTTTGGTGTTTTCTTCTTAAACCCATTTGCTTGATACCGCAACCATCTGCTGGCTAAACCGTCCAGATATATGCCACATGGTGTAGATCTGATGATGATCCAGTGGTAGCAAAACAATAAACATGAAGCTCTTAAAACTTATAGGGTTTACTTACGTTCGTCTTGGATACTAACAAGACCTTTCACGTATATGGGTACGTCCAAATTTGGGAGGTGTTTGTCCAATGAAGATGTGGATGTGTATGTGCACATGCCCACTACAAACACGAATGAACTCAAGCAGATAAAGTGCAAGGAATCTATTGTTTCTTATTGGCATTTCCAGATGTCACTCTCGCTCCAGCATGTCATTACCCCCCCCCCCCCCTCTCTCTCTCTCTCTCTCTCTCTCTCTCTCTCTCTCTCTCTCTCTCTCTCTCTCTCTCTCTCTCTCTCTCTCTCTCTCTCTCTCTCTCTCTCTCTCTCTCACAGATACACACACACACACACATCATCTTCATCATCATCTCGTTACTTTGCAACCATCTAATAGAAACCAGCACGTCGCTCCTCGTGTTGGTAACGGGTATGTCACACGTGTCCGCCATGGCAAAAGCTAGGCTATCCTTCAATCCAGGTTGGCCGGAAGAATGACAATGCCATGAAGCATTTGGAGTCACACAGGTCGTTACTGATTGAGAGCTTAGGCCCATAAGTTTTACTTTCAAACGTTTCTTGAGCCATCCGACAATGTTTAAAATCATGGTCGTGTGTGTAATGCAAGCCGTGGCTTGTTAGATTCCATATACCATGGTATTTTTATTGCTCTCCATTCGTCAACATGGTGCTAACCAGACTCTGGCACGTTCTCACATAATCTAATTGAAATGACGTTTCAATTATGTATGCCAAGTCCCAAACGAAGGGAAGCCATGTGCTGCTATGACGAGAAATGGAGCGCACTTATATTTAATGAGTGTCACATGTGCTAGGTGTTGTGTACCCCTTCCCCACATGAGTGGGGGACGCCACCCCTGGGTCATTTGGGGCCTATCAGGAAACCCACGTGACACTCACGTGACATGACCTATTATTGTACCAGGGGGTTTAAGGCACTCAATCCCCCGAAAAAATAAGTGGCGGTCGAATGTACAGGGCGAAATTGCCTAAGGTAGCCGCACGTGCCTAGGGAAGCGAGACACAACCATGTGTAGCTCTAGTGCTGACGTGGTATGTACTGCCAAGAGTACGATGAACCGACTCTCTCTTTCGCACTTGTGCAAATTTTCTAAGGTGGGCAAGCGGGCGACTCGGCAGTGGTCCAGCGTCGTCACGCCTGAAATTCTAACAAAGAAAATTCCCTTTCCATATTAAAGTTGATGAGAAAGCAAGGCACAAGGCCGTGTATTTGAAGAGGGACGGTCAGGGCGTGTGAGTTTTCAGGTAAGCCAATGTACTCCGTACAAGGTTCGGGGGTCACTTTGGGCTAAAATGCAATTTTGCATGCTGTATTTTCGTGTGGTATGAAGAGGATAGGAGCCCAGCATGGCTTTGGGTGCCACTATCCAAAGGATTGGCCCTTAACAGAGGTGTGTGTGGGCCCGGACCCGCGAGCAAGGTCTAAGGGGAAACCTTGTGAGGCTTTAAACGCAAGGGCCGAAGGGGACAAAACTTGAGGAAACAGAAATTCTGGGCCTTGTCAAGAATTTGGGGATTGCTCGCAATCTATTTAGAGTCATGTCTTGCTAGCCCCATGCGCTAACAACAACTCACAAAGGGACCGTTTAATGGCACGCTTGTATGCAGAGCCCCTGTCTAGATGTAGCAACAACTTCTCAAAGTGACCGCCACTTATTTTTTCGGGAGAGTGAACCGTACTTCCAAATACTGGGCAAGTTCCAATGGTATCCTCTCAAACCTTCAGGCAAAACAGCAGTGTGCAGGAAAGTTCGACCAATTTTGGAGGGTGCATTCCATACCTCCAATGTCTTCGCTGCTGGATGGCTCTCATCTCCTTGGGTCTCCTCCAATAAGGCTTTCATTCTCTTTACAGCTTCCTGCCGTCTTCCCAAAGCAACCGTCACACAACGCAAAGCCTTTCTCACTCCATACAGCTTTCTTTGCTTTCGTTTTGAAGATCTCCTTCCCGCAACTATGCATGCCAGTCTTCCTGAATCAACCTTCCTGCCCCTTTGTAGGTGGGCAAGTCACATGAGCACAGCTTGCCATCTCCTCTTTGGCTGCACCCCCTCTTCCAAGAAGGCATGGCACAGGACCACTAGATGTCCATCTCCTTAAATTCATACTCACTTCCAAGAAGTCTCACACGATCACACAGGCCACCCATCCCCCCTTTCACCACCTTTCTTTGATAAAGATGTAAGATGCATGACCTCCTTCTATTAAAAATATTCAAGATGTATGATCTCCTCTCTCAGAAAGAGATGTAAGATATACAACCTCCTCCTCTCTTACCTCCTCTCTTAACAATTACAAACAAAGAAAGAAAACAAAGACAGATGTGAGATGTATGACCTCCTCCTGTCTTAGAAAGATGTAAGCTGTATGCCCTCGTTCTCTCTTAAAAAGAAAAAAGAAAAGAAAAAAGAAAAGAAGAAAAAAAAAAACACAAAAAAAAGATAAATGATGTAAAACCTCCTCACTTAAAAACGATGGTTAAGATGCATGACCACCTTCTCTCTTCCAGGCAGCCATGTCAAGCGAACAACCAGGTTTCCAAAGCCCTCTTTAGCCCCTGCCCTCTCAAATGGATGCAGGCCATATGACCACACAGGCCGTCCAACTTCAAAACAGCTTCCTACCGGCTTCCAGTCATGTACGTCACATCGGCACACAGTTTCTTCATCCTATTCTTACTCTCCCGCCATTATTTGTAAGGAGCATGCCTCATGACCACAAATGCCCTCCAATCTTAAGTCTCCTGCCCCTAGTTTCCACGAACTATGTCGCAAGGCCACACAGGCTATTAAGGCTATGGTTTCCAACCTCACATTCCAAGCAACCATGTCCTGTGATCACACACGAATATTGTTCTCTGCAAAACTCCGCATGGAAACCTGTTACACAAAACTTCGAAAAGACCCATAGCTTAGTAGAAAGAGGGTGCCTGCCAGAGGGAAATTCAGCTGCGAGGAATGGCTCCTAAATTCCCCTTTTAGGAAGAAACATAGAAGCGAACATATCTTATGTGGCCCTGTGTAACATGATGATCGTGATGGTGGTAATTATGATGGTGATGGTGCTGTTGATGGTGTTTGTTGATGATGGCAACGTTGATGAACGTGAATGATGATGATGCTGATGAAACGACGTTGTCACAAATCGGGACCCAAGCGCTCAACCACTCTTAAAACCCTGGTCTTGACATGGTCAAAGTTCTGCTCTGACACGAGAGTCCCCTAAACCCTTACTTGACACGAGACTCCCCTAAACCCTTACTTGACAGCGGTAGCGACATATGTGCTGCAGAACGTAGGGCTGAAGCGTCCTTGATCAGGAGACACACCAGCATCTTCCAAACTCAGGCATGACAGGTTATGTCTCAAGAGAAACACACCGTGTAGATGGGTTCGAACGTTTCTATGGTCATGTTGGCAACATCCTGCGTCGTCAATCTGACCTGTCGATCTGCCACTTTGTCGAGGACCATGGTGTAGAGGGGAGGAATGTCTCCAACTCCAGGCCCGGGCCTCCACTCCTCCTCTGCTTCTGTCTCCTGGGACCCAAATGCCCAGAAGCATTTCAGGACATCTCTCCTGTCGTGCAATGAGGGAGAACATTGAAGGGCAATTCTCAAGGGAAACAGTTACGGACATCTCTCAAGCGAACATTTCAGGCGCGACTCAAGGGAAACATTTCAGGGCATCTCTCAAGGGAAACATTCCAGGCCAACCCAAGGGAAACATTCCAGGACACCTCAAGGCAAACACTTCAGGACATCTCAAGGGAAATATTTCACAGCATCCCAATACAGCAACTTGCCCCCTTACTTCCCCAGATTGACATCTCGGCGTGGCCATGTACATATACAAGTTTGAACACATCTCCTCTGCAGATGCATAAAGACACCTTTGCATGACTCTGCACCAAACAACACACTGTGTGTTTCC
>KV908344.1:478678-553678 GCA_002005505.1 Botryococcus braunii | reverse complement strand
GACTCGTACGGGATATTCCATTGCCACGGGAGGGCTAGTAAACCCCCAAAAGGATTGACTAATGGCGAACAAGCACGTGACTCCAGATCACGAATGGACAATCAAGGATATTTCAGGTGAAACAACGGGGGAACAGGCTAGGTGATATAGAAAACCAAAGGATAGGATTCAAACAAGCAACTGAGGAAACCATTAGGTGGGTCCCTCCCTCTTGACTGATATACCCGGGGGACGGGTGGCTCTACGCACCTTCATTGGTGTTAGTGGCCGTCGCCACTGGTTTTGGTAATATAAGACGATATTGCGAGTTTCGAAGCATGGAGTTTGGTGCCAGAGCACCTGGGAGGTTTTCAGGGCAGTTCGAAGCCTGGGCAGCGAACTTAGAGGCCCCAGACGAGCTTGGGGTGCAAGCCCCGCCGAGTAAGACGTTATGTAGCGTGCTGTTAAGCAGGGAGGGAACCCCACATAAGCTTTACGAGGTGGCAGCGGTTCATTTCGGCGACATTGATGCTCTGACGCAAAACCAGTTTGTAAAGTTAGTCTGTAAGACGGCGGTTCGGTCCCCAGGGGACGCTCCGCACACTGTGGTTGTGGTGCATACTAGTCTGGTCAGCGCAGGTCGCGAATACTCTGAAGCTGTGCTTAAAAACCCAGATGCAGTAGCACAGTTTGATCCTGAGAGGGTACTATTGACTCCTCCATCAATATTCGATAGGCTAGACCGGGTTTTTGTGACGAAGATAGAACCGCCGGCAGTGTGGGTGGGATACAGCGCACAGATTGCCAGGCAAAGTCTTGGTTCGCCGCCAGCGAAGATAGCAAAAAAGATAAAATCCAAAGAGAAAATCGAAGGCCCAAGCAAGAGATCAAGAAGCCGCTCAAGCAGTGCGTCTTCGTCACAGTCCGAAGAGGACAGAAAGAAACCTCGAACTGAAGCAGAGAAAGTGGCCCAAGCCAACAAGGTAAGTTATTGTTAAACACGGCAATTTCGGTTGGCTGAGGATTGTGTTATTTTGGCCCAAGGGCATGATTGATTGTGCAGCTGCAAGAAGTTAAACCTGTGTGGCATGCTAACGCTGTGAGACCTATCCAGGGGAGCAAGGGACCTGAAGTGTGCAAAAGTAAGGATAGAATTAGTGGTCGTGAGCGGTGAGTGTTGAGAGAGAGAGGTAAACCAGGTTAGCTAAGTAAGGGAGGCATATCCCTTGGAGAGGGGGGAGGAAAAACGGTGCTGCGAGGGCAGGGCAGCAGCGTGTGCCAAAAGGGGAGTGGAGTAGCTTACAGAAAGGATGGGGCTGGAGGGCAAAGACCAGCCAGGGGACTTGAGCTGGGAAGGGTGGGCTGTGACCCTGGAGGTAAAGGTATAAGACGGTGCTGCCAGGTAGGGGCAGCGGGAGATGCCCAAGGGGGCTGGATCCTCGTGGAGAGAGGATGGAACTGGATAATAAGGTGCCCAAGGGGGCTGGATCCTCGTGGAGAGGGGATGGAACTGGATGGTAAGGTGCCCAAGGGGGCTGGATCCTCGTGGAGAGAGGATGGAACTGGATGGTAAGGTGCCCAAAGGGGCTGGATCCTCGTGGAGAGAGGTTGGAGCTGGATGGGATTGGACCAGCAAGGAAACGGAAGCAGGGAGGTTGATTAAGACAGAGCAGCCCTTGTGAACTAGGTAGGCTTAGCACACAACTGTACAGCAAATTTAAGGCCCAGTGACGTTGGTTATTGAACACACATAGATGTACTTGCAGTCACATAACCACATAAAGAATGTAGGTGTTGATACGTGGTTGAAAAATCCTGGCGTTTAACCAGCAAGACAGCCAGTACAAGGTCTTGACATAAGGTACAAAAAAAAAAAAAAAAAAAAAATAAGGTACAGTGAAGGTAAGTGATACTGCTATGCTGGATTACAAACAGGCGCGCTGTACAGAAATACACATAGAGGTGGTTGAAGATCACAGTCACCAACTCCTCAATAAAGCTAGTGAGGAGGGGTGCCAGGGGTTGGGCAGGTTAGATGGTAACAAGGCAAGGAATAGCAGAAGGGACCAGCTAGGTGCTGGTATCTGCTATGGCAGTGCAATGGAGGCTGAGGTAAGCCAGGGGCGCAGGGCAGCGCCAGGGACAAAATCAAGGCCTTGGAGGAGAGAGTGGCACCAGCTACTAAGAACGAGAATAGAGAGAGATGGCGGGAGCTGGCCAGGAGGGCAGCAGAACTGCGACAGGACTGCAGTAAGGCTTACAGGAAGACGGAAAGGGGCGCGACGGACCTGTACAAGAAGGCGCTGGTACTGGCTGCAGATGAGCTCAAGCAGGGCAAGAACCTGGTCAATGGAGAATATGCAGACTTGTCGATAGAGGCCTGGTTTTCAGATATGAAGAAGCTTGAAGCCAAGGAAAAGGTAAGTGATTAGCCAGCCACGGGATAGTGCGCAAGTTTCAGAAGTCTGCTAGGTTAAGAGCAGAGAGAGAGAGAGAGAGAGAGAGAGAGAGAGAGAGAGAGAGAGAGAGAGAGAGAGAGAGAAGGGGGGGGGGGTTGCAGAACTATGCAGGCCAGAACAACGTTTCCACAAATTCATGCACGTTTATATCCGTGTGATTAATTTTTAAATGAAGCCAGTGGTGAGGCTGGAGGGATGACTCTCTACGTTGGGCGTCGCACTTAGACAAAAGGTTGCATCTGCAGGCGGTATAGAAGGTGGTAGCTCAGGTAGTAGAGAGCTGCAAGGAAGCAACCTCATACAATTTTCTCTATGGTAGCAAGCGTCCACAGACACTTAGGAATTATGGGAGTGCAGATACAACAGCAATGCCAGAGTTGCAGGTTAATAGGCTGGATGGGCTAAGAGGGCAAGCAGTAGGAAGGTCAGGAGCACATGAGGGGGTATAACTGGGAAAGTCACACCGGTTGGTGCAGGGTAAAAAATGACATTTAGCATGCAGGGGTGAGAAAAACCTTGGCTGCAAAGGCTGGGATGAGGAGGTTGGCTGGCTGGTGCAAGGCAGGTGACTGGAGCCCCTAGGGGCTAAGGGAAGGGCGCGCTAAACATGACTGCTTGCGACCAGAGGGACACTTGGGTTTATTGTATTTGAAAAACATAGTTAGTTGTAGGGGAAGTGGGCACAGAGGCAAGCGAGTGGGGTCCGGACGGTGGACGATCGTGAGAGAGAGTCGGTGGGGAGACCTCTCGGATTCCCACGGATAAGGAAGGTTGGCAATGGGCGCAAGGATGCAAGGCTAAGGAAAGAAATATGGTACAAGAATGGCGCGGGATGCAGGCTGGAGAGATAATTGGCTTGCTGGACTACTTGTTCGCCGAACACTGGGAGCTGCACTGCGCCCAGTTAAGGAAGCTGGCCTCAGAAGCTGGGAAGGAACAATTTGCAGCTCAACTGCTGGCGGTAAACGTTCAACGTACCGCATCCGTGCCAAGCTACATACCCAACTACAGGCCACCGGCAGGGAGAGGCCGTGGATTCCCGGCGGGTGGGAGAGCACGCAAGGAATTGTTTAAAGGAGGGTACGACCTTACCCATTATCCCAATGCCAAGCCAGAGCCCACACACTGCTGCAGGGGCTGGTGGCTGGATGGAGAATGTAATGCCACTGCAGGGATAGAGGGTTGCAAATTTCAGCATGCCCCTGCCCACAGAGGTCAGGGGATGGCATCTACGAGTGCCCAGCCAAGGTTATAAAAGGTGAGCGAGTGTCAATGGGAGATTGTGAGGTTGGAGAACCTGGCTGGAGGGAGGCAGGTTGGGCAGAAGCAGCAGGGCAGCATGCTGGGACTGGCAGTGAGCAGGGGCAAACGCCACAAGTTGCCAGATGCGCAACAGGGCTTGCCAGGGGCCTACCAAAGATAGATGTTGAATGGGAAGAGGTGCAGCATGCGTTAAGAGCGTGGCAGGAGGAAGGCGTGTCTGCAGGTGAAGGGCCTGAGCTAAGATCTCCACGCCTACTAGCGCAGGAGTGGGACAGGGCTTTAAAAGACGAAGAGTTTGTGGCAGGGGTACCCAATAGTCGGCTAAAAGCCTGGGAGAGGTATTTCGTGTGGGCACAAGGGCAGGCGCCTTTGACTGCTGAACAGCAGAAAGTGCTGAACTGGCTAAGGCACGGGATCAAGCTGGAATGGGTAGGGGCAGATTCCAAGACACAGTCGGAACATCCTAGGTATCAAGATAGGAAACAGCAAGTGGTAGAATTACTAAAGACCACACTGCCAGGGCAAGGGCAAAGGGTCCGAGAGCTGCTGCAGGGAGACAGGCCTGGGAAGGTACAGTTTGCTAATAGAAATTCGGTTGAGCTGCATGCAGAGTTTGTCAAGGCGTCTTTAGAAGACTTACTGCACACAGGGGCATTAATGGAAGTCACAGGCGACAAAGTACAGGTGTGCAGTGGGCTGGGGGTGGTGGCAAATAGAAAGGGCAAGTTGCGTCTGATTCTGGACGCTAGGTATATTAACCTGTTTGATAAATATGTCAGTTTCACGTATGAAAAACTGACTGACGTGCCACAGTATGCCAGGCCAGGAGACTGGCTGTGTCTCACAGACTTCAAAGCAGGTTACCATCATTTCAGGGTGCACAAGGAGGATCAAAAGTACCTGGGTTTGAGTTTTCAAGGAAAATTTTTTGTGTTTACTGTGTTACCATTTGGTTTGTCTTCTGCATGCAGAACCTACACAAGGTTCATGCTACAGGTGTATGCTCCTCTCAGGGAGAGAGGCCTCAGGATGACCACGTTTGTGGATGATGCAATTTTCCTGGCTGCTAGTCACATACAGGGGTGGATGGGCATGAGGGCACTGCTGTTGCTGTTAACGTATTTGGGTTTTTGCTTGTCCAGGAGCAAGTGTGTGTCAGAACCAGCCAAGAAAGGGCAGTATCTTGGCTTGATAGTGGACTTAGAGGAACAAGCTTTCAAGGTGCCCCAAGACAAAGCAGAGTTCATTTTGGAGGAAATAGGCAAGGTTAGGACAGCTGGGGGTACCAAGAGGGACATGGCAAGGTTGGCAGGCATGTTAGTGAGTGTGGCCCCTGCAGTACGGCTAGCCCCCTTATACATCAGGAGGTTGTTTCAAGCCATGGGGGAGCTCCGGGAATGGGGAGAGAGCTTGACAGAGGAGTTAGCAACGTTAACGGAAGAAGATTTGCTGTATTGGGTGGAGGCTTTAGAAAGGCAGAAGGGCAAGCCATGGAGACAGGAGGGACCAGTCTTCGTGTGCTATGGGGATGCATCTGCTAGGGGTTATGGGGGTTTCTCAGAAGAGTTGCTGCTGCAACCCATGCAGGAGAGTTTCACAGCAGAGGAACAGGAGCTCATGAGCAAGGGGGCACTGTCTTCTTGTCACAGGGAGGTGAAGAATATATGCCTATTGGTCAGGACATGCATTAGAGCCAACACGGACAAGCTGCGGGGGGCGGTGCTGTTGGTATTCTGCGACAATCAGGGTGCAGTGTCTAATGTTAATAGCATGAATGGTAAGACTCACACCCTCAAAGAGCTAAGGCTGATGTTTGAGGCTGCAGCTGAGGTAGGTGTGGAAGTGAGGGCCCAGTGGGTACCAAGAGACACTCCTGAAATCCAGGTGGCTGACCTGCTGTCTAGGTGTGATGATGCAAGTGACTTTGCAGTAGATAGGGGTATATATACACAGATATGTAAGACAGGTCTGCCAGAAGGAGGCATATGGGGTTTTCCCACAGGGGATTGCTTTGCAGGAACAGTAGACAAGTTCCACCAAGTGAAAAGGTATTTTACAAGGTACCCTGCTGCAGAGGGTATGGGGGCAGATGCACTGGTCATGCCCTGGAGTTTACTAGACCCCACAGATGGCACACCTCTGCTGTGGGTATTCCCACCCAGAGAGTGCCTCAGGGAGGTAATAGCCAAAGTAGCACAAGAAAGAAAAAACTGCATACTGGTGGTATGCAATAGACCAGCCAAGTGGAAGACTTGGCTGCTCCATTTGCCAGTCAGGGCAGAAACGACGGTTCCCCCCAGAAAGCACATGTTTGTGTTAGGTTCTCGTTTCCCACCTCACATGCTGCAGGATGGAGACTATCAGTGTCACCTGACTTGCAGCTTGATATTGTTTGAGAAGCCCAGAAGGCCAGCCTCTGTCACAGGGGCCAAGCGTAAAAGGGCAGGCACAGGCTGAGCACGTCAGGTTAGGCGAACCTTTTTGTTAGGACGTTTCCCCTTAGGCAGCTTAGGGGGCAAGTGACGGGTTGGGTCGATGTAGCGTTTGGTCACGCTGGGAGTTTTGATTTGAGCGAGGCGGCCCAAAGCCTCCAGAGTCTGACCTTGCTGGTCGTGATGCTGGAGGGAGCCTCGCCTGCTCCCATGCAAGGTGGCGTGGTAGGGGATGTTGGCAGCTGTAAAATGGAAGTCGATGTCTTCTTCGAAAGCAGCCACGCTGAGGCTGCGTTCTATGAAATGGTCCTTATTGGAGGACAAGGGGCGGCAAAGAAACTGGGTGATGGGGTGACCCAGTGCGGCAGACTGGACCAGCAAGGCATGGAGACGCTGGATTGGGCAGAGGGGGTCATCTTTGCGAGTGATGATCATCACCTCAGGGTGCAGGTTGTGCTTGATTTCTAGGGCCTTAAATAAGACTACCCCGCCGAGAGGAATCAGCAGGGAGGGGTACAAGCTGGGCCCAGCAGGCGTCCCTGCACAGGCCGACAGAATGTGAGCATAAATAAAAAAAAAAAAAAAAAAAAAAGGGGGCATGAAGAGAGAGAGAGGACATGAAGCAGAGACCCAAGGGGGGAATGGAGGAGTAGCTGACAAAGTGGGGGGGGGGACATACCAGAAGTCAGCCACAGGTCATCCAAGCACCAGGAGACAGCAGTAGCCCCACGCGAGCATGTTTCCCACAAAATTGTCATGGTGAAGGCATCTCGGTGCAGGCGGAGCAAGGGGACGCCGGTGGTGTTGCTGATGCGAATATCCAAGCGTGCCATGACTTGCTGCAGGTCTGACAAGCTCCAGGGGTGAGCTGACTGGGGATTATAACCCAAGTGGGCCAGCCAGCGGGTGTAGCCAGTGGCCCACTCTGCCACGTCTAAAGAACGCACAGGATTGCCTGCAACATATAATTTGTACATCACTTACACGTTTACAAAACGGTTACACGTTTAGTCAAACCCATGCACACAGTTTCCATCAGGTAGCAAGGCTTCATGCTAGTATTGGGGACATTGACAGCCTACCTCGACCACGGAGAGGGTCCCAGTTGCCATGGGTGGTGGCATAGCGGTCAAACTCAGTGGCCAGGAAAGACAATAGGCAGCGCATGCTAACCGGCGCAGCAAGGTCCAAGCCTTGATGTTTATATCTACCGCAGGTGGTGGCCCACAAGGTCATGTAGACTTTGATGTCTTGAGGGGTCCCTTGGAGGGCATGGCGGCCAGTGTCACTCATGAACTCACAGAATTTATCGAAGGCACTGATCTTCTTCTGCATGGTGGCCCCCTTGACTGCTAGCAGCTGGATGGAGTTGGCCCTGGTGAGCCACTGGAAGTACTGGTCAGCAGCTGTAGCACTCAGGGGAGGGCCAGTGTGGCAGGGGATTTGGCGGCCCAGGAGCAAGGTGTCAGCCATGCCTAGGAGTCCTGGGGACCCTATGATGGCTGCCAAGGGGGATCCTGCATGCTGCAGGACAGCCAGCTAGTCAGCAGGCTGCCAGTTGGGGGAACTGGGAAGGTGGATGGTCTGGTGGAAAATTACTCACCAGCTTAGGGTTCCCAAGCCCTAATACCACCATATAAAGGTCAGTCAACCGGGAGTAAACCCAAATGGTGTAAGCGGATTGGCACGCAAAAGGTTCGTGGGAAATTCCATTGCCACGGGAGGGCTAGTAAACCCCCAAAAGGATTGACTAATGGCGAACAAGCACGTGACTCCAGATCACGAATGGACAATCAAGGATATTTCAGGTGAAACAACGGGGGAACAGGCTAGGTGATATAGAAAACCAAAGGATAGGATTCAAACAAGCAACTGAGGAAACCATTAGGTGGGTCCCTCCCTCTTGACTGATATACCCGGGGGACGGGTGGCTCTACGCACCTTCATTGGTCCCGCCCGCCCACCCGGATGGTCTGGTGGAAAATTACTCACCAGCTTAGGGTTCCCAAGCCCTAATACCACCATATAAAGGTCAGTCAACCGGGAGTAAACCCAAATGGTGTAAGCGGATTGGCACGCAAAAGGTTCGTGGGAAAAAGACGTTGTCGCTCAAGAAGGTCGGCGGTACGACTGCAGATCGGTCCTGCGGCACTGTCCCTCTAGTTCTGCCTTCCTCCCATTTCGCTTCAACTTCCAAGGACACACCTTTGCTGGTGTAACCGTCTTTCCCGCCCCCGTCCGTCCGTCCGTCCGTGTGTGTGTGTGTGTGTGTGTGTGTGTGTGTGTGTGTGTGTGTGTGTGTGTGTGTGTGTGTGTGTGTGTGTGTGTGTGTGTGTGTGTGTGTGTGTGTGTGTCTGTGTGTGTTGGGGGGGGGGGGTGGGTGGGGCACTGCAGTGCCATTTGGATATGCGGCTAAAGCCTCCACAGCCCAAGTCCATGTAGATGTTGGGACCGCCTGGCTTCACCACTTGAGCGTCAGCCAGGGAGCCAGTAAAAAGAGCTCAGCTTGTGGATGGGGCAAGTTTAATCTGTAGATCAGTAGCTAATGGGGCTTGGGCTGTGGAAGCCGCATATTTGAACATTGAATTCAATGACGCCGTTGACAAGCTTGGCCTCCTTGCCTCACCCAGAAGCAGAGCTCCTCTTAGATAGGATGTTGTGTACATCGATATATCCCTTGCGAATGACTCGTCTTGGTGACTGCAAAGTAGGTTTCATGGCTCAGTGCGCCCCGCCATGGCTGCGCAGCATGCTGCTCCAGCTCTGAAGCTTTAAAATATTAAAGTAAAGCCAAGCCAATTATTGGCCTCCTACAGAGGAATTCTGTGCACCTTAAATGCAACTCACCTTATATATTTGTGCTCCAAAACTTAGCTTGTTCAGCACTCATGATCACATGAGATCATATACACACTCATAGAGCGGTGGCTTTAAACCTCTGCGCAATTGCTCAGAGGTTTGCAAAGTTTTGTATGCAGCAACGTTCGCTGCGACGCTCATTGCCAAAGGGGTCCCAAGGGTAACGGCTGCCACTGCCCTTATCCCGTGGGTCAACCTTGAACTTGCGGCAATCACGCAACCAGTCTCTGTCACGAGGAGCAAGATTTCGGCGTTATGTTCTGCCGCACCAACAGGGTTATCCTCTGCCCCTAAGTAAACGGTATTATAATCATCATCATCCTCTAGAGATCTGATAAGATCTGCCGCCCTTACTGAGTTATCCCCTGTCCCTATAGATAACTGCCCCCCTATACCAGATAAACTATTCTCTGCACCTATGGGTTCGTCCTCTATAGAGTCCCCACATCGGCAACCCCGGGGCCCCCTTCTGCTGCCTCGCCGGCCAGGGCTGATGTTCAGCGAGAGCTGCATACTTTGTGGAACCACTACTGCTCAAGTTTCGTTGAGGGAAACTCGATGCAAATCAACTTACAGTACTAGTACTGTCACGGTTGCAGCGCCATAGTTTGGTATTTGGAGGGCAGATGTACCTGCTTATAAGCTACAAACCTCGGTAAATTACAAAGTACAATAGAACAGATATTCCAAACTATATATGTGTCACCATATGAGGAACGTTACGTAAATTTAGAGATGGCAGCAACAGCAAAACATGACGGGCAACAACACGACTAGCAGCGCAAAGACTTCTAATGCAGCCGCCCCTTGTGCAGCCCAATGCATAGCAATCCGTAACAGCCAGGGGGGATTGGGGGGGGGGGGGGGGAATTTCCTCGCTTGAAGGCACCGCGCTCCCTTTGCAGCATTTGCACCGAGGCTTGCCATCCACACGAGGATAAAAAGAAGGAAATATTTCATCCAGGCACCTCGCATAGAAACACTCTTGAGCGAAGAAGAAGAACAGCGTTGGTTAACAAGAATAAGAAGCCACATCCGAACATGAATAACAACAACAAAATGGCGAGAGATTGTAATTACTTTCTGTCGCTAAAATTATATGTGGGATTGAAGGAAGATTGACCAGCAGTGCACTGCGCCTCAATTACGTTTTGGATGAGAGTCATGGACATAGCAACAGCTAAATAAAACACATTCATATGATGAATCTTTTAAAAATGTAGCTACCAGCCTAGTGCGCTGGACGTATGCAGGTGCCCAGATCCATCGGATGGGCATGCAGATACATCTGGAAGAACAAAAGCTTCCCATCACCTTCGTGTAAGGTCCTTCCTATTCACTGTGCATGGACTCAAAAGCTTTATAAAACCTCCCAGTGCTGGAGGCTTTCATGGAGCTAGCTACCAGTGGCTACCAGCTTCCGCAGCCAGCTAGCAGAAAAACATGTGCCCCAAAGTATGCTGTAGGTAGCAGTAAGAACAGGTGCCCGAAAGTATTTTGTAGGTAGCAGAAATACATATGGCACAAAGAATGCTATACGCGACAGAAAATCGTGTACCCCTAAGTTACCCCTAAGTTTGCTGTAGGTGGCCGGGAAAAAAACAAAATGTGCCACAAACTGTGCTGTAGGTATCAGAAATACATGTGTCCCAAGCTATGCTATAGGTAGCAGAAGTAAATGTGCTCCAAAGCTCCTTAGCCATTGACGTATAGATCAGCAGTTGTCTACCATGCATGGTAGACATATGGCTCGTCAGTGCTGTAAACACGACACTTATAAAATTGCGACATTGGCATAAGATTGCTTTTCGTACGACTGAACTACTTGCAGTGGCGCGGCATGCCAGGAGCAAGCCCAGCAGACAACATCGTCGAAATCAATCTGGAAAAAAAGTAACGATCCACATGTCACGTGAGACCTAAAGCTAGCATTCACCGAGCCTACAGGGGGGCCCCATAACTTATCTGCTGTGGCTTTACCGTTAATAAATAGCCAAGTCATGAATGACTAGAGCGGTGTATCTTAATAGATGTTGGACACAACCACTCTTGCACAACACAAGTTGAACACTTATCACCTCCGAGCAACATATTGGACACTTGAGAGTTTCGTTCTTCTTCAGACTACGCAGCACAGAATGTGGGACAATAAGTTAGCGCTTTCGCTAGGGTCCTGATATCGATAGTACTACGTAGTGTGTACACTAGTAGTGTACACTACTAGAGTGTGACACTAGTTGAGACTGCTTGCCAATTCAGCCCGTTACGGGGTCATCGTGGATATGGGGTACAGGCCATCCGATATGTATCCGCGTCAGCTGCCCTCCAGCGTTCTGGCCAGTTTGCTTCTTCCCTCGCATATGCATAACGCTTTGTGCAAAACCTAGCCGAGATGAAGCAGTAGCGACTTTGTCACCACAATTCGTTTGAGTTTCAACTGCCATCAATTTTCTTAACAAATCAACCTTGATCTGAAACTCTATTCACATGAAACACTCCATGGAGGCCACCTTCAACCGAACATGCATCATATGACTAGATGAGAGCGTCTTCTATTTCACGGGACAAGAGACAGGCCCTAGGGCGTGAACGCTGCCTGTGTCTGGTTACCCTGTACACGGTTAATCCTGACATGTCTAGGCCTAGCTAGGCCTTGCCTATCCTCAAGCTTTCGACTCCCATTACCCTCTCTGCCATCATCAGCAGCAAGATATCCCCTGTGTCATACGCAGCTGCAGCAAGAGTACTCAGCACCTTCGTCCTACTAGGATGGTAATGAGGGTCTTCACAGCCTGCCTTACCCTAGCATGAAGATCCCAGTCACTCAATATGCGTTTTAATTATAGTTACAACTATGCATTATAACTATGTATAGTTATAACTAGCGATATAACTATATAAAGTTATAACTAGCTAGCATACTACTGGGGCTGGTTTTGGATAACAAGTTTTCCGGATACAAAATCTCAACCCTCATGACAAGAAAACGACGCAGGGAATGAGAAGCTAGGAGGCGTGGGGCTTTCAGTGCACACCTATCTTAAAATAAAGGCACCCCTTGCGAAGCACTAGGGGTTTCCCAGAGTGCTTAAAAAATGAACAAGACGAATGGCAGCCTGTGCCGGATCATGCACAGCTTGCACCTTTCTTAACACCAGCGATCATGAGGCAATCTTTCGACATGTCTTAATCTGTTACTATAAGTATATATATTAATTAAGGTGTACACCTCTCGACAGGGGTACTGCTTCAGTTGTACAAGATCTCCTGGCTGTTGTTGCATCCACCGCCTCCCTATCTGTCCTACTTTTATCTCACTTAAGTTATCTCAATTAAAGCCAATCAAGGCTGGACACAGCGGTGTCCGTCGGCCGACGCTTTTGAACACGATGGCTCTACAAGGTCATTGTGGGCATTGGTGCACGTGGCACTCGCAAAGAGTTCTTGAGACATTGATATTGGGTGTGCAATTGCAAGCCACCCCACCTTCAATAAACCACCGTAGTCCTGGTATCAATTGTGCCTCAAATCTCCTTGTCACTGGCTACAAGTACTCTTGCAGCATGTGTACAAGTTGGAACTCCGTCAGGCCGTCTAATGCTGACCCCGCTTCCGTTCCATTGCCTACATGTACACGTGGTCCTTCTTTGACTGTTTCGAAACGTCAGATCGTGACCCAAACTCCAAAACACTGCCTGAAGATCGTCCTTTACATCCTATCAAAATGTGTGATGGTGACTCAGCTTACAAACCATTGCCTACACGTACGTGGTCCTGCTCGTCCCGATAAGCTGGATCGCCATCAGAAATGACGTTGGGGTACCATCGGATATATACCATTGCCTACACGTACGTGGTCCTGCTCGTCCCGATAAGCTGGATCGCCATCAGAAATGACGTTGGGGTACCATCGGATATATCCTGATATTTAATATGTCTGATACATCAGGATATCAGATGGTACTCCACTTTGAAAATGTCTGATGGTGACCCGGCTTCCGAACCATGGGCTTCAAGTGGTCCCTCAAGGTTTCTATGAAAATGTTTGATATCATGATATCAACGCATTTAATACATCGGGCTGTCTAATGACCCATGGCCCTTTGATATATCGGGCTGTCTTATGACCCATGGCCCTTTGATATATCGGGCTGTATAATGACCCATGGCCGTTTGATATATCGGGCTGTCTAATGACAGGTCATTAGACAACTTTGATGTATCGGGCTGTCTAATAACCCATATGGCCATGGGCCTTTGATATCAGGCCGTCTCGTGACCCATGGCCCTTTGATTCCAGGCTGTCTCGGGACCCACGGCCGTTTGATATCAGGCTGTCTTATGAGCCATAGCCTTTTGATGTCAGGGCGTCAAGTGACCTATTCCACGAACCTCTTTGCAGCGTTAATCCCATTTGCTGTAAGTGCTCCTGCAGCTGGTCCTTCAGACTGTAAAGACAACCATTACCTTGTGCTTCATATGCGTGCATGGGGAGATCCCGTACAGTTCTCTCTGGTTTTCATATATACTTAGATGAACGCGTACATTCTACAATTGGCCGCTCTGCGTCGCATTTTTAGACGAGAACTTCACGCATTGTAATCAGTCGCTATCTGCTTCTTCATGAACGGATCTGTTTGCCTCAGTCAAATACTCTTCCGCTGATTGCCATAACACAGACTGTCCTAATCGTGACTACCTTTTATTTCACTGGTTTCACCTGATTCTGCACCATGTAGTCATGATCATGTAAGCCTGCATCATACAGTCCTGCATCATGTAGTCATGATTCTGTAGTCCTGCATCAAGTAGTCCCGCACCTGTGGTCCTGCAGATCTAGATGCTTTGTGTGCGTGTTTGAAGGGGACAAGCTCTTGATGTGCACCCACTGGCCAAGATTACTAATCTTACAGGATTAAGTTAATCCTGTAGCAGCTATGTCAGATCTCCTAATGGCGGCCCAGCTTTCAAGCCACTGTAGTGCGAGTGCTCGTGCAGCCTGTACTATACACTCTCCTGGTGGGAATGTTGCCCACTCCTCTCGCCCTTTTTATCCTCTCTGCGATAAATGCTTGGTGGAGGAGATGTGGTGCAAGAATCCACCTTTTCAAGTCCCCGGCTCCAGGTAGTCCTGCAGCATGTCTGTCAGACTGTCTGATGGGGAGGAGCTTGAGGCGGCCTTGAGGCTGTCGCTTGGGGTGATTTCCCCTTCCTGGCTCTCAAGACATGCTGTCAAAGCCAAGGGGTCTGGCACATAAGGATAGCACGCTACCACCATTATGCTGGCCTGGTAGGGCCGAAACACCTGTGCAATTGCAGGACTTCCCCTTTCATCGCTTCAATCCAATTCCATCTTGGATGGGGTGAACTTTCCAGTCATCGCTTCCAATTCTATTTATGTGGATTATTCCTGTTCTTGGACCGCATGGTTCAAGCAGGAGTATGAAGCACTCGCACCTGGATTCTTAAGAACACACATGGAAGCATTTGTGGCTAGTGACTGGCCCTTCAGGTCCAACAGAAGTAGTGAATGTTGATCCGATGGAGCGAATGTTCAAATTGATGGGTGGCTGAACAATTAAACCCACGGATGGACACATTATTAACATAGGGATGCATGCAGGAACGGGACGCAAAAAGAGAAAAGTGCATGCACATGTGAGCGGCGACATCCACTGATTCACTCAGTGCTCGAGACTTCACCGGTTGAATTACCCCGTCATGCGCTACTTTGAGTGGCTTCTTCAAAGTGGGTTCTTCAGCTTGAGGCGTGAGAACGGGAATGAAGTGAGGCTCCTTCACCAGATGTGTGCTGTGCCGAATGGCAACAAACTCGACCAGGGGGGAAGAAGGGGCCGAAGACACAGCAAAATACAATCTGCCAAACCTCACCCGGCGGATGATCTGCACAAAAAAGCCCCAGAAGGCAAAACGCCAGTTGTGGTAAATTGACTGCAGACGCTCCAGCCCTGTCAGATGGTCAATGAGCTCCTTTGACATTGGCTTGCTGGAATCTCCTCGCACGTTGCTGTGTAACTGCATGCCAGGCTTCTGTCAGCTACAAAGTGATCCACAGTTTTACATTGCTTCGCATGGCTACCACCCCCTAACAGCAACATAGACTCCTACACTCCGTGTATATTCCTTGCAGTCAGGCAAGTTTGGCTGCTCTAAGCGTTTCCTTTCATCAGCTGTTCAGAGTGTTTTCTTCGATCAGCTGCTCTGAGGGTTCCTTTGATCACCTGCTCAGAGTGTTTCCTTTCATCAGCCGTTCAGAAGGTTTCCTTTGATTAGCTGCTCTACGTGTTTCCTTTGATCAGCTGCTCTACGTGTTTGTTGATCAGCTGCTCCGAGGGTTTCCCTTGCTTTGACTGTAATCGATAATCAGCAACACAAGGGCCCACAGCATGAAATTCTTTGTTGAGTTGGGCGCCTGTCACCGAAAGACGGACCCCCAGTGCAGGTTCCTTCGGCACAAGTATGGTTAATTGCATCTCCAGTCCTCTAACAGTAACGAAGTGCCCCAGAGGGATCTCATTTGTATCAAGTGAGGTGATTTTGCATCGGCAGGCTCCTGACTGGCTATTGTATATGCGTCGCCAGGCCCCTGACACCAACAAAGTGACCCCAGTTGGACCTTTCTTTGTGTCAAGTACGGTTATTTGCATCGCCAGGCCCCTAACTGGTGAGTGGCACAGAGGATGGAGGGGCACATAGCAAAAGTGCAGGTACATTCCACAGGTGCATTGAAGGCAGAGCTCAGAGAAAGCGGCATGAGCAACAAGGGGATGTGGAGGCGCACGGTCCCGCACCTCGAATTGGGAAACAGCCAGGATGAAGTCAGCCTCCAGCGCCAGCAAATCCCTCTTCAACTGCGTGCGCAGTGTGAGAATCTGCTGCACTTGGCTTGGGGTGAGAGCAATCTCCTTCTGCAACGCCACACGACACCAGCATTCCTCTAAGACGCTATCTAGCGGGCACCTTGCTCACGTAAACCGCAGGGCCCCATGGCGACTCCCATACGATCAAATTTGCACAGAATTGTGTACATCCCGAAAGGGAGGATGCGGGGAAGGGAGGGAGGGAGGGAAGGGGAGAGACGGAGTAAGGGAGGAGGAGCGAGGGAGAGCGAAGGCACTCTCAAGTGTGTGCGGTCCCTGAAGTCATGCGCGTGGGAGCATGCACGCACAGATGCACGCAAGCACGCGGCGTACACACACACACACACACACACACACACACACACACACACACACACACACACACACACACACACACACACACACACACACACACTCACCCCAATTGCACAGAACCCCGGAAACAACAGGAGCCTAGTTGTAGTAGCCTTGAAAATCCCCTGTATACTGCAGCATTGCTATAGCCTTCGGAGGAAAGACAGGAAACCCAAGTGGGATAAGTGAAGGGGCATTTTCCCCCTTTCTTTGGTCCCTTTTCTTAAAATAACGCCCCCACGATTTGCAGGGCCCAAGGAGGGACTAAGGAAGGGTTTCGGGGTCGATGGCTGTGCAGTGTGTGTGAGTGTGTTTTTGCCCTTATTTCCCAAGAAAGCCCCCCACCCCCACACCCCCCCCCCAAAAAAAAAAAAAAAAAAAAAAAAAAAAAAAAAAAAAACTTCTGCAGGGGGCAAAGAGACACTAGGGAAGCCTTTTCCGACACCTTATATTACCAGAACAGCTCCCCCAATCTGCATGTGGCAAGGAGGGACTAGGATGGGCTTTTCTCCTTACCATATAACCAACCCAATCTGCAGGGGGTGCTGGTTCAACAAGAGGGCCCGCCACCATTACTCTGTGCGAGCGCTTGCACTTTATGGTTCGGCCTACAAATCCACACATGGCTGTGGCCTCATTCATGATCCACTGCGCATGCACCCCACACAAACAGGTCAGCTGCAGAGCCACAGCATTGGAGAGCTGCTTATTTGTTACAATCGTGTGTTCTGGTCTTGCCCATGTCACATCATGCATCATTCATGAAACAGGTCACCTGCATCATGCATGCGACACAAACCGTTTCAAGAGCACAGCGGAGCTGAAGGAACTAGCTGGCACTTTTGGCCGGCCGGAAGTTCATAGACGATTATTTCATAAACGCTTTATGTGTGGTTTCACTTGCTGAAGTACTCCGAGTGAATACATTCATATAGCGGGAGGACGTGCATTGATTTTACTTGGCAAAGGGTTGGCAAGTTGATGTTGGCCCCTCAGTAGCAGCATCTATTTGTGGAGGAGTCAGTCGGCAAGGAAGTTTGAGGCCCTTCAAGAGCTGAGAACAAATGCGCTTGCTGTGCAGATATGGTTGGTATGGAATTGCAAATCACAGCCTGGTGGCGCTTAAACAAGTCAACGCTATTGTGATGCAGAAAGAGATTATGCTTAATGTGAAGCACAACAATCAGGAGCTCCATACATGTACTGCTACGCACACAGGGATGGTCTTTACATCCCATACGTCTCATAATGTTATTATCTCCCATGTGTATCACGAAATCGATTACGGCCCATGTGTACCACGAATTGTTTACTACCCTTTTTGAGTGATTACATCTCATGTGGACCATGAATGCTGGTATCCGCTGGAAACATTCGATTATGATACCATTTGAAATGTACAGCATAAACCCCGCATGTGTTATGGGAGTGCACTTGGAACCGTACTTCCAAATACTGGGCAAGTTCGAATGGTCTCCTCTCAAACCTTCAAGCAAAACAGCAGTCTGCAGGGAAATTCGGCCAAGTCTGGAGGGTGCATTCCATACCTCCAACGTCTGCGCTGCTGGATGGCTCTCATCTCCTTGGGTCTCCTCCAATAAGGCTTTCATCCCCTTTACAGCTTCCTGCCCTCTTCCCATCGCAACCGTCACACAACGCAAAGCCTTTCACTCTCCATACAGCTTCCTTTGCTTTCTTTTTGAAGATCCCCTTCCCGCAACTATGCAGGCAATCCTTCCTGAATCAACCTTCCTGCCCCTTTTCAGGTGGGCAAGTCACATGAGCAAACAGCTTGCCATCTCCTCTTTGGCTTCCCCCCCCTTCTTCCAAGAAGGCATGTCACAGGACCAACAGATTTCCATCTCCTCGTTAGTTCATAACCACTTCCAAAAAGGTATCTCACACAATCACACAGGCAACCCATCCCCCCTTTGACCACCTCTGTTTGATAAAGATGTTAAGGTGCATGATCTCCTCTTAAAAAAATATTCAAGATGTATGGTCTCCTCTCTCAGAAAGAGATGTAAGATGTACAACCTCCTCCTCTCTTACCTCCTCTCTTAACAATATTACAAATGATTTAAAAAAGGACAGAGATGTGAGATGTATGACCTCCTCCTGTCTTAGAAAGATATAAGTTGCTGACCTCGTTCCCTTAAAAAAAAAAAAAAAAAAAAAAAAAAAATAGAGAGAGAGAGAGAGAGAATGACCTCCTCAATTAAAAAAAGACGGTCAAGATGCATGACCTTCTTCTATCTTTCAGGCAGCCATGTCAGGCGAACCACCAGGTTTCCAAAGCCCTCTGTAGTCCCTGCCCTCTCAAATGGACGCAGGCCATATGACCACACAGGCCGTCCAAGTTCAAAACAGCTTCCTACTGGCTTTCAGTCATGTACGTCATATCAGCACACAGTTTCTTCATCCTATTTTTACTCTCCCACCATTATTTGTAAGGAGCATGCCTCGTGATTACAAAGGCCTTCCAATCTTAAGTCTCCTGCCCCTAAATTCCACGAACTACGACGCAAGACCACACAGGCTATAAAGGCTATGGTTTCCAACCTCACATTCCAAGCAACCATGTCCTGTGATCACACACGAATATCGTTCTCTGCAAAACTCCGCATGGAAACCTGTTACACAAAACTTCGAAGAACCCCATAGCTTAGTAGAAGGAGGGTGCCTGCCAGAGAAAAATTGAGCTGCGACCAATTGCTCTTAAGTTCCCCGTTTAGGAAGCGACATAGAAGCGAACATATCTTATGTGGCCCTGTGTAACATGATGATCATGATGGTGGTAATTATGATGGTGATGGTGTTTGTTGGTGATGGCAACGATTGTGAAGGTGACGAATGATGAGGATGCTGATGAAACGGCGTTGTCACAACACGGGAACCCAAGCGCCCAACCACTCTTGAAACCCTGGTTTTGACCTGGTCAAGGTTCTGCTCTGACACTAGAGTCCCCTGAAACCTTGATACGAGAGTCCCCTACACCCTTACTTGACACAAGATTCCGCTAAACCCTTACTTGACACGAGAGTCCCCTAAACCCTTACTTGACATTAGAGTCCCCCAAACCCTTACTTGACAGCGGTACCGAGATATGTGTTGCAGAACGTAGGGCCGAAGCGTCCTTGATCAGGAGACACACCAGCATCTTCCAAACTCAGGCATGACAGGTTATGTCTCAAGAGGAACACACCGTGTAAATGGGTTCGAAAGTTTCTATGGTCATGTTGGCAACATCCTGCGTCGTCAATCTGACCTGTCGATCTGCCACTTTGTCGAGGACCATGGTGTAGAGGGCAGGAATGTTTCCAACCCCAGGCCCGGGCCTCCACTCCTCCTCTACTTCTGTCTCCTGGGACGCAAATTCCCAGAAGCATTTCAGGACTTCTCTCCTGTCGTGCAATGAGAGAGAACATTGAAGGGCAATTCTCAAGGGAAACAGTTACGGACATCTCTCAAGCAAACATTTTAGGCGCGACTCAAGGGAAACATTTCAGGGCATCTCTCAAGGGAAACATTTCAGGACAACCCAAGGGAAACATTCCAGGACACCTCAAGGGAAACACTTCAAGACATCTCAAGGGAAATATTTCACGTCATCCCAATACAGCAACTTGCCCCCTTACTTCCCCAGATTGACATCTCGACGTGGCCATGTACATATACAAGTTTGAACACATCTCCTCTGCAGATGCATAAAGACACCTTTGCATGACTCTGCACTAAACAACACACTGTGTGTTTCCAAGCGAACCCAAGTGGATCAATGCCTCCCCTCTAAACAGCTTTTTGATATGGGCCTCTGCTTACTGCACTTCCAGTACACCTATCTTCCTCAGCAGGAAAGCAAAGCACTGATGGGTAAGGGATGCGGAGGGCGAGAGGAAGAAAAGGGGGAGGAGAGGGAAAGACGAGTAAGGGGAACGGAAAGTGTTGGAGGAGGAGGAGGAGGGGGGGGGGGAGTCAGATGAAGGGAGAATAGCCACAAAGAACAAGACCTCGAAGAAGAAAGCAACCCCACATTCAGGCTCATGGGAAGGGATCTCTGTCCAACATCCCCTGGCAGAGAAATTCCCAAGCATGACAACTGGAGTCCCAAGACCTGCCCTTAGAAATCATTCTCCAAAATACACAACCTCTGTCCTGCCAAGTTCCCCACCATCCGTGGCCGCAGCCCCAGCCAGCATTCACAGAAGCTGCCAAGAAGGTGCAGTGGCCGAGGTGCCGACTGCTAAGGCCAGTCTGGCGCCACATGGCAGCTCCGTGGGTACACACCTCACCACAGATTCTGTGAATGGGGCAACGACAAACACAAGCATGACGCCCCCCCAACGGTGTTCTGGGAAGGCATCACAGATTGCAGGAACTTTTACACAATGCTACCGAACTTTTAGATGAGCTACCAAACTTAGGGCTTTTAGTTAAGCAACCGAACTTTGGGTAACGCCCCACGCCAGGGTATGAGTCCACGTGTGAGTGCATCAGCTGGCTGCTCGAGGTGCTGAGCGACTCACCTGTTTGATTTCGGTGACAGGGTTGCTGCCAGTTTGCAAGCGGCCAGCAGCTTCCAGCACCGCATTGCGCATTCGGAGCGCATCCACCTGTTCCCGCTCCTTCTGAACCAAGGATTCCAGCTCCCTTAACTTCCTTTCTTGAATTTGCGTTTTCTCCTGCAGAATGTCCAGTCCACCCGCTCCTTCAGCATCTACAGCCTCCCCTACGTCTGCATGTTGTACCGGACACTAGATCACCCACGCCCCTCTTTCTTCCTCCCTCCCCCCCCCCCCTCTCTCTCCCCCCCCCTCCTCTCTCTCTCTCTTTCTCTCCCTCCCTCCCTCACTCTCTGTATCTCTGTGTGTGTGTGTGTGTGTGTGTGTGTGTGTGTGTGTGTGTGTGTGTGTGTGTGTGTGTGTGTGTGTGTCTCCCTCCCCCTCCCTCCCTTCCACTCTCCCCCCCCCCCTCCCGCCTTCGATCTCACCCTCCCTACCTCCCTCCCTTCCTCCCCTCCTCATCCACCTATTGACTTGCTTCATAAAGCAGCCCCTTGAACTTTCTATCTATGAGCCGAACTAATTTCCAGAAACTGCATGAAGCGATTATAAAATTAATAATTTGCAGTCGTACCTGGTTGGCCTCAGAAGTGCCTGCTACTCTATAACATTTCTGTGTGTCTGCAAATTGGTGGCGATTGAGGATACAACAGGACTTTGCAAAGCTGTGAACCTATACACTATAGAGGGTCACTGTTGCCATTTCAAGCCCCTCCTTTGGGTCAGACTAAACAAGAGAGGGTGGACACCCCCCACAAAGCCAGTTTGAAACCTTTACCTTTACTCTGCGTCTGTAAGCCCGTTGTGCCAGCATATTGCGTGAACGAGGATCTGATGGTTCGAGTATATCTGTTGAATGACGTTGTTTTGACGGTGGAGGCTGCAGGTCATCTAATTCGTCGTGGACATCAGCACAGCCTTCCGGTCCCCGACTGTTGCTAGAAGTGTCTTCGTTGTTTTTCAAATCATTAGCTTCTTTTGCCTCCCTCATTTGGTTTATCAGGTTAAAGAAATCTACATCGATGAAGGCGTCCCCCACAAAACTGTTGTTTGGGTCCCAACGATCCGGCCTAAACGGGCTCCCGTCCTGTGGCAGGGATCCAGCACTTTGGAAATCACTCCACATCTTACTCAATTCCCGGAGTCGTGACAACCTTCCAGGGCATGTATTTGCCTGGGAGACTTCGAATCTAGAAAGCCAGATGTTGTCTAGTTGCCCTGAAAGGAATCACCACACAACCCGCCTGCAAGAACGGTATCAAAACCGAAACGAGGCTTTTGCTCAGGCTGTCCTAGCAATACCGCCATACAACCACACTCCCGGAATCAAGACAAACACCAAGATACATGATGCATCACAGTTGTTGAGCCAACCTCTGCAAAATCACACATTCACCAGATAGCAACCCCTCCGGGTTACAGTCGTCATTTGGATGTATTTCTCTCCCGTTACAATATCCATCATAATTTGAGGTTCTGTTTCCCGTCGTACGGGATAAAGATGTTGTCGCTCAAAAAGGTCGGCGGTACGACTGCACATCGGTTCTGCGGCACTGTCTTCTTTAGTTCTGCCTTCCTCCCCTTTCGCTTCAGCTTCCAAGGACACACCTTGCTGGTCTAACCGTCGTCCCCGGCCCTATGTGTGTGTGTGTGTGTGTGTGTGTGTGTGTGTGTGTGTGTGTGTGTGTGTGTGTGTGTGTGTGTGTGTGGGGGGGGGGGGGGGGGGGGCGGGGGGGGGGTGGGTGGGTGGGGCACTGCAGTGCCATTTGAATATGCGGCTTAAGCCTCCACAGCCCAAGTCCAAGTAGATGTTGGGACCGCCTGGATTCAGCACTTGAGCGTCAGCCAGGGAGCCAGTAAAAGAGTTCAGCTTGTGGATGGGGCAAGTTTACTCTGTAGATCATTAGCTAATGGGGCTTGGGCTGTGGAAGCCGCATATTTGAACATTGAATTCAATGGCGCTGTTGACAAGCTTGTCCTCCTTGCCTCACCCAGAAGCAGAGATCCTCTTAGGATGTTATGTACATCGATAGCCCTTGCGAATGACTTGTCTTGGTGACTGCAAAGTAGGTTTCATAGCTCAGTGCGCCCCGTCATGGCTACCAGCATGCTGCTCCAGCTCTGAAGCTTTAAAATATTGAAGTAAAGCCAAGTCAATTATTGGCCTCCTAAGGAGGAATTCTGTGCACCTTAAATGCAACTCACCTTATATACATGTGCTCCAAAACGCAGCTTGTTCAGCACTCATGATCACATACTCATAGAGCGGTGGCTTCAAAACTCTGCGCAATTTGCGCAGAGGTTTGCAAAGATTTGCATGCAGCAACGTTGGCTGCGATGCTCATTGCCAAAGGGGTCCCAAGGGTAACGGCTGGCACTTCCTTTATCCCGTGCGCCAACCTTGAACTTGCGGCAATCACGCAACCAGTCTCTGTCAAGAGGAGCAAGTTTTTGGCGTTATGTTCTGCCGCACGTACAGGGTTATCCTCTGCCCCTAAGGAAACGGTATTATAATCATCATCATCCTCTAGAGATCTGATCAGATCTGCCTCCCTTACAGAGTTATCCCCTGTCCCTATAGATAACTGCTCCCATATATGAGATGACTTATTCTCTGCACCTATGGGGTCGGCAACCCCGGGGCCCCCTTCTGCTGCCTCGCCGGCCAGGGCTGACGTTCAGCGAGAGCTGCATAGTTTGTGGAACCACTACTGCGCAAGTTTCTTTGAAGGGAAACAAGATGCAAATCGATTTACAGTACTAGTACTGTCACGCGTGTACGGTTGCAGCGCCATAGTTTGGTATTTGGAGGGCAAAGGTACCTGCTTATAAGCTACAAACCTCGGTAACTTAGCTAAGTCCAATAGAACAGATATTCCAAACTATGTGTTGCACCCCTGCCCGAACCAAATGACCAAAGGCTTCAGCAGCCCAGTCCCTTTATTAAGGATTCACTCTCGAATCTCATTGGCCAAAATTGTATTCACCCAGTTACTCAAAAAATACTATTAATAAAAAAACAGCAATGCTTACGATGGTCAGTGATCTCAAGGAGCCGCTCGTGCCCTCGTGGCTGGACAGATGTAACTTGTTCTGCCTTACTTCGGTTCAAAAGATGTCATGAACGGACAAGTTCAGATGTAGTCGCGTCTGCACCATTGCTTGGCCTTCAGTTATAAGAGTGCAGTCGCGACCATATATGCGACCACGTATATCTAGAAACGTATATCAAGTACACAAAGGCCTCCTTGTACCGGTTGAGGGCACAATCACCAAAAGCTAGCTTGGTTGGGTTCCCTTCTTTAAAACAAAAAACGAAGCATATCCTAACCGCGCACCTTTATAACAGAATACTTATGGTACTTAGGAGTCCTTTCAGGGATTTCAAATGCTTACTATGTAGTCCTGAACAACTAGCACTTAGGCACCCATCCAGGGATTTCAGCTGGGTCTATCTAGTCTGCTTACAGGCTTGCTGCTGCTGCTGCTTATGAGAAGGATGAGCCATAGCTAGATAGCTATAGATAGACCTGGCAGAAACCCCTGGAAGGACTCCTAAGTGCTTAAAATGGAATCCAACCAAGCTAGCTAGCAGTTGGGGTTTGTGCCCTCAAGGAGTGTAACGAGGCCACAGTATTTTTTCCGGGTAACTCAACTTAATATTTCAATGATACATCACCGAAGTCTTCCACATCTAATGACAGTTCATGACATCAGAGACACCTGCAATACTCCTGAACTTTGAATCCACTGCGAAGCTGGTCACACTGCATCGAAATCACGACTGTATAACACGTGCATGTTTAAAAGACAGGACGTACTAACGGACAATGAGATGGCTTCAGAACAAGCTTATTGAGGCAGCGAAAGCCACTATCAGTAGTGCGCTGCCCGCGAAGCGATGCTGTCCATGGGTTTCCAATCACTTTGACTCATTGCAATCGAAGATCATCGATTGCAACTCCGTATGCTCCCATACATATTCGCAACCCACCTGCAGCTGGATGGTCTCTAGCCAAAATTTCTGTTCAAAAAGGTTAGCCCTTCAACTCCAGCATACACCACGGTATACTTCAGGAGACTGGACCTGATTCACACCCGTTAACCCTTTTTGCTTCAGATTCACTCCCACTCCGTCCACTATCTACCGCAACCGTGACAAGGGCTTCATCTCGGGAGACATCTGACCCCAACCAGCATCAAGCACGATCTCCAGAATTCAGAGCACCTGTATTTGACGTACTGATGTAAAGATTCAAAAGTATACCTTTAAACTCCCCTTCATAACCTTGTTCCTTGCGCATATCACACTTCAGTCCTGGACCTCTGCCATGCAAGAGTGGCTGCTCATGAAAGAAAAGAAAACGCTTGCATCTGTTCCCTAATTTTGCAAATTCATTAAGTGTGGAGTGCTGCCCTTCTTCCCACAAGGCTGACCGCATGTATCCTTATGCAAGTCTGGAAGGTACCAGCAAGCCTTATTGAAGCAAGAGTACATTTTTAACCCCCTTCCTCCCCTTCGAAATATACAGAATAAGGCCAGTAAAGCCCAGAACTAGCCGACTCCAGTGACAAACCCAAACTTCTACGACTTGTGGGCATGGCGCAGGGGGACGAATATAAATGCTCTGACTAATGCACATCAAATGTACCGCCGTGCCTCAATAGAGTACAGGGGTCCTTTCCAACCCCATCCAGCCCCACCGAGCCACACCCGAGCCACACGCACTGACAAACGAGAGAATCAAAAGCTACAATAGCAACAAGTGCCAGAGTGGCCATGCACCACGTTAGAGTACCTGCTATTCCACAGCAAAGTTCTTACACAAAACCTGTATATGCACAAATACTCTACCCTGGCTTGGCTGTGTGCAGCATTACGCCACAAGCAATCTCAAAACTGACAGTGGCACACACTCCGGCAACATGTGCACAAGCTGAACACTCCGGTGTATCTGCCCCCGGTGTATCTGCCTGGATCCTCATCCCTCAGAGCATGCGTGCATGTACTGGGTAACTCTCAAACGCATCCGGTTATTACAATACAAGAAGGTTTCCAATGCTCGCAGCTTCCCCAGCTTCTTCCGCCAAATTTTTCATAATGGCAAGCATGTCTGGCCCCCAGGGGTAGGCGGTTACCAGGAACGTGGCCACTTGCATTGGCTTCATATACTGCAAAAACACGGTGTGTTAGACCAGGGTGCCTAATGATCTCTCCATGGGAACAAGGAGAGCAGCTGAAAGGGGGGGTCAGGGACCAAGCAGAGTGTTTGATGCATTTGCCTGCCCGTCAGGCGCAGCCGCCCTTGATGCTAACGAAACACGAGCTTTCCATTGAGATTAGGCTCAAGAAACAAACACACACACACACACACACACACACACACACACACACACACACACACACACACACACACACACACACACACACACACACACCCCCCCCCCCCCCCCCCCCCCCCGCCCGGGGGGGGCACACCCATGCATGCACATAAACAAGCAAATGAAGGCAACAAAAGTGCCTGAAAACAGGGCCACAACCAAACAGAAACAACTGTACCTGAGAAAGCATTGGGGATGCAAGCATGTGACAGTCTTTGTAATCATGAAGAGACAGTGGTGGTCATCATACCTTCTTCAAGGCGGAGCCAATGAAGTTGCAGGTGTATCTGTGCTGCTGATCTAAGTTGGCCCGCAGTGCATCAAAAACAGCCCTAAACTGCCAATCCAAGTCCACTGCTGGTACGCTACTACTTGTATCTGTCACAAGTTTCTGTCCCCAGAAGCAACATTTAAATACTGTGTCCACGAGTAACACCAACCATATGGGGTCCGCACAAATATCTACCGAGACTTAGTAAACCAGAACACTTCATGATTCTGGAATACAAGCACACATTGTGCTCCGCTCCTTTTCAATGATAAACTGATCTGGTGCAGGCCATGTGTGCACAGGTAAACAAACCCCCACACACCCCCTCCTAGATGCACAGACACATGCACGCACGCATGCACACACAGACACACACACACACACACACACACACACAGACACACACACGCACACACACACACACACACACACACACACACACACACACACGCACGCACACACACACACACACACACACATGCATGCACGCACACACACACGTGTACGGGAGCCGAGCTACACAACACCCAGCATATGAGAACAGTGATGATCATCCCGGCTCTGCCCCCCCACCCCCACCTCCACCTCCCCCCCCCCTCCTCTCTCTCTCTCTCTCTCTCTCTCTCTCTCTCTCTCTCTCTCTCTCTCTCTCTCTCTCTCTCTCTCTCTCTCTCTCTCTCTCTCTCTGTGTGTGTGTGTGTGTGTGTGTGTGTGTGTGTGTGTGTGTGCGTGTGTGCGTGTGTGTCTGTCTCTCGCGGGCGCACACACGCACACACACACACACACACACACACACACGCACACACACACACACACACACACACACACACACAGACACACACACCCACACACACACACACACCCACACCCACACCCACACACACGCAGGGATACACACACACACACACACACACACACACACACACACACACACACAGAGACAGCAACCCCCTCTCACACTCACGAACAGACGCACGCATGCACCGGTTCTATCACACCATGATCCTTATTTGGTACATTTGTGCAGGTGCAGTGTGCACATGCAGGACATACCCCGTCTGAGAACGCCAGTCTGTGTGTGTGTGTGTGTGGGGGGGGGGGGGCGTCCCGCGAGGATGCATGAGCAGAGAGAGAGGGAGGGGGATGGAGAGAGAGAGAGAGAGAGAGAGAGAGAGAGAGAGAGAGAGAGAGAGAGAGAGAGAGAGAGAGAGAGAGAGAGAGAGAGAGAGCGAGAGAGAGAGAGAGAGAGCGAGAGGGGGGGGGGGAGAGCGATAGGGGGGATAGGGGAGAGGGGGAAAGGGAGGGAGGGAGCAAGGGAAGGCTCTGCACACAGGAAGCATGGGGGAGGCAGGATGTGCGCCGTGCAGGGCATACCAATTTATGCACTTCACTCAGCACCTGCTGGCGCTCTGTCCTCAATCTCCCAATCTCAAAAAGAAAGTGGCGAGTCAGGTTCAGCAAATCACTTTTCTGTTTCGGAGAAAGTAGGAGGGATCTCTGTCACATCCAAATTTGCAAACACCATTTAGTACCGGATTTGCAACACAAAAATCGTCCAACCCACAGACAATGTCATGGTGCAAGACAGTTCCAACAAGCAGACACCATCCGGAAATAAGGCCATTCCAAACAACAGGCAACACTTTGGTGCAAGACAGTTCTGTCCGATAGACAGCATCCAGGTTCTAGATGGTTCCAACCAACGGACAACATCCCAGCACAGAACACTTCCACCAATTGACAACATCCCAGTGGAAAACGGTTCCAATATCATAAAGCACCACATGTGCTTGTGCAAATAAGAAGCAACACAAGAGACGCAATCAAACTGGTTTGACAGCAGAAATGGGTACAGTGAACTGCCAAGCACATTCAATCTAAACGAACTCTGGCTTAAAACAAACATTCACAGCACAGCACAACAAGACAACAACAACAACATTCACAGCACATTCAAACTCTGCCGTGTGAGTTGGGCCACTTTACCGTGATTCCCCCCCAGTCAGGGGGAGATCGTTTTGCAACAGCAGACTCCTCAAAAGTCTTGGTCACAATGCTATGCCGCAACATCGGGTTTTTCAAAGCGATCGATGCACCAAGAGCTGTCATCTCATTCACCAGCAGCTGCGGCTCCACCCCACACAACAATGACAAAGCAATCCATGTGAACACTTTCACCCCTTTTTAAAATAGGCACAGTGCGCAGCGTCGCCATCAGCCCAAATTGGGGGGTTGCAAAGGGGCGAGTAATCCTTTCTGCACCAGAGTCTCAAGTAGGACACCTTTCGTTGCTGTTGCTAAAGACCCGCACCCCCCGAGCCATCTTCACACATCCACTTTAAAGATTTGACATGGGCATCTCCACACAC
The DNA here is from genome assembly GCA_002005505.1 of Botryococcus braunii. Lineage (NCBI taxonomy): Eukaryota > Viridiplantae > Chlorophyta > Trebouxiophyceae > Botryococcus > Botryococcus braunii. The sequence goes on along the minus strand of KV908344.1, from coordinate 524,867 downwards.
TGGGGATCCCCCTCCAACAGGCTGGTATGTTGCACAGGGGCATCCGTACTTCACTGTCACAACAGCAATAGAAGCCCGGTCTCCCACATGTGCATTTGACTGCTTTGCAGGTCTGAGAGATCATGAGATTCAAGCCAGGGGATGTCAGATAACGGGGCGGAACCGAATGGGTAACCGGGTACGTTGCATCTGAGATCGCAGGGGTATGTTGCATGTGATATCCCAGGGGTATGTTGCATCCGATATGTTGCAACTGATATCGCAGGGGTATGTTGCATCTGATATCGGAGGGGTATCGGTTTCCAGCTTCCAACCAGCTTCAGTTCCCAAAAAGAGCAGCATGGTACACGCCCAACCCCCCCCCCCCCCCCCGGGACGGGCAGATCATACCCGTCCAGGATCCATACGAACCTTGGGCAATTCACAGGAAACGTGTAGTACTCCGAGAACACACCCCCGTCCCCCTTAGGGAGATCTCCCGTAACAGACAGAGCACAGGTGTAGAAGCTGCGATCAGCGGTTTGGAAACCCGTCTGAAGTCAGAAGAGCAAAGGACGATGACAGAGAAAACAACAGGACATGTGTCGGTACAATGCAGGCCCCGCAGGAGCCACAGTGAATGTGCCTCCAATTGTGGCAACCCCTAAACGTGCTTTTGCGGAGCCGATATAACGACTTTTGCGGAGCCAATATAACGTGAAACGTGAAGATAGATCCATCGAGAGCGTCTCCCATCTCTTGACAATAACTGAGTTGTATCAGTCATGACACTGGGTCACACATGGCAATGTAGCTTTAGCGACAATAACACAATGTCGCAGCCATAGAGCTTTGTAGCACACGCACACACACACACACACACACACACACACACACACACACACACACACACACACACTCAGACACACACACACACACACACATACACACACACACACCCATGCACCCACGCATGCACACACAACACACAAAGAACAAGGAAAACAAAGAAACGAGCTGTGCACATTGAAATCTTCAAGATGAAGGCGACAGATAGACCGTTAACAATCCCAAAATTCTAAACCTGCTGTCGCAGGGTAGACAGGCTCGATCAGACGTTGCCATCATTACTTTTCTTGTGAGCCTCATCAGGTCAGAGAGCCCACTCCAAGATCCAACGGGAGAATCACACCTTTACTTCTTGTGCCGCTGGAGAATTTTCATCATTATTGGCCCTCAGAAGTGCATCACCCATCCGTGTGATGTAGCTCTGCACCCAGCCACCATGTGTAACCCCGCCAGCATAGAGTGCGATAAAGCAGGCGTAGCCACATCCAATGGAGAGCTTGAAAACTCAGACACGAGGAATTCAAGCTTGTGATGCCCAAATATGATATGGAAGCTTACCCGCCATATCGGGTACAAGGAAGCCTCAGGCAACTGACGCAGATCCTGCGTTGTCAGCCGCAAGCTACCTCGTTCCTGCGCCTTGGTTAATACAAGTGTGCTATTTATACCAATTTCTTCCCATCCGTCTCCTGGACAAAACTCTGCTTCTGTCGTTCCCTGGGCAAAGACTTAACACCTTAACCCCATATTTTGCACAATTATCAACTCGAAACACCTAAAGTAAGTAGCCTCCTCACCTCTGCTGCATCTAAGGGACTGGATGCAGTGCCTGGACCATTGCCAGTCCCCATTTCCAGAATAACGTTCTTCTGTTGAAGAGTCTGCTTCTGAGTCTTTAGATCTGCCAACTCCCTTTCAAGTTCCTGAATACGCTGCTCATTGCCTTCGCGAATCGCCTGCAAGCAAACGAGGGGGTGTTGACCGGCTGTGCTTTGATCAAAGACCTCTTTTAACATGTGTTCCCCAGAGCACTAATCCTTTCACTGAAGATATGAAAGGCAAGCGGTAGGAATCTCCCCCCATTAGAGCAGGTATGCTACCTTGTTTCGCTGCCTGTAAGCCCTTTGAGCTGCTTTATTTTTCTCCCTTGCCACAACAGCAGGCTGCACTGCTGGAGCGGGAAATCGAGCACCAGAGGAGCAGGCAACCTCGGGGCCCAGCATTACGCTGTCCAAAGGCGCTTTGATTCCATGGTTGGGGCCAATGATCCCATCAGCAGATCGTGGAGTCACAGGCTGTCCGCCTGTGCAGTACAGGCCCAGCTGGCTGAAATCGGGCAGCTTGGCGCCCTGTGGAGCTGGTAAATCAGCACCATAGACAGGATGAAACCCAGAATACCCAGGGTATAGCTTATTGTCCATTTACAAGAGCTGGACGCAATTGGTGCAGGTTACAGAGGTCGGAAGGGGTAATCAACCCATACTGAGAGCTACGAGCAAACCGCCAAGATCATGAGACATATTTCATGTGTAGACCAACGTAGACAGTCATGTGCGCCATTTCTCAACCACAGCTGGTTTTAAGTAATGTTTGTTGGCTTTGTGGCCTTCAACGTCGTCGCGATGAGGTCCGATGCTCATCACTCCGCGGGACGTCGAGCCCAATTCCCTACACGATAGCGAACTGTCACTTCAGGATATCCTGTGAGATCAAATTTTGTTTGAAATTTGGTTCAATCCTCGCACGCTCCCGAATAAATTTTAGGCAGCTGTCGAATTTCTGTACCTTGCGGTTATTGTCAGTCGGTTACTTCCGGCTACCCATACCCAATACGAAGGTGCGCCCCAGTCCAGTAGGTCAACCGTTGGAAATCGCGGGCTAGGTTCGTGCCTACATAGGCGGCCTGTGTCGTAACTGTCAATTGACTTGCAAGGCCACAATCATTAAGATCAAAAGAAGCAGAAGCGCGGAAAAAGCGGGAGGACTGTTTCATGTTCAGGAATGTTCCATACTGCTGCAATTTGCAATATACATTATCTGCTTGATCTTCTTAGGACAGTAAGTGCTACAAGCGCGGGTAATGTTCTGGAAAATAACTTGAAGCTTAAGCATGCAATTCCGTCGTCCATCGTAATGCGAGTTTGTAGATATGTATGTACTAGCATATGCATATGGACACATACATACTAGCATATGCAAATGCATATGCGTTGTTTTCGTAATCAGACATGGTGGGCTAGAAGGGGTTGACGCCGCTTGCCACATGCTAGCTATTCCCTATAGGCCTATAGGGATCTGGGCAAAATGGGAAAGTTGGGGCAAGCAGTCTCTGTGCACGTGCCGCCCCTCTCCCCCCCTCTCTCTCTCTCTCTCTCTCTCTCTCTTCTCTCTCCTCTCTCTCTCTCTCTCTCTCCTCTTCTCTCACACACACACACCACACACACACCACACTCTCTCTCTCTCTCCTCTCTCTCTCTCTCTCTCTCTCTCTCTCTCTCTCTCTCTCTCTCTCTCTCTCTCTCTCTCTCTCTCTCTCTCTCTCTCTCCCCTCCCTCCCCACTCTCTCTCTCTCACACACACACTCTAACTCTCTCTCTCTCCTCTCTCTCTCTCTCTCTCTCTCTCTCTCTTCCCCCCCCCCCTCTCTCGATGGGGCAAGCAGTCTCTCTCCTCTTCTCTCTCTCACTCTCTCTTTCCCTCTCTCTCTCTCTCTCTCTCTCTCTCTCTCTCTCTCTCTTCTCTTCTCTCTCTCTCTCTCTCTCCTCTCTCTCTCTCTCTCTCTCTCTCTCTCTCTCTCTCTCTCTTCTCTCTCTCTCTCTCTCTCTCTCTCTCTCTCTCCCCCCCCCCCTCTCGATGGGCCAGCAGTCTCTGCACGTGCCCCTCCCCCATTCACTCTCTCTCTCTCTCTCTCTCTCTCTCTCTCTCTCTCTCTCTCTCTCTCTCTCTCTCTCTCTCTCTCTCTCTCTCTCTCTCTCTCTCTCTCTCTCTCTCTCTCTCTCTCTCTCTCTCTCTCTCTCTCTCTCTGTAGCGTTAACTAAGCGGAAGAGGTTTTTATGAGACAGTGAGACGTTCGTGGTGTGCAACGAAAGAGTGTTACATGATTGATTCGCAAGCCCACTCTTAAACCCAGGGTGGGTTGAATTATACTGTACTGCCTCAGACGCGTAGTCGGGCAACCGAGCGAACTACCTGAGCGAGGTTGTACTGCGAACCCAGATCACATGGCAAGTCAATGAGCAATGCCAAGGACCATACTAGAGCATTATACCCTAGGAAATGCTACATGCCCTCCCCCTTGGCATAATCTATGAGCTGTTGTTTATGGCAATGGGGCCACAAACGTAAGACAGGGGCATCACGAACCCTGCTTACTGTAACTATAGATAATCACACCTCCTATAGTTACCAAACCAGCAAGTCAGAGGATGAAGTCCACAAAGCAATTTAGCACGACACAGACGAGGGACTCATCTGCTCAATGCTCGAATACCTTAACATTCTAAGGACTATCGTCTGCAAGGCGGATCCTCTAACTTAGGGGACGAACTCTCTAGACAGCACTCACACCAGTGATGAAACAATTAGGTTGAGTCATTAGACTAGCACTTGTCCAAACCTTAGGTCCAGTTACCCTGCACTGCAGTGTAACCTTCGCTTGAGGTGGCTTTCCAACTAAAGGCATAAGGCATATCGTCTAGAGCAGCAAGCTATACACAACTAACTGCCACATAGTGTATCTCATGGGTAAGATACCAAAGCAAGTTACTCATGCACGGAACTACAATTTGCAGCTACACTGCCACAGCAAGTGCATCACAAAATGGAGCCGTGGGTCAAGGAAACATAACCCATGCAAAGCATATAAATAAGAGACATGCATGCAAGTCCCAATTCACGAATCCCCCTCCCAGACCCTTCCACCCTCCCTCCCTCCCAGATCCAAGCTGGCTGGCGAAGTCCAAGGGTCATCAGCCGCAAATGGCTGGAAAAGTCTCACGGCCGCAAGTGGCTCAACAAGGGATGCCCGCAAGTGGGACTTAAGAAAGGACTGGGACAGCTGCCACGTCGTCTGCCAAGTGGCGAACATGGGCAAGGGGCTCCCAAGTGTTCTCAGTCTCATCATAGCCCATCCATTTGACCAAGTACCGCCAAGATTTTCCAACTCTCTTTTTAGCAATGATGGCCTCAACTTCATAAACGCCGCCACGCTTGTCTGCATACAAAGGAGGTGGTGAAGTAACAGTAACTGGTACAGATGAAGACACATAAGGCTTCAGCTGGGAAACATGAAACACAGGATGAATGTTCACAGTCTCAGGCAAAATAAGTCTAAAAGCACGAGTACCAACTGCTGCAGCAATAGTAAAGGGCCCAAAATACTTAGCTGATAACTTTGACGAGAGCCCAGGTGAAAGCTGGTTCTTCCTTGCAGCCAACAACACCTGGTCCCCCACCTTAAAAGGGTGGTCTCGTCTCTTTCTATCTGCATAAGACTTCTGCCGTTGCTGTGAAGAGGCAAGATTAGACTTGGCACTTTTCAAGGCAGTCTGCAGCCCCTCAACCCACTCAGACACAGCAGGATTCGCAGAACGTGAAGGAACAGCAGAAGACAAGGGAGTAAGGGGATGGCGCCCGTGATTCAGGAAGAAGGGTGTCTGCAGTGTGGAAGCCTGGAGAGAGTTATTGTAAGCAAACTCCACCATGCTTAAATACTTGCACCAGTCATCCTGTCTCGGCCCCACAAACCCTCTTAACATGTCTTCCATGGTCCGATTCATTCTCTCTGTCTGCCCGTCTGTCTGAGGGTGGTAAGCAGTAGACATAGCAATCTCAGTGTTGAGTTCTGAACATTATTATTGAATGCCTTGTGCTTTAAGTGATCTTCATGTGTGCACTATTAGGATATGGGTCCATTGAGAACATAAGGTACCTTGAGACACGGCAGATTCTGGACGTTTTCGAACATAAGGTACAATCCTATCTAGATCACACGTTTGTCGGATGAACTCTTAAGGCTGCCCCACCGGAGTGAATACCAACTGGTTGTGAAAGATGCTGGGCATCACCAGATGCTAGTCTTGTCCGACAGTTGTGTGTGGCACTCAGCAGACAGTCGTACGGACTGTAGCTGGAGTAACTTCGTCTATTGACGACCTGTCTGCTTTGTACAGGTACGGTGCGGCAGTGTGTGTTGTATCATTGTTGCTATTGTGAGAGTGAACAAGCTTAGTGTACCCTGTAGTCACTCAAACAGATAAGGGACAGTGACTTCAGGGAGTATAGGCATGTACTTGAACGTAGCCGTCTAGAGCCTTATCTAGTGATTGCTTGATCGGTGCTTGTGTACAAGATAATGATGTAACGGAACTGGTTGTGAAAGATGCTGGGCATCACCAGATGCTAGTCTTGTCCGACAGTTGTGTGTGGCACTCAGCAGACAGTCGTACGGACTGTAGCTGGAGTAACTTCGTCTATTGACGACCTGTCTGCTTTGTACAGGGAAAGCCGATTGCCCATAACCTTTCACAGGTTATGGGCCCACGCCCTTCCAGCTGAGCCAAGTAAAAGCAGGAGTGAAGGTCGTCTACGGATGGGTCAGACGTAAGCGTCAACAAAGGAGCTCGAGCATGGCGCAGCGGCGCAAGGGAACTCGAGTGTACCAGGACCATTTCTTACTCACAGTTTACCTTTCTGGGAAATTCATAATTGAAGTTTTAGCTGTGCTTTATCATTCATAGACGTTGTCTAGAAGCACTGAGTGAGTCGGGCCGGACTCCGGCGCAAACTTCTGAGGGGAACATATCTGCTACTACTGTGCAAGACTGGCTGGTAAATTTCCATGACATGGAGGGAATTGTAGGGTATTGCTGCATTCCAGAAGTTTATGAGTAAGTTTGGCTGGTGAAGTGACAATAGTATGACAAAAAGGGGCAAAGAAAAGGAAAGTAGCAGTGAAACAGCAATGTCTCAACCTGGAGAAGTCAGTGGGGCCACTCCAGGGCAGTCTATGACCGGGACACAATCAGCCACTGCAGAACCAAAGGTGGAGATTGACAAGGCAGCCTACATCCCCAATACCTCTAATCCAAAGATGACTGTCATGCTTGATGATGGAGGGCGCAATTTTAAATTTTGGTATGAAAATTTGGAGGCGTGCGCAAACACCAAGGGGGTCAGAGCGGCTTTGGAGAGGCCAATGCCAGGGTCGGTGGAGAACTCAGCCATCAAGCAGTGGCTGATCCAGTCAGTTCCAGTCATCTGGCATTCTCAGATCTCATGCCACAAAGCAGCGTTCGACTTCATCGCGTGGGTGAAGAACAGTCACACTGGAGGGAGCAACCAAGACATCAACCTTGAGTGGTACAAGGAAATGGAGCAGGGCATCAAGACAGGGGAGACACTCAAGGTCTACCTCTACAGAATGATGGATCTGGCTACAAGTCTCAGAAACAACGCGTTCATCCTCTTGGACCACAATGTTGGGGAGCTGATGGTGAAGGGCCTCCCTCCTGTGCTGAGGCTCGAGTCCCTGGAGGTTATGGCAACCGACAAGCCGCCATTGGAGCTGATTCAAAGAATCCTGCGCGCCGCAGCCAGCCGTGGGTACAAGGACCCACCTGCAGAGGGAACACCTCAGGCCATGGCAGCTGCAGCAGTGGCTGGTCCCTCTGGGGGGGTAGCTGGAGCGTCATCAAGCGCTGGAGCTGCACCAGGAGTGGGAGCAGTACCGGGAGTTGGAGCAGCACTACCAGCAAACGAACAGCCTCCCGCTGGCCCCTCTGCAACTACTTTTGGTGGCAGGGGGCGTGGACCTGGCAGGGCAAGAAGGCCCAGAGAGGAGCTTACATGCCACTTCTGCAAGGCAAAGGGCCACTTCATGACTGACTGCGGACCGCTCAGGCAGCTGCAGGCTCTGCATCAAAACATGCAAGCGGCAAGCGTTGGGCCTGCAGCTTACTGGGGCCAGGGAGGCCCACAGTCGTCTCCTCAAGCCTGGTGGGACCATGGATCTGGCCGGGGTGGCCCGCCTTCATCCGCTTCCAGCCCTGGACCTCCTTCAGCATATAACTATCCAACAAGTCAACACACGTTTCCGGGGTGGCATTTACCACCTCCACCCCCTCCTTCTGGTGAGGCGATGTTTATCTCTCTCAATGTGCTTGCCCCAACTTCGCATGGAGCTAGCAGCACATCTTGGTTAATAGATAGTGGTGCCTCTGTGCATATAGTCAATGATCTCTCATTGCTCCATAATCCAGTTATGCATAGACAGCCTCTTCCTCTGCACTTGGCAACCTCAGACGCCAAGGGAGGAATCATTGCATCTGGGTCTGTATGCCTTGTGAATGCAAGGCACGAAGTATTCTGGCTGCACAATGTGCAGTGTGTTCCTTCTGCGCATACCAACCTCATTTCAGTCACTGGTGCAATTCAGGATGGAGCATCTTTCCTGACTGACACTGCAGGTGGTTACACAGCCATGAAGGGACCTGAAGGGTGGTGTGGAGATATCACCCGCGCACGAGGTCTGTTTTTTTTGGAGTTTGTTAGTCCTGTCAGAGGGCAGCAAGTTGGCTGCAGACATATTGATCACATGGCTGAGGCGTCTCATCTTAGGAAAGGACACGTGTGTAGCGAGAGATCTCTGTGGCATGCTAGGTTAGGTCATCCTGGTGCCAGCAGCATGCAGAGGTTCTCCAAGGAAGATCTGGTTACAGGAATCAATATCTCCCTTGCTCCCTGCTCTGAGTGCCCCAAGCACTGTGAATCGTGTATACAAGGGAAACACTCCAGACCTCCTTTCCCTGTATCTTCCAGGCCTGCACATCACCCACTCGATAGAGTCCATGTGGATACTGTGGGTCCCATATCACCTCCTGCCATCACAGGTGAACGATATTGGGTCACTGTAGTGGATGAAAGTTCACACCAAGTTGCCTCCCTGCCTGTGAAGTCAAAGGATTGCATCCCAAAGGCTGTGATAGACCTGCTCCGTTTTTGGCAGACCCAACGAGGCACGGTTGTGAAGTGTGTGAGGACTGACAGGGGTTCAGAGTTCCTGAACCAGCAATTCAAAGAGTTTTGTGCTCAGCAGGGCACTAAGATGGAGTCCTCAGCGCCCTACACGCCTCAGCAGAATGGGGTGGCGGAGAGGATGAATAGGACCCTGAAGGAGCGAACAAGGACTCTGTTGGTCCATGCTGCAGCAGACCCCTCCCTTTGGAAGGAGGCGCTTGAGACAGCTACCCTCCTCTACAATGTGGGTCCTACTTCAGGCAGGTCCCTGACCCCCATGGAATTATTCTTTGGTGTCAAACCTGATGTGTCTGTGCTGCGCACGTTTGGCTGTGTAGCCCATGTGCACATTCCCAGTGGCCAAAGGTCTGTTTTTGGGCCCAAGACCATCCCTGGGATGTTTACTGGTTATTGTCCCCAGTCTAAAGCGTATCGTGTGTACGTGGGGAATGGAGTGTGGAAGGAGAGTAGGGACGTCAGCTTTATCGAGCACTTGAGGGGGGCTGAGAGAGTGGGTCTATCAAAGGTCCAGCCTGGGTCTGTCTATGATTCTAGGATATCACCCCCCCTTGGCAGTGAGAATCTGGCAACGCCTCAAGCAATTCCCTCTGCTGCTCCACCCACGTTCTGGGATGAGGAGGATGACCATGGAGTGGAGACGCTTTCCACTGGGGCTCCTGGGACCTCTGGACTTTGTGCTGGGGATCAGTCTGGAGACGGGACCACAGCAGCACATGACCAAGGAAACCCCACCAGCCTGGATTCTACTGTTGGGACCCCAGAACCATCTCAGCACTCGTGGTCGGTGCTTGAGCATATGCAGAATCTGGCCAGGGGGGGTGTAGAAACTCAATCCCAGGTAGAAAAAATGCAGAAGGTACAAGAGGGGTTGCGAATGCAGGGGAAGTCACAAATTCCCCTTCCTCCAGGGACCACCCTTACAAGGGAGCAGCGTTATGTACAGCGCGTGGCTAGGAGAGAGCATTCTGACATCCCATTGCATGCCCCTGACCCAGGTCAGGCAATTGTGAGTGAGCCAAACATGGTTGGTCTCCCTGATATGCAGGGGCAGGTTGAGACAGTCGAGGCTATGTTCGGTGCAGATGTAAGAGATGAGAGCAGTGGGTTAGACATGCCAGCAGTAGGGGAAGCTGGTGCCCAATCCCAGTCACTGGCTAGTCATGCTTATGGTGTGCAGGCTGACATTGTAGGCGCAGCTCAGGCAAGTCTGGGTAGTGTGCCCAAGTGTGAGTCCAGGAGAGAGAGAGAGCTGCTGCTCCCCTCTGCATTGCGGAAGGTGCGAGAATGTAAGGGTGCTGCACATGAGTCCAGTAGTCAAGGAGAGAGAGAGAGACTTGAGAAGGAATCAGATAATCCCGGCAGTACTGCCCAGTCCCAGCATAAGGTACATAATGTACCTTATTCTGGCAACCAGGGAGAGAGAGAGAGAGAAGGGAACAGCATCAGTAAGGCTGACAGCCCTGCTGCACCACAGCATAAGGTACAGAGTGTACCTTCTGTCACGTTGGGAAAAGTTCACGTGCCCTCAAACTTGAGGGAAGCCCAGCGCTCACCTCAGTGGGAGTTTTGGCAGCAGGCAATGCAAGAGGAGATGGAGTCTTTAGACACCCATGAGGTTATGCAGTATGTGGAAAGACCCCATGGGCAGAAAGTTATCCCTGTTCATTGGATTTTTTCTACAAAAAACGATGCACATGGGAATGTCACTCGGTTTAAAGCAAGATTGGTTGCCCAGGGTTGCAGACAGATTCCGGGTATAGATGTTGGTGAGGTTTTTGCACCTACCAGCAGCTATGGTGCTAGGAGAGCTGTGCTGGCAGTGGCTGCCACACAAAATCTTGAGATCCACCAAGTGGATATCAAGACAGCTTTTCTCAATGGGGAGTTGGAGGAAGAGGTCTATGTGACCCAACCACCAGGATTTGAGAATGGCAACACGAGAGTTGTGTGCAAGCTCAGGAAGGCACTCTACGGTCTTAAGCAAGCCCCACGGGCTTGGCACAAGACCTTGAGCGACAAGTTGAGCGTGATGGGGTATAGTGTGTGCAAGAGCGACGCTGGGGTATACATCAGGAGGGCCCCTGATGGTAATCTGTCGTTTATTCTTGTTTATGTCGATGATCTTCTCATAGTTGCCAGAGTGGTTGCAGAGATTGAGTGGGGGAAAGAGTTATTGAAGAAGGACTTCACCATCCATGATTTGGGAGAGGTGAATGATTTCCTGGGGTGTCAGGTCCTACGCAATAGAGTACAGGGCACTATTTCCATGAGTTGCACTCCCAAGATTGATGCTCTTGTGGAGAAGTTTGGCGTTGCTGATGATGGACGTGGGGTTGATATCCCCATGTCCAAGGACTTCGTGGCTAGCAGCAGACCCGAGTCCTCAGATGGTATGTCACATGGGGCTGGTACCCCTCTGCCACCTGGTCATCGATACTGCGAGTTAATTGGATCGTTACTGTACATAGCCAATACGACCCGGCCTGACATTTCTCAGGCTGTTGGAGTGTTGTCAAGGTATAGAATGACACCCACTACCTCACACTGGAATGAGGCCATTCGAGTGCTGAAGTACTTGAGAGATACCAGAGAGTTAGCTCTTACTCTGGGTGGAAAGGGCCCTGAGCTAGAAGGCTATGTTGATGCCGACTATGCTGGGGACCTGGACCACAGGTATTCCACCACTGGCTATGTTCTATCAGTCTATGGTAGTGCCGTGGTTTGGGGAAGCAAGAAGCAGAGCTCAGTTGCTACCTCAACTGTGCAAGCTGAGTTTATGGCAGCTGGCCATATTGTGAAGGAAGCCAACTGGCTAAGGGGCTTCTTGGAAGAGATAGGGGCTGCACCTTGGAGGGTCAAAATTTTCTGTGACAACCAAGGATGCATTTCTAATTTACGGAACCCCCTGTATTCCAAATTCACAAAGCACGTTGCAGTAAGCTTCCACTACGCTAGGGAAGCTATGGCACTTGGGCAGGTAGATATCCTCTATGTGGAATCTGCACGCAATGTGGCTGACATTATGACCAAGCCACTTGCCAAGCCCGTGTTTGTTGGTCATCGTGATTCACTAGGTTTGAGAAGATACACTTAAAGCATGCAGGCAAGGGGAAGTGTTGAGTTCTGAACATTATTATTGAATGCCTTGTGCTTTAAGTGATCTTCATGTGTGCACTATTAGGATATGGGTCCATTGAGAACATAAGGTACCTTGAGACACGGCAGATTCTGGACGTTTTCGAACATAAGGTACAATCCTATCTAGATCACACGTTTGTCGGATGAACTCTTAAGGCTGCCCCACCGGAGTGAATACCAACTGGTTGTGAAAGATGCTGGGCATCACCAGATGCTAGTCTTGTCCGACAGTTGTGTGTGGCACTCAGCAGACAGTCGTACGGACTGTAGCTGGAGTAACTTCGTCTATTGACGACCTGTCTGCTTTGTACAGGTACGGTGCGGCAGTGTGTGTTGTATCATTGTTGCTATTGTGAGAGTGAACAAGCTTAGTGTACCCTGTAGTCACTCAAACAGATAAGGGACAGTGACTTCAGGGAGTATAGGCATGTACTTGAACGTAGCCGTCTAGAGCCTTATCTAGTGATTGCTTGATCGGTGCTTGTGTACAAGATAATGATGTAACGGAACTGGTTGTGAAAGATGCTGGGCATCACCAGATGCTAGTCTTGTCCGACAGTTGTGTGTGGCACTCAGCAGACAGTCGTACGGACTGTAGCTGGAGTAACTTCGTCTATTGACGACCTGTCTGCTTTGTACAGGGAAAGCCGATTGCCCATAACCTTTCACACTCAGTACCCAATAATTTAACAAAGGCCTTCCAAAAATGGCTAGTGAACCTCGGATCTCTATCACTCACAATGGAGGTAGGCATTCCAAATCTCACAAAGACCCTGTCTATAAACAGTTGTGCAAGTTGAGGTGCATTGATGGTTTTAGTGCATGCAGCCAAGACACACAACTTAGAAAACCTATCCACAAATACCACAATAGAATCAAACCCACAACAGACAGGTAAATCAGTCACTAAATCAAGGGAAACGCTCTGCCAAGGTCCATCTGGAATGGGCAGTGGCTGAAGCAAACCATAAGGTACGGCTCCAGTTCCTTTAGTGCGCTGGCAGGTGTCACAAGACCTGCAAAAGTCCCTGACTGATGAGCTGAGACGTGGCCACCAAAACTCCCTGCACACTAGCTCATACATCTTGTTAATACCAAGATGGCCAGAAAAGGGTGTGGTATGGCACTCTCTCAGCACCTTCTCTCTCAATGCATCAGGTACATAGACCTTCCCTGATTGCACAGAATAAGGTACAGAGTCCCTCAATACCAAAACACCTTCATCACAAGTTTAGCAACTGTGGGATCAGAAACACAAAGCAAGGCAATCTCTTGTAAGAGAGAAGAGACAGCAACAGAGGAGACATGCATCACTGCAAGGTCAACACGCCTAGACAAGGCATCTGCAACCACATTATCAGTGCCTTTAACATACTTTATATCAGGCATAAACCTCATAATCTCAGTGAGCCAACGTTCCTGCCTACTAGTCCTAACAGGAGCAGTCAGTAAGTACTTTAAAGCCTGCTGATCAGTGTGTACAGTAAACTTAGCACCCAGCAATAAATGTTTCCATTTAAGCAAAGCATGAACAAGAGCCAATAATTCTCGGTCATACGGGGCCAACTTCCTCTCAGGGGGCTGGAGTTTCCTGGACTCGAAGGCGACGGGCTGCAGTCCCTGGCCTTGATCCTGCTGCAAAACAGCACCCACAGCAAAGCCTGAGGCATCTACATGTACAACAAAAGGTTTGTCTAAATCAGGCATCAACAAACAAGGAGGAGAAGAAACAAGATCTTTCAATGCAATGAAGGCTTCCCTCTGGGGTCCCTCCCAGGTCCAAGGCACATCCTTCTTAAGCAACTCAGTCATAGGATAAGTGTAACGGAATGCGAGGATTTCCGAGCATTTCGGGACATTTGCGGGAGACGCCCTTTGGCGCCATACTGCACGCCCGTGGGAGCCACGTGGTTAGCCGCTCGAACGAGAGTAGCACCTTCCGTCGGTGATGGTTGCTTACGCCATGCATAGTTGGCACTCCGTCATTGCGTGTGTTTGATGACAATAGTTGTCACCGTTAGCACGCCAACGAGTGGACGATCTAGGGCTCTCACGAAGGATAGAGGGACAGAAGTCGTACATGGGCCGAGTCCGAATCATAGGCGTCCCTTGGCTAGGAACCCGCGTGCCGAGTAGATTAACACGAGAGGACAGAACTGGAGAAACCACAAGGGTAAGCTGTGTGGTGGGGTGGTTCTTGTAAACGCTTGCTTGCCCCAAGTGACGGACCTCGTGTCGCGCCTCGTTCCTTGCTCCCCTCCTGCCTTACTTCCTTATAAATTCCGCTGAGTTATTACATTTGGTATCGGCGAAAGCCGTTATCAATCCTTTGTGGTTTTCGCTCAAGTTGTTGGAAGTTGGCAGATGCCGATGTAAGGATCTAACTTTGGGATGCGTCGCGTAGATGAGCTCGGTGGGATCCGATAGGTTTAAAAACCTATCTGAAGAAGACCGAAGCCTTGTGGAAGGTTCTTTGAAGGAAGGAATTGAAGTGACGGACTTGTTGGAAGAGGACGTTGATTCCATGAACCCGATCGCCCCTACAACCGAGGGATCGGAAGGCAAAAGGAAGAAACGCCCCTTGTCAAAGGAAGATATTGAACAATACGTTGACGCTTTGGTTCAACAAAAGTTGGAGGCTCGGCAGGCTGAGGCCCAAGCACCGATCCTCAAACCGGTGGAAGTGCGTGCTGCCCCTCCTTCTCTCTTTAACGGAAAACGTGGAAGTTTTATGTTTTTTGCACGGAAATTGGCATCATATGCTAAACTCACAAACGTGCCTGATGCTAAGTGGGTTGCTTTGGCAGTTCAACACTTGGAAGAAAGACCTCTTAAAGTGTGGGATGCTTTTGTGCGTAAGTGGGAAAAAGAGGGAGGAGAGGAAGATGCCATAGAGTGGGAAGACTTTAAAGCTTTTATGTCCAAAAGATATGATGCCACTGACACAGTAGCAATAGCAAGACAAAAGCTTGACAAAGTCTACCAGGGAAATGAAAGTGTGGAGAGGTACATTGAAAGATTTGTTGCTTTGCTTTCGGATATTGAGGTGGAATATGAAATGGTAGAGCAGGATAAGTTGCACTTATTCATGAAGGGTCTTAATGTGCAGTTAAGATTGGCTAGTACCATCAACCCCGGGACAGGGAAACCCTTCACAGACCTGGATGACTTGTGCTCCTTTGTGGTCAAGTATGAAGGTGGTTTCAAGAGTGCCCATGGGGATGCACAGGGAGGTCCCCCCAAGAGGAGGACACTATCAAACTTCCACACCAATCTTGGTGCAGCTCATATCCCAGAGGAAGTTCAAGGGTCACCACCCTTCTGGGGAGCTGTTGGAGGACCCCCTGGTGCACCAGGGAAGGGAGGAAAGTTGGACTCTCGGAAGGTCATCCCTGCTAATAGGGAGTGTTACTTTTGCAAACAGTTGGGCCATGAAGCATGGCAATGTCAGTTGAAAAGGGAGTGGTTGGCTGCTAAAGCTAAAGCGGGAGGGTTCCAACCACCAGACTTTCAACCGGGTTACTTTCCCTCTGCACCACAGGCCCCACCAGTGGTGGCACCAGTGCAAGGAGGGCTTCCACCACCTCAAGGAGGGCAAGGTAATTGGCAAGGAAAAGGAAAGGGAAGAGGGAAGTGGAAGGGGAAAGGGAAGGGGAAACCCAAAACTTGACTCGCAAGGGTCATGGATCCCCATTGTTTGGCCTATTTGTCTTCACTCTCTGAATCCTTTGAGTTGGTAGTACCTAAGAAAAATTGTGCAGAGGCTTGCTTGCATGATTTCTTTGCAAAGAGAAAACATGATCCCAGCCTTGGTGCCTGCTTTGTTGTTAGCCAAAAAGTCTGGAAAAGCAGGAGGTTTTTCTTAGAGTACAGGACAAAGGCCAAACTAAAAGTTCTTGCTCGGGGATGTAGGGGAGAACAATTCATGTTCTCGGGCAAGGCAGGAATATTTCCTTTTTCATTTGTGCTTGCATGTGTCATGCCACAACCATCTTGTCATGTAGGGCATGTGGGAAATCTCTCACCACTCAACCTGACTTTTGCCGTTACTGTTCGAGGCATGGAGTTTCGTGCACTCATGGACACTGGGGCTACCCATTCTTTTGTCCGAGGCAAAGTACTACAAGGGCTTAGGTATCACAAGGAAGCAACAACAGTAGTCCTTGCAGATGGGTCCTTGTCTGAAACCAAGGGGAAGGTTGACCTTAGTGTTAGGTTCACCCCTTCGGTAGTCACCCGCCATACTTTCTTTGTATGTGATTCTATTATGGAGGGGGTGGACCTCATTCTGGGACAAGACTGGATGTCTCTAAGGGAGGCCACAGTCAGTGTTGGGGTTGGAAAGGCACAAATAAAACATCAAGGGAAGTGGGTAACGTTGGACCCTCACAGGAAAGTCTTACCCTGCACGTTGCAATGGGGTATGAACATAGTGAGGAAGGGGAAGAAAAAGTAGATCAATGGAGACTTTGTCTGTTGAATGTTGTCATGAGACCTGAAGAGTATGCATGGGATGAGCAGGAGTCATCCCTGGAGGAAAACGGGCTCGATCCCTCCGACGACGAATCAGGCACCTCATCAACCAACTCCACGGGACCGGGTACCCAGGGCGGGCCGGTCCCGGAATTATTCTCGGACCCCCCAGTGGAGGGGGAGGAAGAGGGAATAATAGAGGAGGAGGAGGAGAAGCCAACGTCGTCATCGGGTAAGTTCACGGGATCCTTGGGACTGGAGGAGGTGTTGAAGGGCAAACCGGAACAATTGGGGGTGCTCCTTAGGGAGTACAGTGATTTGTTTCCTCAAGGTTTGCCAGGATTGCCACCGCATAGACAGGTGTATCACACCATCAGGATACAACCTGGCTCTGTACCTCCTAATAAGCCTGCTTATCGTTTATCTTCTCTAGAAATGGAAGAGTGTACTAAAACAGTGGATGAGCTTCTCGCATTAGGGCACATCCGGCCCAGTCACTCACCTTATGCATCTCCTGTTCTTTTTGTTAAAAAGAAGGAAGGAACTTATAGGATGGTAATTGATTATAGAGCTGTCAACCAGATTACCATTCCGGATAGGTACCCCTTGCCCCGGATTGATGATTTGCTTGATAGGCTCAAAGGAGCAAAGGTCTTCTCCAGCCTGGACTTATTGAGCGGATACCATCAGGTCCGGCTTAAAGAAGAAGATATCCCAAAGACAGCATTTAGAACACCATTCGGGTTGTACGAGTTTCTGGTGCTCCCCTTTGGTTTAACGAATGCTCCGGCCACTTTTCAGCGGCTGATGAATGAAATCTTCCATGATTTCATTCGGGAGGGATTTGTCGTTGTCTATTTGGATGATGTGCTCATTTTCAGCAAGGATGAAAACATGCATTATGTTCATTTGGAAAAAGTCTTCGCTCGCTTGCGAGAGAAGCAACTCTTTGCCAAGCTACCCAAGTGTGAGTTCATGCGTTCTGAACTTCGATACTTGGGGCATATCATTGGAAGGGATGGATTAAAGGTGGACCCACAAAAGGTGGAAGTAGTCAAGGAATGGCCGTACCCAAAAACACAACGGATGTCCGTAGGTTTCTGGGCCTTGCAAACTACTTCAGGAAGTTTATCAGGGACTTCAGTGCCATCGCTGCTCTGAAGTGTGAGTTCATGCGTTCTGAACTTCGATACTTGGGGCATATCATTGGAAGGGATGGATTAAAGGTGGACCCACAAAAGGTGGAAGTAGTCAAGGAATGGCCCGTACCCAAAAACACAACGGATGTCCGTAGGTTTCTGGGCCTTGCAAACTACTTCAGGAAGTTTATCAGGGACTTCAGTGCCATCGCTGCTCCCTTGACAAAGTTGTCAAGCAGTAAGAGGGCATGGGAATGGGAATTGGAACAGGAGGAATCTTTTTCAGCATTGAAGACTGCTTTGGTAGAGGCCCCTATCTTATCACTACCTGATCTTCGGAAACCATTCCAAGTGACATGTGATGCAAGTGATTTTGGGGTGGGAGCAGTTCTCATGCAGGACGGGAAAGTAGTAGCATACCATAGCAAAAAGTTGAATAGTGCAGAGCGTAACTATTCTGCTACGGAAAGGGAATTGTTGGCTGTAGTGTATGCTCTACAGGAATGGAGATGTTATGTGTTAGGAAAACCAGTCACCGTAACCACTGACCATAAGTGTAATACCTTTTTGCAACAACAGGCAGGACTTAGCCCGAGAAGAGCTAGGTGGGCTGAGCGATTGCAGGAGTTTGACATACTCTGGGTTTGGGAGCCAGGCAAGACTAACGTCGCAGATGCCTTGTCCAGGATCCCAATCCTCGCGGCCAGGCAGCTCCGACGCAACGTCGAGCCAGCGGAGCCCGAGCTCAGGAGTGTCAAGCCCCGGGTCGCAATGGACTCCGGCGGGAGGGCCCGCCCGAGCGGAGTCACCCAGCAGCTTGACACGTGTGAACCCTTCCTAGAGTTAGTAAAGAGGGCATACATGGATGATGAGTGGTTGGGAAAGAGGTCGAACAGAAGGAAGGTGCATTTCAGGAATGGGATATGGGAATATGGGAAGGAGGGACGGAAGTATGTCCCAGGGCATTATGAGGTGAAGGATGGGGAAGGAGTCGTGGGGAGAAACCTAAGACAAGATATACTCAAGGCATTGCATGACCCTTTGTATGTGGGACACCCTGGTTTTGCCAAGATGTATGAACTGGTGAAACGGGAATGGTGGTGGCCGGGAATGACAGAGGACGTGCGGGAATATGTTGCCTACTGTGATTCTTGTCAAAGGGTCAAAGCTTCAAACAAGTTGCCCGCAGGCCTCCTTCACCCCTTGCAAATCCCGACTAGGAAATGGCAAAGCATTTCCATGGATTTCATAACGGGGTTGCCACGGAGTGCAAACGGGAATGATGCCATATGGGTTGTGGTGGACCGGTTAAGTAAGTGTGCTCACTTTGTGCCCACCACCACAAAAGCTGACTCATATGATGTAGCAGTTTTGCTAAGGGATAAAGTCTGGAGATACCACGGATTTCCAGAGGAACTTGTGTCGGATAGGGATCCTAAGTTTGTGAGTAAATTTATGGATATACTCCTAAATTTAACAGGCTGCAAACCTGCACGGTCTACAGCCTATCACCCACAATCTGACGGACAAACGGAACGGGTTAACAGGATTCTTGAGGACTACCTCAAACATTATGTTTGGGATAAGCCTAAAGAATGGGAAAACCATCTGGCTGTTGCAGAGTTTGCCTATAACAATACATGGCAAGCCTCGATCAACACCACACCGTTCCGCTTGACATATGGACAGGATCCAAACATTCCATTTGCTATGGGACACATGGAGGGGGGGAAAGCAGATCGGGCAGATCTTTTCCTCCGGAAGATGCAAGACTCCCTTACTCTTGCACGGAAGTTTTTGGCTGCAGCTCAGGAGCGGCAGGCGGCCCAGGCGAACCGCCACCGCCGGGCTGTGATCTATAAGAAGGGGGACCTTGTTCTCCTTCGGACGAAGTTCCCAGCCGCCCTGACGTCGCAGAAGTACATAAAGCTTGCCAGGCGCCGGATTGGACCCTTCCGGGTCACTGCCGTCCATCCCAACTCTGTTGAGCTGGACGTCCCCGCCGCCCTGAAGTTTCACCCACGCATAAACGTGGAATATGTGGACCTCTACAAGGGGCCACGTAACCCAGACCGCCTCAGCATTTACAAATACCAGCCGGGACCACGCATGGTCAAGGGCGATGACGGCACGGAGAATGCCGAGTACGTCGTGGACGGCATCCTCGGTCACCGTCCCTGGATGAAGGGGAACCGGGCCCTCCACTTCCCGGACGGTACCCCAGCCTACCAGTACTGGGTACTGTGGTCAGGTTACGACGTCGGAGACGACTGGGAGCCCTTGGACATGTTCGACCACGCAAAGGACACCATCAACGCCTACCACCGTCACCAGGAGTTGGGCCCGCCCAAGTGGGGCGAGACGGCCGTTTGAGGCCTTTCCCCTGTTGCCCGCTCCTCCGGTCGGTTACCTTGTCTTTGCTCTCTTTAGGAGGGAATCCTTGTCGGGTACGCAAGGATCTGCACAGACAAGCCGGTGGTAGGATTGCAAATGTGTGCACCCCCTCGGGATGGGATTGGGAGTGGGTCGCCCACTCCGGTGTGGGTGGACAGATGTCACACACCATGGCATGTTGCAGCCCGGAGTCTGCACGCTTTGGATAGGTGGGGGGGGAGTACACCTGCTAGCACAAGCAATCAGTTGTGGATCCTGGGCACTTTTCTTGTGATTGGTGGACTATGTGACTAGAAGGGACTTGGAAATTGGAGAGGGATTGAGGATTCTTCTATGTGACTGGCATGGACTGTCTATGTCAATAGGGGGGACTTGGACTCTCTTGGATCTTGGACCTTGGAAATTTGTGTTGTTGGGACTTTTGGGAACGTTGGACTTTGTTTCTTTGTTTGTTTGTTTGTTCCTTTTGGATCATGGTTCAGAGCCAACGCAACCCGAGTCGTTCGGCATGAACTGGAATATGTACCTTATGCGGATTTGTACAGTATGTTGACTTGGGATCATCCATTACGGGAACGGGACTCATTGGGAGCATGGAACTTCTCCATGGAAGTTCCCTACTTTTTGGACTAAAGCACTTTAATTATTCTTTTGTGTTGTATGTTTTTGGATTATATTTTTATGTTCTCTTGGACTTGGGAAATGGGACACTTGTTTTTCATGTTTGAGCGTTTATTTCTTCATGTTTGTTCTTCGAATAAGATTAGACGCAAGTCTACCTAGTGTCCTGGAAAAGCCATAAAAAAAATAAATAAATGGCAAGGAAGTGTTTACTTGGAGATATTCTACATTGGAAGTGGGGACCCCATGAACCACCAATTCGGCAGGGGTCAGACGGCAGTTGGAGGTTTGGGCCGTCCAGTTTACCGGTTTCTCTGGTTGTTCTTCTCAGTGAAAATCCTCGAGTGGGTTTGCATGAGGACATGCAAAGGACTAAGGGGGGGATAATGTAACGGAATGCGAGGATTTCCGAGCATTTCGGGACATTTGCGGGAGACGCCCTTTGGCGCCATACTGCACGCCCGTGGGAGCCACGTGGTTAGCCGCTCGAACGAGAGTAGCACCTTCCGTCGGTGATGGTTGCTTACGCCATGCATAGTTGGCACTCCGTCATTGCGTGTGTTTGATGACAATAGTTGTCACCGTTAGCACGCCAACGAGTGGACGATCTAGGGCTCTCACGAAGGATAGAGGGACAGAAGTCGTACATGGGCCGAGTCCGAATCATAGGCGTCCCTTGGCTAGGAACCCGCGTGCCGAGTAGATTAACACGAGAGGACAGAACTGGAGAAACCACAAGGGTAAGCTGTGTGGTGGGGTGGTTCTTGTAAACGCTTGCTTGCCCCAAGTGACGGACCTCGTGTCGCGCCTCGTTCCTTGCTCCCCTCCTGCCTTACTTCCTTATAAATTCCGCTGAGTTATTACAATAAGCAACATCTGCAAAATGGTCAATAAAAGTGTCATAGTACTGTGTCAACCCAAGGAACCCTCTCAACTGTGACACATTACAAGGAGTGGGCCAATCCTGAATGGCAGCAACCTTCCTAGGATCCACCTTAATCCCATCCGGTGTCAACAGGTGCCCAAGGTATTCCACCTGCTTGGCAGCAAATTCACACTTAGACCTTTTACAGTAAAATTTATGTTCCCTCAGCACTGACAAGACAGTTCTCAAATGCTCCATATGTTCTGCAACGGATTTAGAATAGATAAGGATATCATCTAGGTATACCAGTACAAATCTGTCAAGAAAGGGAGCCAAGACAGAGTTCATTACAGCCTGAAAGGTGGCAGGTGCATTAGTCAATCCAAAAGGCATCACAGTAAATTCATAATGGCCATAACGGGTCTTAAATGCAGTCTTTTCTATACTGTCTTCATGCATACGTATCTGATGATAACCAGAAGCCAGATCAAGTTTAAAAAAGATACAACTACCATGAAGTTGTTCAAACATCTCATCAATTCTAGGCAAAGGATGCTGGTTCCTAACAGTAATCCTATTCAAAGCTCTATAGTCAATACACAAACGCCAGCCACCATCTTTTTTTGGAACAAATAAAATGGGTGCACCAAAGGGTGAGGTTGATGGGCGGATGAAGCCTCGCTCCAGGAGCTCCTGTAACTGCGCACGAAGTTCAGCAAGCTGAGCTCCAGACAGTGGATATATACGAGAGGCTGGAGGAGTTGCGTCCGGCTCCAATCTGATATGGTGGTCTCCAGCACGAGAAGGAGGGAGGCCTTCAGGAAGTCCAGACAGTACATCCTTAAACTCCTGCAAAAGCTCCTCCAACTCTGGCACATTGTGTGCATCAGTATCTGGACTATCAGTCACTGCATTTAATTGAACAACATAGATTGATTCACCCAACTTCACCATCTCTTCTACTTCCATAGATGAGATCACATATTCTGGCATGCCTGACCTCTGACACCCCAACAATACATGTGTTTTGTTGTCATGAGTCAAGGACACAGCATTCAATTTCCAATTAACAACTGGGTTAAAAGCAGTGAGCCAAGGTTTGCCCAAGACAAGATCATAATACATCAACTCAGTAGGGAGGCAGGTGACTCTAAAACCCAATGTCCCAACAGTCAGGTCAGTTGACACACTATGTCCTACCATAGATGTTCTACCATCAGCCACTCTTACAGTAACATGTGAACTCAAAGATTCAGTGGGAAGGGCAAGCTCCTGCACAAGTTTATCATCAATAAAATTTGCAGATGCTCCACTGTCTAACAAAATCCTGACAGTCCTACCAGCAAGAGTTCCCTCAAACTCAATACAAGTAGCTGAAAGATCAGGACCATCCACAATGTGTCTACTGTCTAGCTGGACTAAAGAGTCAAAACAGGTTGCAGGCAGTGGCTTCTTCTTCACACCGAGACAGCCAGACTGTACCAAACAACTAAACAAGGGCAAGCCTGTATGGGAATTGCAATGGGGTGTGCACATAGTGGTGGAAGATAAACCCAATGCAGCCAAAACAGTAGCCGAAAGTAGCAATTCATGTGATTGCTGTGAAGTAGTCCCTTCCAGCACCTGTCCACAGTGACTTGAACAAGAAAGCACAGTCAATCTGGTCCCTGGTAACAACTGTGACACAAGCTGGCTGACAGAATCCTCTCTATCACTACTATCAACAAACAAAACAACATGAGCATCACTATCAATAAGGTGAGGAGCTGCATCTCTCTTACACATGCTCTCAGGACTAGCTAGGTCACTGGCAGAGGGGGATGTCTGAAACTCTCTACACAAACCATGCCCACCTACAATATGGGTCATGAAATTATGGTAACAACTGTGGAAATAATTCTGCAGATGACCAAGCTCATACAAAACAGGAATACCATACTGGGGCTCTGAACAGTTGGCTGGCATCATAAACAGGACTCACACTGCTGTTTTACCAAAGAAGACCCACAAATCAAGTAGTACTTGACTTGCGCTTGGGTTGTCTGAGCTTTGGATGCAATTTCCAGCAACGCTCTGCTGCGTGTCCTGCCTTGCCACAATGTGCGCAGGGCTGCGCAGAAGTTTTTGTCGGGCCTGGTGACTTGGAGTCAGGGGAGAACTTTGGAGCAGGGTTCACAGGCTTAGACGGTCCTGGAAGGTCTGATATTGTCACAGCATGCTTGAAGTAGTCTTCCAAGGTCTGGGGATACTGTAGGGAGATGCTTTTCTGAAGATCAGCCCTGCAGCCAGCCAAAAATAAGTGACACAAAGTCTCTTCTGCAAATGCCTTTGGAACCTTTGACCTCAATGCATTAAATGTTGCAATATAGCTTCGCATGTCAGTCTTTCCCTGTGAGAGACTCAGCAACTGCTCTAAATGCCTCTTATGCAGCTCTACAGGCCTAAAAGCAGCAGTAAGTGCAGTCACAAACGATTCCCACGTCCCATAAGCAGCAAGACTCCCTGAAGCAATTAACTTAAACTGCCCAGTCCACCAATCCAATGCTTTTCCTCGCAAAAACATCGCTGCCACCTCTACAGACCTCCTCGTCTGTAGATCTACATCGTACGCACGCAAATACATCTCGGTTTGCATGAGCCAGGGATCCAACTTCATTGGATCTCCCTCAAACACAGCCGGATCCGGGAATTTAAGAGAAGGCTTCCCTGAACTGGTGGACGACGCTGATGCCGGTGCCGGAATGGACGTTGGCACAGGCTGAGGCGCCACCACTGGTGCAGGCTGAGCCAGCGCAAGCTGAATCACTTTCTCTAACCCATCTATGATGTTTTGAGTCGACGTCGGAGTAGGGGCAAGCGAAGGAACACCAGATCCACTAGCAACGGCTAGTTGCGGCAGAGCACCGATGTCTTGTAAATGCCTTATCATGACAGCAGGATCTACAGCGGATAAGTCTACATCTTCATCATCCTGAAGTTCTAAAGCTGGATCTTGCTCAATAGGGCTACGAGCACGGGCTCTCGAACCGGAACGCGGATGCCGCGACATAATGAACTGCGAGAGAAAAGGAAACGCACCACGAACAACGACAAGGAACTAATCCTTGTCGCCGATACCACTGTAGCGTTAACTAAGCGGAAGAGGTTTTTATGAGACAGTGAGACGTTCGTGGTGTGCAACGAAAGAGTGTTACATGATTGATTCGCAAGCCCACTCTTAAACCCAGGGTGGGTTGAATTATACTGTACTGCCTCAGACGCGTAGTCGGGCAACCGAGCGAACTACCTGAGCGAGGTTGTACTGCGAACCCAGATCACATGGCAAGTCAATGAGCAATGCCAAGGACCATACTAGAGCATTATACCCTAGGAAATGCTACACTCTCTCTCTCTCTCTCTCTCTCTCTCTCTCTCTCTCTCTCTCTCTCTCTCTCTCTCTCTCTCTCTCTCTCTCTCTCTCTCTCTCTCTCTCTCTCTCCCCCCCCCCCCTCCTTCTCTCTCCCTCCCTCCCCCCTCCCCCTCCCATGCAGGCGCGCGCGTATAAACAGATGTCTGAAAACATGGTCGGAAGCCAGGGAAGTTTGCATAAGGTAGGTCCCAAATCAATGTAAATGTATGTGGTGAGCCTAGGCAAGCCCGATACGCATGCTCTTATTGATGCAATCGCAATAAGGTCTTCTAGAGACCAAATTCCAAGAAATTGCAGCAAATCAAATTGATACCAGTATACCTAGCAAGTTCATTGAACCTTTAAAGAGTAATGGAAGAGACCAGCCAAGCCTCATTACATCAGCTAGAGGATATCTACAACCTAACTGCTCATGATTCACCCATACCATGGCCGGCTATACCGGCAGGCCTGCCCTAGGTTGGACACATAATTATATAATGTACACACACACACACACACACACACACACACACACACACACACACACACACACACACACACGCACACACACACACACACACACACACACACACACACACACACACACTGTTGTAATAGATAATAATATTAGTGCCTTTCCCTCAGAGGAGTAATATTGGCAATTCCGCCAGAGACAGTAATACAAGACAAATAGGGCAGAGACGTGACTCAGCACTAGGTGATGTACATTTGAATGTGGATAGCAATAACGCAAGTTACACACACGTTTGTTGCGAGAAGGTAGTGGTGGCTGCGCAACTAGGCAAGGCACTTGATTGGGACTATCACAGCACTTCGGGTGCTTCACTCACGTTGCCAATCAGTCCTTGATTGACAGTGTCTCCTTCTCTACTTCTCTTCGCACAGTAGAGCCGACACTGGTCTAACACCCTCCGTGCTGCCACCACACAGGTAATGTGTGTGTAGTTAGGATAGCTTGTTTGAGGCTCTGAATGCTTTTAGTTTATCATGTTAGGTGTATGTGCTTGACTTTCCGTTCATCGGACAATGAGACTGCCCATAACTGAGTGAGAACAGACTAGGGTAGTTTGAATTCCGTTGTTACGAGAGTGATAGAGTGCATGTTGTAATAGACTTGATTGGGACTATCACAGCACTTCGGGTGCTTCACTCACGTTGCCAATCAGTCCTTGATTGACAGTGTCTCCTTCTCTACTTCTCTTCGCACGGTAGAGCCGACACTGGTCTAACACCCTCCGTGCTGCCACCACACAGGAATACGCCAAGCCCATAACCTAACAGGTTATGGGCCCACCACTCTCTCGTTGAGTGTGTGGCTGGCTCAAGAATCGGAGACGAGAAGCTGCATGGCCAAGCGCCGCAGACCGAAGCAGACTGCTCGCAAAACTACCAACGTCAACGTTCCTCTTCGGTTAAGAACCGGTCCGCCTTCATACAACGATAGAATCAGAAACGGAGGACAGCAAGGAGATCGGACTCCTGACGAACGGGCTGCCATTGTAAAAGACTACGTGTTTCATCTGTACGTTGGCCGACCTCTCCCTCTGCCAGCGTGGTTTGGTTCAAGATTTCCCACGTATCCAGCATACAAATTCACTCCTTGGGAGCAATCATTCGTTAATTTGGAACCAGGCTTCATCACCAAAGAGAAATTTCGGAGGTATTGTAGTGTAACGAAGTGGCTCAACAGAGAGCAAGAATTTGCTGAGCACACTGCATATTTGGCTGTTGAGTCTGCACTGGCAACTATTCCAGTGAAGGCCGTTCAAGACTTGCTGATCCCTAACATTCGTGACGAGTCTGAGTGGGAAACTGATTCAGACCTTGAAGGCATTGTGGAGTAAGTGTTTTCAGTGTGCCTCTGACGCTAGAAATTGACATTCAGTGTGTGCACTATGACTTCTAAGAAGAAGAGTCAGTCATCTAGTGGAACCTCTGCGTCTGTGAGTGAGACCACTACCTCGACACCTGTGAGAGAGCCTTGCACTCCCACCACGTCTAGGGGAGAAGGTGATGAGTTGCCAAAGGTGATTCCTACACTTGTGAAGGTACATATCAAGCTAAAAGAAAAAGGACACAACATTATGATTTGGAAGAATGCGTACCTTGCAGCAAATGAGGCCAAGGGATCACTGCCTGCAGTACTTGAGGACATGCCTGGGACCACGCATGATGCTGCAGCACTGCTGTTGCTGTATGAATCTGTTCCAGAAGAGTGGCACTTAGAATTGTCTGATTTATCCTCTGCATATGTTGCATATGAATATATCTGTAGGAAGTTCATTGGGGGCTATAATCTCCAAGCCAACATGGACTGGCTGTTGGAAATGAGTCAGGGGATGAAGCACGACGAGACCATTTCCCAATGTGTGAGTCGCATGCTGAATCTGAAGGCATGTCTTCAGAGGAACAATCATCCTCTTCTGGATAGCTTTGTAGCTACCCAAATTGTGCAGGGTCTACCAGAGGCAGCCAAGGAGACAGGCAGCCTGTCAACAGCAGCAGGGACCCCACTCAACAAGCTGGCAGACCTGCTGAGGACCACAGCCGTCGCCCTGGGGTTTGATGAGACTGCCCCACGTCAGCCACGAGTTTTGGCTGTTCCTCAAGGCAGCAACAGAGTCAGCACCCCTGGAGCATTCAGTGGAGCCAGTCCTTCACCCTCAACCGGACAGTCTGATACCAGAGGAGTGTGCAAGTATTGCAATAAAAAGGGGCATTACTGGAGGGATTGCCGTAAGCGACACAGAGATGAGGAGACCCAGAGAAACGTTGTGGCAGCAGTGCAGCAGCTACAGGGTATGTGGACCCAGGGGCAGCCACTAATGGGAGGTCTTCCTCCACCTGCTGCTCAGATGGCTCACTCACAGGCGGATGCATTTCCTGCCTGGTTCCAACCGCCTGCTCCTCCTCCTCCCCCACCTGAAGGTAGGCACTATGCAGTGTCCCACAATATCTTGGACCGGACATTGGGCAAACCCCCTCTGCACTCCTGGCTGGTGGATAGTGGAGCATCAGTCCACCTTGTGAATGATCCAGCCCTTCTGCATAATTGTTAGGTTATGGGCTTGGCGTATTCCTGTGCAGTGGCGGCACGGAGGGTGTGAGTCAAAGTTCGCTCTACTGTGTGACGAAGAGTAGAGTCTAGAACATGAACAATCAAGGACTGAT
Organism: Botryococcus braunii; assembly: GCA_002005505.1. NCBI lineage: Eukaryota > Viridiplantae > Chlorophyta > Trebouxiophyceae > Botryococcus > Botryococcus braunii. The sequence continues at coordinate 496,789 of KV908344.1, read as the reverse complement.
TGGGCACCTTAAGGAAACACCCGGAGTGCTTGTGAAGTCCCAAACAAGTCTATTACAATTGCTCACTTGCTCTCTCTTAACAACGGAATTCAAACTATCCTAACTGGTACGTACTCAGAAAGGATCAATCTCATTGTCCGATGATAAGATAGCCAAGCACATACACATAACACGAAAAATTGAGGTCAACAAAGCCTCAAATCTCCCCATCTATTCACCATCACGTTACCTGTGCAGTGGCGGCACGGAGGGTGTGAGTCAAAGTTCGCTCTACTGTGTGACGAAGAGTAGAGTCTAGAACATGAACAATCAAGGACTGATTGGGCAACTTTAAGGAAACACCCGGAGTGCTTGTGAAGTCCCAAACAAGTGCCTTGCCTCTCCGTGCTAGCACCACTACCTTCCTCCACTAAACGTGTCTGTAACTTGCGTTATCTTTATCTTCATTCAAATTGTTCCTAACCGCTAAGTCTTTGTAGTTTCGCCCATATTAGTCATTTATTATTGTCACTGACGGAATAGCCACTATTACTCCACTGAGGGAAAGGCATAAATAACTCATCCAATATAACACTTCCCCTTGCCTTTTCCTCACCAGAACTTGGCAAGACCCAGTGAGTTTCTATGACCCTGAAACACTAGTCTTACTAGAGGTTTAGTGAAGATGTCAGCCACATTTCTGGCAGACTGAATGTATTTGAAGTCAACCTGCCCCTTTGCAATAGCTTCACGTGCAAAGTGACAGCTGATTGCAATGTGCTTGGTATGTTTAGAATACACTGGATTCCTGAGGTGATTGATGCACCCTTGGTTATCACAATGTATCTTCACTATCCAGGGAAACACACCAATTTCCTCTAGGAATCCCCTCAGCCAATCAGCTTCCTTCACAACAGCACTTGCTGCCATGAATTCTGCTTCTACTGTGGAAGTAGCCACAGCAGATTGCTTTTTACTTCCCCACACAACTGCTCCTCCAAACACAGTGAGAACGAAGCCGGTGGTGGAGAAACGGTGGTCTTGATCCCCACCGTAATCAGCATCAACATATCCCTCCAACTCTGTTTCTTTTCCACCAAGGATCAGAACCAGGTCTCGGGTTCCCTTAAGATATTTCAACACACGGATTGCTTCATTCCAGTGTGCTGTTGTGGGTGACATCCTGTACCTCGACATAACTCCTACAGCCTGGGATATATCAGGACGAGTGGTGTTAGCTATGTAGAGTAGTGACCCTACTAACTCACAGTATCGATAACCAGGAGGCAGAACACTCCCAGCACCAATACTATCATTCCCATCCTTTGGTGCAGGCATCTGAGACATTACAAAATCTTTTGTCATTGGGGTATCGGGCCCAACTGACTCAAGATCAAGACCAAACTTCTCCACAAGTGCATCTATCTTAGGAATGCAACTCAGGGAGATTAACCCCTTCTCTCTATCTCTCATGACTTGACAACCTAAGAAATCCTTCACTTCCCCTAGATCGTGGATGGTGAATTCTTTCTTGAGAAGCTCTTTCACTCTCTCCACCTCTGACATGCCCTTGGATACAATCAAGAGATCATCTACATAAATTAGCACGTAGGATTTACCCCCATCTTCAGAGCATCTCACATAAACTCCAGCATCACTCTTGCACACCTCATACCCCATGACTTCAAGTTTGTCATTAAGGGTTTTGTGCCAGGCACGTGGGGCCTGCTTTAGGCCATAAAGTGCCTTTTTGAGTCGACACACGGTATTGCGATCACCATTCTCAAATCCTGGAGGTTGCGTTACATACACTTCTTCCTCCAGCTCACCATTGAGAAAGGCTGTCTTAACATCTACCTGGTGAATCTCATAACCTTCCCTAGCAGCCACAGCTAACAAGGTTCTCCTAGCTCCATAGCTGCTGGTTGGTGCAAAGACCTCCATGACATCTACTCCAGGAATTTGTCGACAACCCTGAGCAACCAATCTTGCCTTGAATCTCAACACATTGCCATGTGCATCCATTTTCACTGAGAAAATCCAGTGAACTGGTATTACCTTATGCCCATGAGGTCTGGGAACATATTCCATAACCTCATGGGTGTCTAATGAATTCTGCTCTTCTTGCATAGCAGCCTTCCAGTATTCCCACTGAGGAGACATCTGAGCTTCTCTTAAATTAGAGGGAACATGGATTTTACCAAATCTAACACCAGTGTGCTTCCCCTCCTCTCCCTTACCCTTGGGAGAATCGTTGGTTGCACCTCAGAACCCACTACTCTTCCACTGACACTCGCCGCACTACAGCTAGCTTTTCTCTCAGTGGTATCAGAGCTTTCTCTCATGCTTCTCTCTCTCTTGGATTCGCACCTCGCACTGCTCAACTTGTTGCCTCGCACGCTCACATCTTCCTCCCAAACACAGGTACCTCCCGGGAAGCATCCCTAGTCCGGAGGTTTCTCACATTGTCTGAGCTTCCGGTTCACCTCCACATCCACACTCTTACACATCCTCTCAAGCTCAGGCTCTAGAGGGCTCTCACAGGCAGAGGGAGATGGGCTCTGGTCGCCCCTTTGCTTCCCCTCCCTTTCTTGACTTGTATGTCTCTGACTTCCACGTTGTGTCACAAGAGACTGTGACCTCTCATCCCTGACATCCTTCTCCCATACACAGGTACCTCTCAGGCTGCACTTGTAATTTGGTGGTACCACACATTGTCCGTGCACCTGATTCACCTCCTCTTCTCGGCTCTCACACAAGTACTGGGATGCTGACCCAGTACTGCTCGCACAGACATTTCTGGCTGTTTCCGAGAGAGTGGAATGACTCTTCTCAGGACTGTGGCTGTCACCACCTTCCCCTACCAGTCCACGCCACTGATGGGGAGAGCCAGATGTTTCCACACAAGTTTCACCACTGACATGAAGCTCATTCACTGGACAGGACCCACCCGTGCAACTCAGCTCCCTGGGACCATTTGCAGTCATGATTGTGGCTGCCCCCCTCTCATCACTAACATGAAAATCAGGGCTCTCAGACTGGCACCCATCTATCTGCACTTCCCCTGGTCCCTGTGACTGTGTGTCACTTTCTGTTAGCCCCACTTTGTCTCTGCTCTCTCCCACCTCCTGTGACAGCAGGAGTTCTCTTGCAAGTGTTCGTTGCTCATGCCTCTGGGCTCTTGTTAGCCCATCAGCAGCCAAATTGGAATTTTCCAGGCTGGTCGGTCTGAGAGACTCTTGAGCTCGCATCATTTGTTGCTGTAGTCCAGAGTCCGAATGAGTGCCGCGGGCCAGGTCCAGAGCTGCTTCGATGGTCCTTCGGATCTCCGCGGGAGCAGTGGATCTCTGGGGGTCAGGCTCGGGCTCAGCCTTCCTAGAGGGTCCTGGACGTTCTGAGTCTGTGTCTTCCTGGGAAACGTGTGGATGCACTGTCTCAACTGATGAGTCCTGGATCTCTGCCTCACTGTCGTCTCCACAGGATACCTTAACTGGCTCTGGGTGCTGTTTGGTAGTGCTGGTTTCAGAGGGAACAGGGGACAGAAATTCCTCAGACTGAGCAGGAGTCACACTGAGACCAACACGAGAGGCCCCTCTGAGATGCTCCACAAAGATGACATCTCTGCTCTCTCGCCATATACCCCCACCCATGTATATCCGATAGGCTTTGGAGGAGGCTGAATAACCGGTGAGCATTCCTGGCACAGTTTTTGGTGCAAAGACTGGCCTCTGGACATCTGGGATATGCACATATACAAGGCAACCCCATGTGCGCAGGAGTGAGACATCAGGCTTATATCCCCAGAACAATTCAAAGGGGGTAAGGTCCCTGCCTGTGCTTGGGCCCATGTTAAGCAGGGTGCATGCTGTCTCCAGGGCTTCTTTCTAGAGGGTGGGACTGGCAGCAGCAAAGCTCAGGATAGTCCGGGTTCTTTCCTTCAGGGTTCGGTTGGCTCGTTCAGCTGCTCCATTCTGCTGTGGGGTGTACGGGGCAGAGGTCTCCAGCTTAGTCCCCTGGGAGGCACAGAACTCCTTGAACCGGGCATTAACAAATTCAGTTCCTCTGTCACATCTGACACACTTCACAGTGGTTTTTCGTTGCGTCTGCCAGTAAACAAGTAAGTCCCTGACAGCTGCACTGATGGTGTCTTTGGACTTTACTGGAATAACTGCTTTCCACTGAGAGGCTTCATCCAGTACAGTAACCCACAAACGTTCACCAGTAATGGCTGCAGGTGTAATAGGACCCACAGTATCTATGTGTACTCGATCCAGAGGTTCCAAGGCAGGTCTGGTACTGATTCCGAAAGAGGGTCTGGCAGTCTTTCCTTCAATACACGCTTCACAGTGTACCGGGCAATCAGTGCAGGGAGAGAGGGAGGTGTCAATCCCAGTCACCAGGTTCTCCTTAGCAAGACGCTGCATCCACGTTTCTCCAGGGTGTCCCATTCTGCTATGCCACAAGTAACGTTTGGCACAGCTGTGTGATAAGGTACTGGATTTTAGCTGTTTGGTTGCACTGGCTGCATGCTTTGATGTGCTGGTTCCTCTCACTGCAACTACACTATGAATGTAGTACAGTCCCATCTCTGCAGTGACCTGAGCTCTCCAGTGGTTTGGTCCACTGACATACGAAAAGGCACCCACATTGTCTGTTTGGAATACTGCACCATCCCTAAGGGCAGCAGATACTGACAGGATGTTGGTGGTAGCTGAAGGGACACACTGCACATGATGGATCCAGAGGGGAATGCGTTGCGGGCTCAAAATGCAGACTGACCCATATGCAATAATACACCCAGTGGCATCAGAGGTGGCCAAGTGCAGGGGAATTGGTTTGGCATGGATGATAGGGTTATGCAGCAATGCCACGTCATTTACTAGGTGGACCGAGGCCCCACTGTCAACCAGCCAGGAGTGCTGCAGGGGTTTACTGATCGTACTGTCCAGGACATTGTGAGATATTGTGTACAGCATACCTTCAGGAGGAGGTGGAGGTGGAGCAGGAGGCTGAAACCAAGCAGGGAAGGCATCTGCACCATGATGGGCCAGTTGGGCTACTGGGGGATGGTGTCCACCCATAGATGGCTGGCCCTGAGGCCACATGCCTTGCAGCTGTTGGACAGCTGCCACCACGTTCCTCTGTGTCTCCTCGTCCCTGCGCCTCTTTCTGCAGTCTCTCCAATAATGGCCCTTTTTATTGCAGTAGTTGCAAACTCCCTTGGAATCAGACTGTCCGGTTGAAGGCGAAGGACTGGCTCCACTGAATGCTCCAGGGGTGCTGACTCTGTTGCTGCCCTGAGGAACAGCCAAAACTCGTGGCTGACGTGGGGCAGTCTCATCAAACCCCAGAGCAACGGCTGTGGTCCTCAGCAGGTCTGCCAGCTTGTTGAGTGGGGTCCCTGCTGCTGTTGACAGGCTGCCTGTCTCCTTGGCTGCTTCAGGTAGACCCTGCACAATTTGGGTAGCTACAAAGCTATCCAGAAGAGGATGATTATTCCTCTGAAGACATGCCTTCAGATTCAGCATGCGACTCACATATTGGGAAATGGTCTCGTCGTGCTTCATCCCCTGACTCATCTCCAACAGCCAGTCCATGTTGGCTTGGAGATTATAACCCCCAATGAACTTCCTACAGATATATTCATATGCAACATATGCAGAGGATAAATCAGATAATTCCCCGTGCCACTCTTCGGGTACAGATTCATTCAGCAACAGCAGTGCTGCAGCATCATGCGTGGTCCCAGGCATGTCCTCAAGTACTGCAGGCAGTGATCCCTTGGCCTCATTTGTTGCAAGGTACGCATTCTTCCAAATCATAATGTTGTGTCCCTTTTCTTTTAGCTTGATATGTACCTTCACAAGTGTAGGAATCACCTTTGGCAACTCATCACCTTCTCCCCTGGATGTGCTGGGAGTGCAAGGCTCTCTCACAGGTGTTGAGGTAGTGGTCTCACTCACAGACGCAGAGGTTCCACTAGATGACTGACTCTTCTTCTTAGAAGTCATAGTGTGCACACTGAATGTCAGTTTCTAGCGTCAGAGGTACACTTAAACCACTTACTCCACAATGCCTTCAAGGTCTGAATCAGTTTCCCACTCAGACTCGTCACGAATGTTAGGAATCAGCACATCCTGAAAGGCCTTCACTGGAATAGTTGCCAGTGCAGACTCAACCGCCAAATATGCAGTGTGCTCAGCAAATTCTTGCTCTCTGTTGAGCCACTTCGTTACACTACAATACCTCCGAAATTTCTCTTTGGTGATGAAACCTGGTTCCAAATTAACGAATGATTGTTCCCAAGGAGTGAACTTGTATGCTGGATACGTGGGAAATCTTGAACCAAACCACGCTGGCAGGGGGAGAGGTCGTCCAACGTACAGATGAAACACGTAGTCTTTTACAATGGCAGCCCGTTCGTGAGGAGTCCGATCTCCTTGCTGTCCTCCGTTTCTGATTCTATCGTTGTACGAAGGTGGACCGGTTCTTAACCGAGCAGGAACGTCGACGTTGGTAGTCTTGCGAGCAGTCTGCTTCGATCTGCGGCGCTTGGCCATACAGCTTCTCGTCTCCGATTCTTGAGCCAGCCACACACACTCAACGGGAGAGTGGTGGGCCCATAACCTGTTAGGTTATGGGCTTGGCGTATTCCTGTGCAGTGGCGGCACGGAGGGTGTGAGTCAAAGTTCGCTCTACTGTCTGACGAAGAGTAGAGTCTAGAACATGAACAATCAAGGACTGATTGGGCAACTTTAAGGAAACACCCGGAGTGCTTGTGAAGTCCCAAACAAGTCTATTACAATTGCTCACTTGCTCTCTCTTAACAACGGAATTCAAACTATCCTAACTGGTACGTACTCAGAAAGGATCAATCTCATTGTCCGATGATAAGATAGCCAAGCACATACACATAACACGAAATATTGAGGTCAACAAAGCCTCAAATCTCCCAATCTATTCACCATCACGTTACCTGTGCAGTGGCGGCACGGAGGGTGTGAGTCAAAGTTCGCTCTACTGTGTGACGAAGAGTAGAGTCTAGAACATGAACAATCAAGGACTGATTGGGCAACTTTAAGGAAACACCCGGAGTGCTTGTGAAGTCCCAAACAAGTGCCTTGCCTCTCCGTGCTAGCACCACTACCTTCCTGCACTAAACGTGTCTGTAACTTGCGTTATCTTTATCTTCATTCAAATTGTTCCTAACCGCTAAGTCTTTGTAGTTTCGCCCATATTAGTCATTTATTATTGTCACTGACGGAATAGCCACTATTACTCCACTGAGGGAAAGGCATAAATAACTCATCCAATATAACAATAATCCCACTGTTCATTCCAAACCAATTCCATTGCATCTAGCTACATCTAATGCTACTGGGAGCATTATTGCCTCTGGATCAGTCTGTGTCTTAAGCCCCCAAGGCATTCCTTTTTGGATTCACCACGTGCAATGTGTTCCTTCAGCCAGTACAAATATCCTGTCTGTCTCAGCTGCCTTAAGGGATGGTGCAGTATTCCACACAGACAGTGTTGGGGCATTCGTGCATGTCAGTGGTCCAAACAGTTGGAGGGTTTCTGTTGTTGCTGAAACGGGCCTGTACTATATCCATCATTTAGTGGCAGTCAGGGGAAGCAGTCGCCCCAAGCTGACTGTCAATGCAGCCAAGACCTCAAAATCCAGCAACACGTCTCACAACTGCTCCAGACGCTACTTGTGGCACAGCAGGATGGGACACCCAGGAGAACCATGGATGCAGCGCCTTGCAAAGGAAGAACTGGTGACTGGAATTGACACTTCCCTCTTCCCTTGTGATAATTGTCCAGTGCACTGTGAGGCATGTATTGAGGGAAAGACAGCCAGACCCTCTTTCGGGACTAGCAGCAGACCTGCCCTTGAACCCCTTGACAGAGTGCACATTGACACAGTGGGTCCCATCACTCCTGCAGCCATTACTGGGGAACGTCTGTGGGTTACAGTGGTGGATGAATCCTCACAGTGGAAAGCTGTCATTCCAGTTAAATCCAAGGACACCATAAGTGCTGCAGTCAGAGACCTTTTAGTATACTGGCAAACCCAAAGGAAAACGACAGTGAAGTGCATCAGATGTGATCGGGGCACAGAATTTATTAACGCCAAGTTCAAGGAGTTCTGTGCATCTCAGGGAACTAAGCTGGAGACCTCAGCCCCCTACACCCCACAGCAAAATGGAGTAGCAGAACGAGCAAACCGCACGCTGAAGGAGAGAACCCGGACTATCCTTGCCTTCGCAGCAGCAAGCCCAACTCTCTGGAAGGAGGCGCTCGAGACAGCCTGTACCCTACTTAATATGGGCCCTTGTTCAGGCAGGAACCTTACTCCTCTTGAATTATTTTGGGGTTACAAGCCAGATGTGTCACTTCTGCGCACTTGGGGCTGCTTGGCTTATGTCCACGTGCCAGACGTGCAGAGACCTGTATGTGCCCCCAAAACTGCTCCAGGCATGCTCACAGGATATTCTGCATCTTCCAAAGCCTACAGTATATACATGGGGGGAGGGGTTTGGAGAGAGAGTAGGGATGTTGTCTTTGTGGAACATCTCAGGGGAGCCTCCAGATTTGGCATGAGTGGACTTCCAACCCAATCCCTGGAGTTCCAGTGCCCCAGTCCCTCTGAGAACCATGCTTCCCGTTAGTTCCCTGTGTCAGTTATCTCTCCCAGTCCAAGGTCTGCTGAGGCAGAGACCCAGGAAGCAGAATGCAAGGCAGAACCAGCTCCTAATCTACAGCAGACCACTGTTCCAGACGGCCAAGAACCCCCTGAGAAGGCTGAGCCCGAGCCTGATCATCGAAGAGAGGGAGACCCGCAGAACATCCGACAGACCACTGAGGCAGCACTGGAGCTGGCTCGTGGCACTCTTCCTGACAACGAACAACAGCAACAAATGCTGCGAGCCCAGGAGTTGCTGAGGCCTGCCGCACTGAAGAATCCTAATTTACCTTCGGGTGGTTTAACCCGGGCTCAAAGGCTTGAGCAACGTACCCAAACCAAGGAACTCCTGCTGTCACAGCAGGTGGGAGAGTGCAAGGGAGAAGAGGGCATTACTGAAAGTGACACACTGTCACTGGGACCAGGGGAAGTGCAGGCAGAGGGACTTCACCATGAGAGACCTGCTCTGAATGTTAGTGCTGTGAGAGGAGCAGCCACAAACTCGGCTGAAAATGGTCCCGGGGAGCTGAGTTGCATGGAAGGGTCCTGTCCAGTGAATGAGATGTTTGTAAGGGATGAATCTGATTTGAGAGAGACTGGCTCCCTTCTCCTGCCACGTGAACAGGGGAGGGAAAGTGGTGACAGCCACAGACCTGAGAAGTGCGTCCCTAACTTCTCAGGAAAAGTCAGTAATGCTTGTGAGAGCAGTACTGGGACAGCCTCCCAGTACCCATGTAAGAGACATGATGAGGAGGTGAATCAGCTGCACAGACAACGTGAGAGTGTGCCAAACTACCAGTGCAAGCTGAGAGGTACATGTGCATGGGAGGATCCTGTGAGGGACGAGAGGTCACATCCTAAAGTGACAAAGTGTGAGAGTTCCGGACTCTCCCAATATGAGGATGAGGGGAAGCTCAGCACTGCACAGTGCTCCTCCTCAACTGCCTGTGAGAGACCCTTGGAGCCAGAGCCCCAAGTGGCATGTAAGTGTGTGAATGTGGAGGTGAACCAGAAGCCCAGACAGTGTGGAAAGTATCCTGATTACAAAGGCTTCTTGGGAGGTACCTGTGCTTGGGAAGATGATGGGAGTGTGAGGAGCACTAAGCTGAGCAGTGCACAGTGTGAATCCTCCAGAGAGAGAAGAATGAGAGAGAACCCAGACATTGCTGAGAGAATTGCTAGCTGTAGTGCAGCGAGTGTCAGTGGAAGAGTAGTGGGTTCGGATGTTACAAGTGACAAATCTCCAAAGAGTCAGGAAAATGAGGGGAAGTACACTGGTGTAAGATTTGGCAAGATTCATGTTCCCTCTAATTTAAGAGAGGCTCAAATGTCCCCACAGTGGGAATATTGGAAGGCTGCCATGCAAGAAGAACAGAATTCACTTGATACCCATGAGGTTATGGAGTATGTTCCAAGACCTCATGGTCACAAAGTAATTCCTGTGCATTGGATCTTCTCAGTGAAGATGGATGCTCATGGAAATGTGGTGAGATTTAAGGCTAGATTAGTAGCACAGGGATGCAGGCAAATCCCTGGAGTAGATGTCATGGAGGTGTTTGCACCAACCAGCAGCTATGGGGCCAGGAGAGCATTACTGGCAGTTGCTGCCAGAGAGGGGCTTGAAATTCATCAGGTAGATGTCAAGACTGCCTTCCTAAATGGAGAATTGGAGGAGGAAGTGTACGTCACACAACCTCCAGGTTTTGAGAATGGTGATCGCAATACTGTGTGTCGCTTGAAGAAGGCCCTGTATGGCCTGAAGCAAGCTCCTCGTGCTTGGCATAAAACCCTGAATGAGAAGCTGGAAATCATGGGGTATGAGGTGTGTATGAGTGATGCTGGTGTGTATGTGAAATGCTCCGAGGATGGTGGTAAATCCTATGTGCTGATATATGTTGATGATCTCCTGATTGTGTCCAAAGGAATGTCAGAGGTTGAGAGAGTAAAAGGACTTCTCAAGAAGGAATTCACCATTCATGATTTGGGAGAGGTGAAAGACTTCTTGGGATGTCAGGTAACAAGAGATAGAGAAAAAGGGCTAATCTCCTTGAGCTGCATTCCCAAAATAGATGCACTCGTGGAGAAGTTTGGCTTAGATCTTGAGTCAGTTGGGCCAGACACCCCAATGACAAAAGATTTTGTGATGTCTCAGATGCCAGCTCCCAAGGATGGGAGTAATAGTATTGGTGCTGGGAGTCTCCTTCCTCCCGGGCATCGTTATTGTGAGCTCGTAGGATCCCTACTGTATATAGCAAACACAACTCGTCCTGATATAGCTCAGGCTGTAGGAGTGTTGTCTCGGTATCGTATGTCCCCCACCACAGCTCACTGGAATGAGGCAGTCCGTGTGCTTAAATATCTCAAGGGAACCCGAGACCTGGTTCTGATCCTTGGTGGAAAAGAAACAGAGTTGGAGGGATATGTTGATGCAGATTATGGGGGTGATCAAGACCACCGGTTTTCCACCACCGGTTTTGTCCTTACTGTATTTGGAGGTGCTGTGGTGTGGGGGAGCAAGAAGCAATCTGCTGTAGCCACATCAACAGTAGAAGCTGAGTTCATGGCAGCAAGTGCTGTAGTGAAGGAGGCTAACTGGTTGAGAGGATTCCTGGAGGAAATTGGAGTATTGCCTTGGATAGTGAAAATCCATTGTGATAACCAAGGGTGCATCAATCATCTGAGGAATCCTGTGTATTCAAAACACACAAAACACATTGCAATAAGCTGTCATTTTGCACGTGAAGCTACTGCAAAGGGGCAGGTTGACTTTAAATATGTTCAATCTGCTAGAAACATAGCTGACATCTTTACCAATCCATTGGTTAAGTTGGTGTTTCAGGGTCATCGTAACTCACTGGGACTTGCTAAGTTTCTGTGAGAAAAGGCAAGGGGAAGTGTTGTAATAGATAATAATATTAGTGCCTTTCCCTCAGAGGAGTAATATTGGCAATTCCGCCAGAGACAATAATACAAGACAAATAGGGCAGAGACGTGACTCAGCACTAGGTGATGTACATTTGAATGTGGATAGCAATAACGCAAGTTACACACACGTTTGTTGCGAGAAGGTAGTGGTGGCTGCGCAACTAGGCAAGGCACTTGATTGGGACTATCACAGCACTTCGGGTGCTTCACTCACGTTGCCAATCAGTCCTTGATTGACAGTGTCTCCTTCTCTACTTCTCTTCGCACAGTAGAGCCGACACTGGTCTAACACCCTCCGTGCTGCCACCACACAGGTAATGTGTGTGTAGTTAGGATAGCTTGTTTGAGGCTCTGAATGCTTTTAGTTTATCATGTTAGGTGTATGTGCTTGACTTTCCGTTCATCGGACAATGAGACTGCCCATAACTGAGTGAGAACAGACTAGGGTAGTTTGAATTCCGTTGTTACGAGAGTGATAGAGTGCATGTTGTAATAGACTTGATTGGGACTATCACAGCACTTCGGGTGCTTCACTCACGTTGCCAATCAGTCCTTGATTGACAGTGTCTCCTTCTCTACTTCTCTTCGCACAGTAGAGCCGACACTGGTCTAACACCCTCCGTGCGGCCACCACACAGGAATACGCCAAGCCCATAACCTAACACACACACACACACACACACACACACACACACACACACACACACACACACACACACACACACACACACACACACACACACACACACACACATCTGAGACGCCCCTAGGGCCCCCAGGCCTGGTTTCCAAAATGATATTTCCTGGGCACATACCTGTATGTATTTTACAGTGGCAGCTAAGACACCCATTTTAAAATGGCCCCAGTAACCCCATTGGCAGCTAAGACACCCAGTGATCCCAGTGACCCCATGGCAGCTAAGACACCCAATTTTAAAATGGTCCCAGTGACCCGATTTACAGCATCAGCTGCCGTGTCCGAGCTCTAGATCCACCAATGGTCCAGATCTTGACCAACGTTGACGCTCAATGGAAGGCAAGCATTTGCCCTGCAAGGCAAATTTCGACCGCAGATCCTTTACTTAAACTGCACCGGAAGGACTGTGTGGGGTGTGGGGACAGCTGTAGAAAGGAAGGAAGGAAGGTAGGTAGGAGGAGGAGGCGGAGGAGGAGGAGGAGGAGGCCTAAGAGGAGGAGGAGGCGGAGGAGGAGGAGGAGGAGGAGGCGGAGGTGGAGGAGGAGGCCTAAGAGGAGGAGGAGGCCTAGGAGGAGGAGGAGGACGAGGAGGAGGCGGAGGAGGAGGAGGAGGAGGAGGAGGAGGATCCGGAGGAGGAGGAGGAGGAGGAGGAGGAGGAGGCCTAGGAGGAGGAGGAGGAGGCGGAGGAGGAGGAGGAGGAGGAGGAGGAGGCCTAGGAGGAGGAGGAGGAGGCGGCCGCGGAGGAGGAGAAGAAGAAGGAGAAGAGGGAGGAGAAGAAGAAGAAGAAGAAGAAGAAGAAGAAGAAGAAGAAGAAGAAGAAGAAGAAGGAGGAGGAGGAGGAGGAGGAGGAGGAGGAGGAGGAGGAGGAGGAGGAGGAGGAGGAGGAGGAGGAGGACGAGGAGGAGGCGGAGGAGCAGGAGGAGGAGGAGGAGGAGGAGGAGGCCTAGGAGGAGGAGGAGGAGGCGGAGGAGGAGGAGGAGGAGGAGGCCTAGGAGGAGGAGGAGGAGGCGGCCGCGGAGGAGGAGAAGAAGAAGGAGAAGAGGGAGGAGAAGAAGAAGAAGAAGAAGAAGAAGAAGAAGAAGAAGAAGAAGAAGAAGAAGAAGAAGAAGAAGAAGAAGAAGAAGAAGAAGAAGAAGAAGAAGAAGGAGGAGGAGGAGGAGGAGGAGGAGGAGGAGGGGAGGAGGTCATACACCCAAAAAAGGCTGAGTTTCCCTGCGAAGGCATGCAAAGGCCCCATGCGGGGCCTTCATGAAATACATTATAATTACATTGGAATTACATATGTTTAGGTCAGGCCTCGACGGGCAATGGTCAGTAGAAATGAAGAAAATCTGAAAGTTTGGAAGGCACTCCACGTTTAAAATAAGGTGGAATCATCGCTGGCTTCCTCCACTTTCAGGCAGAACACACAGATGACTGCTGGGAGTAGCTGATGGAATGCATGATTTTCTTGGAAGTAGGAAGTATCGCCTCATTCTTCCTCCATTTCCGTCCTTCCTCCCTCATTAGTGAAGGAAGATAAGTGAAGATGAGTTCTGCCTTCCTACTTTAGATGGAAACTTTCTATTAAGGCCTAAAAGTCATTAAACGAAGCTTCAGAATGGCCTTCAAGGAGGAAGCATGGAGTGGTAATCGTAGTACTTGTGCAAGTCGTGGTCCTGCTGGCGGGCCAAATCGCGGGAAATGCGATTTCTCTTTGCTTCCCGAGGGCGTTGAATTCAAAACGCGACAGGCCATCTGTCCCGCAAGCTTCGCGCGGAAATTGCCTACAGCCACAGGGATGTCCCACATTCACATTCTGCTAATACATTTCCTTAGAAACATTCAGATCCTGCGCAAGCTGCTTCACGAGGGTTTCGAAAAAGGAGGCTTCGGAGTCCTTGCGACGTACAGTTTGCGCGCTGTCGCTCCTTTATCGATCTCCGCTCCCAGTCATACTCTGTTTAATTTGGAAATCCTCGCAAAAGAGTCTGTGATCTATATCACGTTGGAAAGTCGCGGTGTGTTGTTGCGTGGTGGTGTACTGACTTGCGTATGACTTTGGATTCCGCTTTCTTCCTCTTTCGGTGGATGATTTCACCCGATGAGCCTGAGGACTCATCTGCTAGCATTGTGATGGCAGATAAAAGCTTCCCCTGCTGCATGTAACCTCGCAACGTCCCAATCGGTGAGGTACGTGGTGCTGAGACTCACGTTGTCGATAGAGGATCATCACGGCTTCGCATATTGAAAACCTGGGCTGCGCCCGTGACCTGCCATGCAAAGAATGGCTTTTGTTGCGGTTCTGTCCTGCGGCATTCTGGCGTACACAGCTGCAGGGCATAAGCCCGAGCACAAGGACATCCCGCCAAACCTTCCAATCCCGCCCTTACTTGGCCCTGGACCACAAAGCCCAGACAGATCTCAGGCACAGCCAGGCCAGCCTTCAGTGGAAAGGCCAGGGGGAAACTCTGGCACAACGAGCTCTGGGACAGCTCAACAATCAGGTGTCAGTGCCGCATCCCAGTCCAGCCCTTCCACATCGGACGAGGCGCTCTCTCCCTTATCCCCACCTTCCCAACAATATACGTTCCAGCTTGGGGTTCGTGGCTCTATCAGCGTCCCGGACTGTGAATTCCCTACGCAGTTCCCTCCCCTGAATGAGTGGCAAAGATGGAGCAGTCCTTCCACATGGGGTCCAGCTGGACCCCCTGGCCCAGACGACACGGCAACCATATATTGTGGGCAGTATGTCCTTTTTGACATGCCCTTGGGCCCGGGCGGAGCTCCTTCCGCGGTTCTCAGAACTCTCAACATCACAGGCGTCCTAATGTTTGCAGATGACCGCTCTGTTGGGGACCTGCATCTTGCAGCCCAGTTCATAATCATCCATGGCATGCTGCTGATTGGCAGCCCATCACAGCACTTCAGGTTGGTGTGCACTGCCAGTCTACAAACTACCCAGTATACGTTTCATTCAACGAAAAAGGCCTCCCCCTTGGGGGGGGGGGGGGGGGAAGGATATCGGTGTGGAGAATTGATGTGTTAGGGTCCATGGAGCCACATGGCAGGATGTGAAGGGCAACCCCGAGTGCGCCGGCGCATGCGTGCGCGCGTGGCGCGGCGCGCATGCGCACACTCACGCATGCACACACACACACACACACACACACACACACATTCTGTGACCGTATGAAAGAATGTGGAGAATGAGCGCAAGCGCATGTACACACACACGCACATGCACATACACAGATCCCCCCATCACACACACACACACACACACACACACACACACACACACAGACACACACACACACACACACACACAGACACACACACACACACACACGCGCGCGCACGCACAGGCACACATCAGGCACGGCCATATGCTGGCTCATGCAACCCCATGTGTATCGGATGGTAGTGGAGGAAAAAGGGGGAAGGCGGATAGCGCACCGGGGGGGGGGGGGGCGAGCGCAGAGAGACTGGCAGTATGCATAAGGAGGGCCCGCGGGACCGAAGGGAGGCAAAAGTATGTCTAAGGTAGATTGGGAGCAAAAAGTAGAGTCAGTGCCAAAATCGCCCCCTTCCTTGGTCCATTATGCCTTTCGATTGTTCCCCCCCAGCCAGGCAGAAGAGTCCGTCCCTCCTGTTCTCATATCCTTTTTCTAAAGCAGAGTGCAGGCCGGCTCTCTCTCTCTCTCTCTCTCTCTCTCTCTCTCTCTCTCTCTCTCTCTCTCTCTCTCTCTCTCTCTCTCTCTCTCTCTTTCTCTCTCTCTCTCTCTCTCTCTCTCTCTCTCTCTCTCTCTCTCTCTCTCTCTCTCTCTCTCTCTCTCTCTTTCACTTAAGCAAACAAAAAGGGAATGGCATGGTATTGTGGGGTGCACAGTCATGGGGCATCTGATTGTGGGGGTACACAGTCATAAGGCATCTTATCGTGGGGCACCCAATCACAAAGGCAACCATCAACCTGCACCCACAGGGGGCAAGGAAGTCGAGGCAAACAAAAAGGAATGGCATCGTACCATGGGGTGCACAATCATAAGGCATCTGATTGTGGGGGAACACAGTCATGAGGCACCTGCTCGTGGGTTACACAATTTCACAAGGCATCTTATCGTGGGGTACAAAGTCACAAGGCATCTTATCGTGAGGTACAAAGTCACAAGGCATCTTATCGTGGGGTACAAAGTCACAAGGCATCTTATCGTGGGGTACAAAGTCACAAGGCATCTTATCGTGAGGTACAAAGTCACAAGGCATCTTATCGTGAGGTACAAAGTCACAAGGCATCTTATCGTGGGGTACAATGTCACAAGGCATCTTATCGTGAGGTACAAAGTCACAAGGCATCTTATCGTGGGCTACACAGTCATAACGCAGCTGATTGTGGGGGTGCACAGTCACAAGGCGACCATCACGCTGCTGCCGTCTCCAACCCCGGAGCTGGCGGAGGGGTATGAGGATCTGGGCAGCAAAGTGATGGCAGTGGTGGGCGGGCAAGTAAAGCTCTACGGGATGCCAGGAGGGCCCTCCACGCCCTCCTGGGTCCGCCTGTCGGGAAATGTGGAGCCTTCCAGCAGCAGCATCAAGCTGGACCGCCCTGTATTTGGCTGGCCAGTGGGGGGCGAGGTGCGCCGCCACTTCTGGCTTGCACATGCATTGTCACGGCGTGTGGGTTTCAGGGCGGGCTGGGTTTCTCGCCCGATGCTGTTGTCTACAGCAGCGAGGAGCAGGGCGGGTTGGGTTGCTGGCCCAAGTTTGCAATTCTGAGCTCTGTGGGTTAGGTTGCGTTTAATTTCTGGGCCAACAATTCAAATTGAAGCGGCGGGAGGCAGCAGGGCATGGTGGATTTCCGGCATGACAATCCGATTTGGACCGGAGGGTAGCAGGGTGTGCTTGCTTCCGGCCTATAAATGCAATTTGAATCTATGGGAGGGGGGCTTGGCTTCCGGCCTAAGAAAGAATGTAAATTCAGGGCAAGCGGGTGATAGGGCGCACTTACTTCTGGCCTGAAAATGCTATTTGAATCACCGGGGAGCGGAGCGGGCGTGCTTTCTGGCCTGAGAATGCAGTTCAGGACAGCGGGTGATGGGCTATGCTCGGTTTCTGGCCTGGAACAACGTATTCATACGTATACGTCAACGTAAGAACGTAGTTGGAGCAGTGGCTGGCAGGGTGTGCTCGCTCTGGACCTTCCAGAATCTGTCTAAAGGTTTGGTTCTAAAGGTTCTAAAGGTTTGCAGAAGAAGATTTGGTCGATTTCCTGAGGTGCGGTAGTGCGGCTGGGACAGCGGTGGGTGAGTTGGTCTCTTTTTGCGACGGAAAGCGGTACAGCGTCCTGCAATAGAAAGCAGTACAGCTGTGGATCACTACTGAGGTAGCTTGGTACAGCGTTATCAGAGGAAGCAGACGTAGAGTGGCAGCGTTGCAGGGGGAGGTGGTGGAATGTAGTGATAGGGCGCTATGCAACCATGGTTTTTTGTCTTGTTTGTTTTGTTTCAGTTAGTTTTGTTTTCTTGTGTGTGTGTGTGTGTGTGTGTGTGTGTGTGTGTGTGTGTGTGGATTTCTTTTGTCTTCTTTGGTTTTGTTTTGAATATA
Source organism: Botryococcus braunii (assembly GCA_002005505.1). NCBI lineage: Eukaryota > Viridiplantae > Chlorophyta > Trebouxiophyceae > Botryococcus > Botryococcus braunii. Next base: position 478,916 of record KV908344.1, on the reverse strand, counting down.
TTCACAACACGCGAGGGGTCCCGCAGACCACCGTGGCGTCCACAGATTTTGACGGGAAGCAATACGGGAGGGGTCCGCAGATCGTTGTGGCATCCACAGATTTTGACGGGAAGGTTTGAATCGGTCCACAGATCGTTGTGGCATCCACAGATTTTGATGGGAAGATTTGAATCGGTCCACAGATCGTTGTGGCATCCACAGATTTTGACGGGAAGATTTGAATCGGTCCACAGATCGT
>KV908344.1:465000-467014 GCA_002005505.1 Botryococcus braunii | reverse complement strand
TGTGTGTGTGTGTGTGTGTGTGTGATGTGCGTGTCGTTTTGGTTGGGAGGCATGAAATAAGACTGCACACAGACACACACACACTTACACACACACACACCTCACACACACACACACCACACACACACACACACACACCACACACACCACGCGCGCGCGCGCGCGCGCACACACACATCCCTATTAAAACAAACGCCCGTTCCTCCTGCATGTAAAAGGGGCAAACACACAGATACTTTCCCGGAAGGTACTCCCCCGAACTCCGGGCAGCGCTGCCCAGGCGGGGTGTGCCGCCAAAACTTCTAAAAACAATTTTAATGTTTCCCAAACACGGGCTTCGCAGGATTCTGGTGAGCCTGCTGGCGGGGCCCCAGTACCAGGTCTCCTGGGAGGGAGTCGCTGCTCAACCGGAGAAGGTCGACGTCGTGTTTGCGGATTCGGGGCAGCCGGGCCCGGGCTGCTCGGAGGCCATCTCGCTGTCCTTTCCCACTGGGCAGGCCATATCCGTGACGGCCACCAAGCAAAGCGTCCCGCTTTCGCCGCAGCTGGTCCGCCCCGGCTCTTCCGGGGTCACCTCTGTCGGCGGCTGATATCCGGGGACTGATCTGTGGGAGCTTATCCCTGGCGGCTTATCTGTGGGAGCTAATCCGTGGCGGCTAGTCTGTGGGAGCTAACCTGTGGCGGCTTATCTGTGGGGAGCCGCATCTCTTACACCTCATGCATGTAGGCGCATCCTCTCGCTCATCTCCCTGCCTGGGTCTCTTTGCAGTGGCCGCGGCCCGCTTCTCCAATGTGGGGTGGCGGATGGAACTCACAACAGTCTTCTCAACACCCACTGGGACACCCAACGCCCCACGGAAGCGCGGTCAGGGATTTTGACATGCGCAGAGGTCGTAGTCGTGTCTCTCATCTCGAAATGTGTGCCAGAGGTTTTGATGTGCACAGAGAGGTGTGCAGAGGTTTTCGGATTCACAGGAGGGTGGTGAGAGGTTTTGCCGGTGGCAGAAGGGTGATCGGAGGTTTTGGCAGAATTATGGTCAGAGGTTTTGCCATTGGCAAAAGGGTCGCGAGATGTTTCCAATTTGGCAGAAGGGTGGTCAGAGGTCTTGGCATGATCTGTCTGAATCCTAGACGGGCAAGGCTCTGCTTGGGCGCCAACACTAAAGCTTTTTGTTTGAAGGGGCTCTATCCCATTGCAGATGTGCTGCTGCAGTGTGAAATGCTCCCAGAGCAGGTGGGATTTGCTGAGCAGGATTGGAGTCGCGATTAACGCGGCTGTTTGGGTTGCGCATGACATACCAAACACGGCATGCAGGCACCCACACTATAATTTGGCATGCAGCGCTGCGCAGCTTGAGGTGGCCAGTCTAAGCGGGTCATAAAAGTTGTTTTGCTGCAGAGTTTTAAGTGCAGCACTAGGGCCTTTCCCGGGTCGAATCCGGAGTATACCGAGGCATTCGTTTCCCCTTTTTTTGTTTTTGAAGTGATTCAAAGCTGGTATTCTCTGAGGCAGGCCAGCTTGAGGTATTCCCCGCAGCAGCCGTTCATCGGCAAAGCGGCTTGTTTCCAGGAACTTGCTGAACACCCAAAGGCGGCTGTTCAGAAAGGAGCAGCATCCTCTGTTCATTATTCCAAGATGCAGCGTGCAGCAGGTTCGGGTTTTGCTGGGGCGCACTGGGGCTGTGGGGGACGTGGAGGAGGAGCAGAGGACAGGCGAAGCCCGTCTGTAATTTGTTAGACTCCAAAAGGAGAGTGCAATGCTAAGCACAGGCTGAGAAGATGAGTCTGTATCGAGGGTAGGGACGGGTTGGCCCGCACTCGCCCGCATCTGGAATGGCAGTGCAGGGCAAAGCAGTTCGTGATACGTCGAATTGAAAAAGGTCAGTCGTACCGCGAGAAGCTGACTGAGCAGCTGTGGTGAGGTGCAGCAGGATGTGGCGTTGGGGTAGCTATTAGGTGAGGGTATCAGCAGGCAGGTGGTTGAAATGCACGAGCAGCAGCATCTGCGGAGTGT
>KV908344.1:395000-455000 GCA_002005505.1 Botryococcus braunii | reverse complement strand
CGTGCGTGCCTGTAGGTGCGCGCGCGCGTGCGTGTGTGTGTTGTGTGTGCGTGTGTGTGTGTGTGTGTGTGTGTGTGTGTGTGTGTGTGTGTGTGTGTGTGTGTGTGTGTGTGTGTGTGTGTGTGTGTGTGTGTGTGTGTTTAGAGTTTCACACACACACACATACACACAGAGACACACACACACACACACACACACAGAGAGAGAGCGAGAGAGAGAGAGAGAGAGAGAGAGAGAGAGAGAGAAGAGAGAGAGAGAGAGAGAGAGAGAGAGAGAGAGAGAGAGAGAGAGGAGAGAGAGAGAGAGAGAGAGAGAGAGAGAGTGGGACAGCATAATGCCAAAAACGAGCTATGCAAGTTGTAAGATATTGAGGCACCAGTCCATTAGTGCCTCCTTCAAGCTTCCTTGCTGTCATTAAACAGTGATCCCTGCTGGTACCATAGTCCGGACCGCTCCGGACCAACATCGATGCATAAGTGGTAACCGGATCCATTTCTGGACCCTTGAGGCTTCCTCGATGGTGTATGGAGTAGCAACCTCACAGAGACCACTACTGTCCGAGCTGCCTCATAAGTAACCCTCCACTGCAGGACAGCCGAACGAGGCCAGAACCTTGGAAGTGACGTTCTTGGCCCTGTTCGGCTCTCCTATGTACGAGGGAAAACTCCTCCAAGAATTGTTAAGTAATAGATTGTAAGAAATATTCCTTACAACTTAGCCGTAAGTGGATCAGTTTCAACAACCTTGGCCCCATCTGCGCACCCTGACCCTACTTCCCATGTCCTGTTCAAAGCACCCTGTGGCGTCAATTGGCGTGGGACGTGGCATTTACTGCATTTACGTGTGCACACATGTGGACTCCATTCTGACTGGTGTCCACCCACAAACATGCAGCTGAGACGAATATCACCTATCATCCATTTGGTCTTGAAGGAAGTACCCTTAAATGCTATGTCCCGTGTTGGACGTACAAGTATACTAATATTGCTACAACCGCTGTTACCAGGCCTGCAGGACCAACAAGCTCCCTCACGGCCAACCACGCAGGTCCGGGAAACAGGTAATTTATAAACAACCCAGTTGCATCCACAGCTCATTACTGGAAACACCATCACGTTATCTGTCCTTGCCGGGGTTCAGCACACTGATTTCGCTGTAGAGCATCTGTAGCGCAAGCTGCAATATCTTATGTAACCTTGGCCCGGACGTCGGTCTATTGACCAGTCTAAGCTGGCACACCTCGACTGCTATACACTGTCACTCAAACTGAAGTAAACAAACTTCCGATTTGGATGCAGGCCCATGGATGACAAGTGCATAGATGCCAGGTCACTCCCAGAAAAGATTCTCTTATACGCAATCAGTTGGGAGGACAGCACGGACAACCCACAGGGATTGCACCACGTGGGACCTCCTGCACCTCGTACATCATGCACAAACATTGAAATGCATTGCCAGAGGATCCTGGATTTCGAACGCCCTTGCCATTGGAAAAATCTGAGGGCGTAGCGACAGTTCCGCGACTCACCACGCCGAGCAAGACGGTTGGTTATATACTTAAAACCACCTTTGCACATCCACTTGCTCTGCCAGGCCCCCCGATCTACCACATCTGGGTCCCCTTGTACAAGGGGGCCCAGCAAATTTTAAAGCAGGAGCAAGTACTTGTTTGAGCAGGAGCAAGTACTTCTAACTCCCTTGCGCATCCATGTTAATACAATATCAGTATGCTCCATGCCGTTTGTGACCAATCAGATTTCCGCTTACCAGTTTGCGGTAAGAGGAGGATTTCTAGGTTAAGATTACCAACAACAAAAACCCCGCTTGTCTTCTTGGCGGGGTTTCTTTCGGGGGCCCGGGCATGACTAATCATTCGACATTGTAAGATGTAGCAGTAGACTGCTGACCACGTGAAAACGACGCATCCACCTGCCTGGTACACGACCAGGGCGTTATCACATGCAGGGGACAGAATGCGGACCAGTCAGTGCAGCTCCGTTCCACCTTTACCCACATAAGCGGGCCAAAACTTCCGTCAATATGCGCAAACAAAAGAGCCTCAGCCTTCCTGCTCACACATTGAGAATCCATGCTTAGTCAGGCCTTCCCACAGAGCTAGAAAGAGTAGGGAAAGCCTCCAGGTGCTGCTCATGGGAGTTGCCTCTGGGAGGCTGCACAGCCGATACGACTGATGTTCATAACTCTGATGAAACTATGGAGATTGGAGATGAGTGGTCTTATATGGGTAGCCCGGGACTCCCTAAAAGTGGCATGTCGACGAGGAGATGCCTGAATGGGTGCCCAAGCAGCATTGGTGATGGCATGGGTTCTCCAGCCTCCTCAGCTAAGTGATGTACGAGGGTCAACATGTCCGGGCCCTGTCACACAACAGCCTCAATCAACCTCTGTATGAAATGGGGGATCGAACGAAAGAGCGGAGAGAGTCCCCCCCCGGTGCCCCCCCCCCCGCCCACACACACACACACACACACACACACACACACACACACACACACACACACACACACACACACACACACACACACACACGCGGGCGCGCGCGTGCGCGCGTACGCGCGGGCACAGACACAGACACACGTGCGCGCGCGTGTGCGTACACACCCGCACGCACACCTCGTCAGGGAGGGCCACAGGGTAGGGGGGATAGGGGGGCGACTGACCTCGCATACTCGTGTTGTCCTACGCAGGATGAAAACCAGTAACGTCCACATGGGCTGACTTAGACCGAAACAAGCTCGCCGCTTCTTATACAGCGCAATGACATGAGGCATGATCCAGAGAACTAACAAGTGCTTGGATTTGACTACATGCTAGACAGTTCAACACCTTCTACCAGATGCATTTTAAGAAGGCACGACTTTTGAAGCCCGATACTCCACTTGGCCTTGGCTACAACTAAATCTCTTTCTTATTGCTGCACTTGGAGGAGCGGCTTGGGTGCTACAATCAGGGCGAAGAAGCTTGGGTGAATTGCCCTAGTGGCTGGTCTTAGGTGAAATCTTCCTTCCTTCCCACCCCAGGACCCACCCCAGGAAGGGGAAAGTAACCGTTGCTGGCAGTTGTGGACCTCGGTTGAGCCACACGGGGGATCCTACAAAACAATGTGCCACTCCCCTGAGGGAGTGGAATCCCTTCTTGCTACGACTCCTGTAGAGCTTGGACAGGGCCTTGCAAGGAGTCAACACAGATGAGAGGGTTGGAATAGTGGGAACACACCCGAGGGTAAGCGGTAACCATGAACTTGGCAGCTTGCTCTGGGGTGAGCACCTGCAGGCCAGACCACAAAGGGTTGAGGGTGAGGAGTCATACGGAAGTGTTTACTGAACAGTCACCCCAATGCAAAAGCCTTCCTGCTCACAATGCTGCTTCTTCAGATATGATCAAGTCATTCTCTCCAGTTCTGTTACATATAAAGCCAATCTTCGTAGAGCCAATCTCCTATTTCCGGTTTCAACAACCTCAAAACCGTGACTAATATGGCCATGGTTCAAACACGCCCGCACGCATGCTCCCTCCCTCCCTCCCTCCCTCCCCACCCCTCCCCTCCCCCCCCACACACACACACACGCACGCACGCACGCACGCACGCACACACACACACACACACACACACACACACACACACACACACACACACACACACACACACACACACACACACACACAGGGGGGGGGGGTTGGGAGTAGGGGCAGGGGATCGACATTGCAAAGTGGCTACGTACATGCTTCCAGCAGTGTGCCATGAATTCGCAAATGCAGACATGGGTGTCATCAAGGTGATTTCGCAGCTGTTGGCTCAATCTTGACAGGAGGACGTAGCCTCCAGTTGGCTGAGCAATTGTGGCCGGAGGCTTGCTGCAAGCATCCTGGACAGCCTGAGACAGCAACCACATTGACTGAGATCGCAACCATATCGCGACACCAGCTGAAGTCGCACACTGCTGTGAAATCACCTTTGAGGTGCAAAAACAGAAATACCAGCAACAACTTAAAGTGCATTTACGGCAATGGCTGGACAGGACGAGGCTTCAACATCCAACAGATCGCATCTCAAAACTTATCATAGGTGCATCAAATGTCGTTTGGCCGCTGCATAACTCGCAAGTTTCCAACATCAATGGGGGGTGCCATTAGACAAACATACCTTTCTGGTCCTGCATATTCCCGCACAAGCGCATGTGTGTGTGTGTGTGTGTGTGTGTGTGTGTGTGTGTGTGTGTGTGTGTGTGTGTGTGTGTGTGTGTGTGTGTGTGTGTGTGTGTGTGTGTGTGTGTGACTGTACAAGAGTGCTTGCGTGTGTGTAAATGTGTGCATGCTGCATATGTGTGTCTATGTGTCTGTTGGTGTGTGGGGTGGGGTGGGGTGGGGGGGCGTGCGCGCGCGCAAGACTGTAAAGTTGGGGCGGAGGGGCGCATCTGACAGTGCATTTTAGAAAAGAGCTGAACAGCCAAAATTCCCAGCGCAGATGTGGGGACCAGAACTCAACCGGTATGTTGTCATCGAAACCCACCTTCATATCTCTGCAGACGCTTGCCCGATTCTTCAGAACTTCACCCATACGTATCAGGTAGTCCCGTCTGGCCAATAGGAGTTGCTCCTTTTGCTGGTCTGAAAAACAGACTGTGCTCTGCAGCACCCTCAACATCCTTAAGGACCCATGCCCCTTGCACAATACCCTGACCTCAGAGTGCGGTGACATTGCCCAGCAGGCCCCACCAGAGGAAGATCCTTCTGACTCAACAGGACTACCCGTTTCCGGAAAAACAATTACCGCAAACTACACAGGTCACCGAGTGACCTGTCACAATATACAGCCCATGAGACTTCTGTCCACCATCATCCCCTCCCCCCCCACACACACACACACACACACACACACACACACACACACACACACACACACACACACACACACACACACACGCATGCGCGCACGCACGCACGCACACACACAGGCCCCAGCCCCCGCCCCCCCCACATTCACACACACACTCACTCTCTCTCTCTCTCTCTTTCTCTCTCTCTCTCTCTCTCTCTCTCTCTCTCTCTCTCTCTCTCTCTCTCTCTCTCTCTCACACACACACACACACACACACACACACACACACACACACACACACACACACACACACTCACTCACACTCACTCTCTCTCTCTCTCTCTCTCTCTCTCTCTCTCTCTCTCTCTCTCTCTCTCTCTCTCTCTCTCTCTCTCTCTCTCTCTCTCTCTCTCGTGCATTTTCTTGAACGATGAAGAGGTCACCCAAAGCCCCAAGCAAGGGAACGATTCGAAAACTAGAATAGGCACAAATCAGGGTTCCAGAAGTAGAACCTTTTGAATCTGGACACGAACAACAAAACCTGACAGGCGTGCCAGCACTAGCAGCCATGTCCAGGAAGCTCTAGACTTAAGGCCCCCCGGGGGGGGGGGGGCACGTGTTACAGAAATGGCAAGGAGGGCAGAAGGGCAAACAATCATACATGAGCAGCAAGGATCAAAACTGACTTGATCAATCAGGTTCTCCAAAAAGAGACACAGGGGAGATACAGCACAGCACAGAGAAAAACCATACCAGGATGTGCTGCCACCATGCCAAATCTGCCTTAAATCCTGCGAATTCCCCCTGATGCAGTGTTTGCATCTGGAAGCCCCAAAGGCAACAGCCATTAAAACCACTCATATTTTCTAAAGACGGTGGGGAGAAAGTTTATTATGGCAAAAGGCATGCATTCGGCTCTGCACCTCCATCAAGCAATCCAGTCACGAGCCTTACCCCCAAGACACCCTTTGCACTCATTGGGCCCCTCCACGCTCGTGGGGAAATCTATAGACGAGTAAGGATGTCAGTGCATCACTACCACGCTGCCATGCCCAAACCAATCACCATCCACGTCACAGACCGACACAAAGGTGTTACCCATAATGTAGGGCCTGCCTGGCAAAGACCCAGTCGTCCTCAGCGACATGGACCGATTCAACCAGTTCTAACCTAAAATACAACAACTATGACGTAGGGTCTGCATGGCATAAGACCCCACCACACATACAAACTAAAGCTGTTACTACATCTGAGGTTTGGCACAACTCTGACGATAGGTAGCGGCCCAATCAAGAAGACACCCTGCTGGAAGTTTAAGCACAGGCTGCATTAAGATGGACACATATGCTGTCGACAGAAGCTTGCCAATACAGCGAGACCCCTTTGATGGGACCTCATTTTTAGACCACCGCCAGGAGGACATGTATGCCATTGACAGAAGCTTGCCAACAGACCATAGCCTAAAATGAACGAGACCCTTGATAGCAACCACCACAAGGTGGACATCTGCGCTGTGTACAGAAGCTGGCCATCTTAAGATAACAACTAGGACACACTGATGGAATCTCAGAAGCACACCACCGCAAGGTGGAGCTCTGTGCCCTTTAAGCAGCTTCATATCCTCACATAATGAAAAGGACGTGTGATGAAACAAAAAACCACAGCACTGCAAAGTGGACATCCGAGCTACGTACAGGAACTTGCCATCCTAACATAGCTTCAGATAAAGGACACCCTGCTGGAAATCCTGCCGTCCTAACATAACGTCACCCTGCTGGAAACTCTTGCCATCCTAACCTAACTTCAGATAAAGGACACCCTGCTGGAAACCCAAAATCACACCCCCCAAGGTTGACCTCTACGCCATGTACAGGAACTTGCCAACCTTCTAAAGCATAAAGGACACGTTGATGGACACTCAAAATCATAAGACCGCAAGGGGGACATCTGTGCCATTCACAGAAGCTTGCCAACATAATATGCCTGACACCATGATGGAAACTGGATACGCACTACACACATGAGCTTGCCAACAAAACTTATCCGCCCAACCTTGCGAATAGAAGAAATGTTGCTCTGGCTAGGACCAGCATTGTCACTAAATTTCACCACTCCATAGGCAAAGAAGCCATAACTCATGCTAGTAAATTGCCATCATAATGGCAGGGAGCAGCGTCAGGGAGGATAGAGGGCCCCGCCGACTTACCATCTCAGGGTTGTGGAAGGCCAAGTAAGCCATCATCCCAGTGGCTTCCCAAACAAGAGGCTGCAGTCCACACCAACTGTTGTCAGTGAGGAAGTAGGGAAACATAACGAGTGCGGTCAGTAACAAAAATTTTATTATGCAACGGATATCTGTGGGCAATATGAGATATTACCACAAAGAACTGTTGCTAAAGACTGTCCACACACCCCCCCTCCCCCAAAAAAACAACGCACACACACACACACACACACACACACACACACACACACACACACACACACACACACACACACACACACAAACACACACACACACATGCACGCACGCACGCACACACACACACACACACACACACACACACACACACACACACACACACACACACACGTACACGCACGCATGCAGGCATTCACCATCTCCTCCCTCATGATAAGGAGGACCAAGAACTCCGTTCATATAATGTGCATGGAACTGTCATGAACCGATACACGACTTCAGAAACGCAGCCTGGAATGCTACTGCAAGGCTGCACCATTGAGTTTGACACCCGGCCAACCTTTTCAGTGTTCTGACTTTCACAGCTGTGTTTTGAACTGCCGATTGCCCGCATCTACCCATTTGCCCATTTTAAACAGAATTGTTAAAAACTGCAACAACGGCACATCACTACCTTCTAAACCGTCACATAAGACTTATCAGCCTGCAAGGCCCTGATACGCTCAACATGTTGAGATTGGGGACAGGGAACAGAAGCAAGAAGTATGGGGCTATATGCAATGCACGCACACACACACACACACACACACACACACACACACACACACACACACACACACACACACACACACACACACACACACACACACACACACACACACACACACACACACACACAACCAATCAACCCAACTCCTGGGCCCCCTGCTTGCCTTGTTCCCCAAGCCGTGACAACATGATAGGTACAGCCAGTAAAGAAGCGTACAAAGCCAAGCAAGCGAAGTCACCATTAGACACATGGTAACAGGGAAAGTTGCATGCTGATTACCCACTTTTAAGCTTGTGCGTGCAGTCTCATTTGAGCTGTCCTCTGAAAGATGCATCAACACTTTCGCCAGGCCATTGACGAAGTTCTGAGCAAGCTCATCAACACTCAGTGAGCACTTTGATCATATTGCCGCAGCCGCAATCGTCACAAAGCTGATTAGGTCACGTTACATGGTCCCATCCCATCAGTGAAAGAAGTTGTCTGGCTAATCGTGAAACGGAATCCAAACCTTGCCTTTACCATATATGCGCACACATATTGACAGGCATACGGGCTCTCAACTTTTGAGTTCCACCACATCAGATAAGGAGCACCAGATGCCCATGACACAGTTGATTAACCTGCAAATGTGTCCTCTCAATTGTATGCAAAACATACGCAAAGTTTAACATGCACCTGCACCTATACTCAGTGGTGACCACCAACCAAACTTTCCCTCACCCTTCTGACAACACCCCGCCTAGACACAGCAGCGTCTTCGTCATCCCTGAAGTAAGCAAGGCCACTGGGATTGGCACCTTCCAGAGACGCGAGAAGGTGTCCCAGTTCATCCCTCTGGCCGATTCCGGAGAAAAAATCTCTAATGCATCCATTGGTCCCAATGCAAGGTGAAGGGAGGGATTAAGCTGTGACCGGTCCCAACCTTGCCGGGGGTGCCACAATTGTACACTTGGTAAAACCTCCTGCATTGAAGCAGATATACAAATCATGGGACTTGCCAGTTCCATCTAACACTTGCACCATTTGCAACTGCTCAAATGCCTGGAGCCTGTTGTCCTCCGGTGCATCCACCGAGTCAATACACAACATCTGTGCACCGTAAGTTTAGGAAAACCATAACAGTAGGAATTGCACTTACCCTGGAAACATCTGTTGGCGCAGGAGAAAGCTGTTTATTCAAAGAGAGTAATTTCTCTAACAGCAGATTCCGAGCCTGACAAGTATCTTTCTCCTGTTCCAGTTTTGCCACACGGTCCAAGAGGAGCTTAACCTGCTCTTCATTCTGCTTCTGACGCTGTTTAGTTCGTTCTCTAAAAAGCTTTTGTGCCCTGTAATGCAAGGACTTTAGGTGAGGAGACAAGCACAGAAAGTTTTCCAACAACGCTTAAGCAGCAATAGTTAGTTTTGGGCGGACAACGAAAGAATCCACAAAATATCAGGGATGATAACCAACTATAACGACCAGCGAGGACCTACAATCTATTCTTTTCCTTTGCCTTGGGCCGAACGGGTTGGATACTCCGGTCCCCTGAAACATTTGTGGCTCCTGATCGTTCACCATTTCCTGTATTATATTCAATTATATTTTCCAAGCCCCAGTTCGCAAATGGTGATGCTGACCGCGATGACGGGCGGGACTGTGGAAGTCGGCCTTGGTCAATGGGTTGGTTGCCGTCACAAGGCAATGGGATGGCTTCGAGGCCGAATTCTTCAGGCGTTCCCAAACACCAATCAAGACCAGAAGTACTGGGGAGAAGATCCAAGCAAGCACTGAGGGAGAAACTGTCTAGGTACCCAGGATCCAATTCAGGCGATGCTGCTGTGGTCATTCTGCTCGAGTATCATTCAACAACATCAATAAGCCTCAACCGGGATCCACTTCTGATGCCTAACCCTTTCTAAAGTACTATCGATGCTGAGTGCAAGATTGCCGAATATGTTTAAACGTGAGGAAGACAATTCGGTACAGTTGAAAAGGGATGCTGGTACAACAGCCGTAGCACTGCCACGAATCGTGGTCCGCGATAGTAGGCTACCAGGTCTGGCTCTTGTTCCGAACCATGTAGCTAGTCCGGTCCGGGTGCCTATTTCTTTGGGTTTGTGTCCTGGGACTTCTCATGCCCCGTGCCTCTAGAACCTCGAGTCTAGGTGCTTAGGGCTACCGTGTGCAACTTTAAAATAAATGGCCATTTGAGTTGGGTAGATGTTCTTCTCCTCTTCTGCGCATGCATGCATGCATGAAGGAGAGATTTTCATATTTCTTCTCCTAGTTGTGGTGCATTATCCAAAGCCGCTGCTATGGATACATCTTTAAAGGCATGCTCCTGGCCGTTCTTATCTCATGGTCTCTGTGAGAGTTGCTCCCTCCTATCAGCCTCTGGTGGTCACCCAGCTGCAACCTTCTTCCCATGGGTGGGAAAAAAAAAAAAAAAAAAAAAAAAAAAAAAAAAAAAAAACAACAGCCGGTGCAAGTGGCAGCCCCAAACCCCCATATTCACACGACCTGGTCATGATGCAGACTGTGCCCCCCCTTCCCCCCCCCCCCCCCCCCCAAAAAAAAATTGCAGCAAGCATGAGACTGGGCCTACAAGGACAACAAAAATGTTGCTGGCAACTGGCTCCTACATGGTAATGCAACAGGGACGACATTTTGCGTGCTTCTCTTTGTCTCACGTCGGGTTTTTGCACAGCATCACTCCTGTGTATGGCTTTAAACGTGTAGTACACAAACATACTGCTCCTTCTCGACATGTCCTGCAAGTATGGGTGAACGGGGCTTGGCCCGGTTCCCCCAGGGAAATTGTCTGAAGTAAGATTCACTGCTTGACGTCGCTCATGCATGTACCTGCAGGGATGCCCGTCGCATGTACCTGCAGGGATGCACATCTCCAGTGTACCTGCAGGGATGCACATCTCTAGTGTACCTGCAGGGATGCAGGTCTCTCATGTACCTGCAGGGATGCACGTCTCTAGTGTACCTGCAGGGATGCACGTCTCTCATGTACCTGCAGGGATGCACATCTCTCGTGTACCTGCAGGGATGCACGTCTCTCATGTACCTGCAGGGATGCACTCCTCTCATGTGCCTGCAGGGATGCACGTCGCTCATGTACCTGCAGGGATGCACGTCTCTCATGTACCTGCAGGGATGCACGTCTCTCATGTACCTGCAGGGATGCACGTCTCTCATGTACCAGCAGGGATGCACGTCTCTCATGTACCTGCAGGGATGCACGTCTCTCATGTACCTGCAGGGATGCACGTCTCTCATGTGCCTGCAGGGATGCACATCTCTCATGTATCAGCTGAGATGCATTTGATGCATCACGTTGTTTGGGCTTTGTAGACAAGATGAGTCTTCGTTACAATATAATCTCTAGAAAATTCAAAAAAATAACCGCCAACAGCAAAATCAGGCCCGAGGCCAGGATCGTCTTGAAGCCAGAACTTTCTTGACATTGCCAATGGCGCTCCCCGCTTGCCATGGACCCCGGCTGGGGCCAACACCAGCCACTACTAAAGATATGAGTGTTCAATTGACGTGGAACAAGATATCTGACACAACCTTTTGGTTTAGAATAAAGAGTTAAGCAGTGAAATTAAACGGCATTTCCTTTAAAGAGCCTATAAAGGCCTCCAATTGGAACCGATCCAAACAGCCTAACGTTAGCAGTCTTCTTCTTCTTCTAAGCACCACGCCCGGGGCCCTGACGTCAAGCGAGGGACAGACCTCTAGGCGTCCCCCCATCTCTGAGAAAGAGGCCCGGGGGGGGGGGGGGTCCCCCGCATACGAGCAAAGCACACACTTACTTTCGTACTTAAAATATTGTAGCTATTTTATTGTTCCCATGTGTCATAAACCCGGGCGACCTAAGGTGCAGTGTGGGAGTATTCTAGCGGCGAACTCATTTCACCGCCCCACATACATGTAGGGACACATGTTCTTGAGGCTGTACCATGTACTTCATTCCAGCGATCGAAGTACATGTATGGATACATATCCTGCCGAACTCGCGATTATCCAGCCAACCCTCCCGGCAGGGCCCTGCAATGATGAAAAACGCAAAACATCCAGCAGATCTGACTAGACCCACCGGAATCCTCAACATACGTCATCACGAGAGCAGGCATAAGCCACGGATCACATGACTCCGACCAGCAAGAGCTGGCCTTACACACATTGTGAAGAAAACAGTGAGAGTGCCTATCCCTGGGGTACCGGGACAAACACCATAAATTGGGAAAAATCAGCACCGTACGCACGAGTCCCCGCATTCCAACCCACTGAGTGTGATACACCCACCCGTCACAGCAGCCCGATAGCCAGAAGAGTTATTGTGCCCCAAGAAAGTCATAAGGAGTACGCTCCCCTCTGCTCCTCTCGTGGCCAAACAAACGCAATATTAATCTTCTTAGATTAATCCTCTTCCTCGTTACAGGAGTGGGATAAGAAAGACCGCAGCCTAAGGTTTCACCGACCCAAATCCCAATCTTTCGAGCAACAACTCGCGCCCGGCGAGCAGCCAGCTGGCGACCCACAGCGGCAATGATAATGAAACTGACCCCCCGCTTGACAACTATCCCTCCACATTTTCTCGTGCACTCAGGGCCTGCTTTCATTTCTTCTCTTCTGCTGCTGCTGCTGCTGCTGCTGCTTGCTCCTCTTCATCTAGCTGACTTCTTTCCCCCGTACAAACTGAAAAACATGAGGGGAGAAGTACACAATGGTCGAAAACATGCTAGTGTTTTTGCGAACCACTGCAAACTCAGGGCCAATACAGGAAGTGGCCATTGCAACATTTCCAACCCGGTGGCTACACAGGCTCACTTGCGATAAGCACTTGGCTTCAGCACGCCAATATACGGCAGGGAGCGGTAGTGTTCATCAAAGTCTATCCCAAAGCCGACCACAAACCCGTCGGGGCACTGCAGGCCACACCCAAAGCCCCCACACCAGCTTCAAATGCTTCAGATGCTACGTTTGGATACCAGCAGGCCCTGAGTTTGCACTTTCTCCCCTTCCTACACACTTGCCACTACCGCTACCAAGCGCAGTTTGGACTCAGGCTAGTCCCCATCACGTGGGAGTTCTTTAAAAGGTATATAAAGGGAATTTTAAAAGATGGGGAAAAAGGGGGGGGGGGGATCAGCAGCCCTTCGGTGCATTCAGATTCGAACTGAGGCTTTCACGAGCCCCATCGACACACTTTGCTAGAGAGACCCGGGGACCCCAGACCAGCTAATACAATAGTATTAATGTGGAAGCAAGCGCCAGATGACGTTCTGCTGATTAACTGGCCAATATAATCTGGAGCGAAACACATGGACCACCAGTACTTGGACGGCCATCCCACAAGGAGTTGATGAGCATTACTAATCCAACAACAGACCTAACAGAGGCACCGCAACCAACGAACAACTCACGCGAATACCCGGCAACAACGGCGAGGAACCGTCCACGCCTTGGCAACCCCCCAACAGCATACAAGCACCTGGGCGAGACTCTAGTCAAGAGGCAGAATCACGTGCAAAACCAACTGCGTTCCTGAGCTCTTTTGGGACCATGTACGCAATGGTTCTCGAAGCAATATTGGACCACAAGCTTGTGGGAAACTCTTGACGGAAAATCCTCAAGGGAAAATTTTGAAGGGAAATTGTAAGTCACAGAAAGCCCAGCCCCACAGCAGCACGCCCCTGGCGTGGTCCCCTCTGATCTCTGAAGCCCTTCCCAAGTCTGCATGCCCTCCATATCACGTCCCAGCAGACCTCTGCTGGCTTCCACCAATGGTCACATTGCAGTTTGGGGTTGGTGGAGCTCGACGGCCACACTCGAATGTATCGAGAACTAACATGTACCTCACACAGCACCAACAGAGCCGAATGGACAGCGACACTCGAGAAGATCAAAAACCAAATATGTAACCTAATATGTAACTTCACTTAAGATCAAAAACCTAATATGTTCTTAGGTTTTTGATCTTAAAACCTAATATGTAACTTCACGCAGCACTGAACAGAAAGAGAAGAACGGACTCGCGAACACTAAGTCCGGTCAGAAGGGCCCGGAGCGCATGTCACTCCTCCACTCCAGAATAGCATTCCGCCTTCAAGACACCCACATAGGGCAATGACCGGTAGTGCTCATTATGGTCAAGCCCATATCCCACCACGAATTCGTTGGGGCACTGCAAGGAAAAGAATAAAGTGATCAGAATCCGGCCATGTCCTGCTACATGTCCCCACCTGCCCCACCCCCTCCCCCGGGGCCCCGCGCGCGCGTGCACACACACACACACACACACACACACACACACACACACAGACACACACACACACACACACACAGACACACACACACACACACACCCCCCCACACACACACACACACACACACACACACACACACACACGTGTTCACACAGATGTCCATAAGTATTTTGTCAGCCACTTGGGAAAAGTGAGATCAGAGATGGCCGAAGAATCTGCAAAAGACATCGACACGGCCGTCGCTACCATGAAGAGCAGCAGCATGATGAATCAAGCAAGTGGCTAGAAGCCCGCGCACAAGTACAAGCACGAGCAAGTGGTACAAGTATACAAGGACAGGCGCATGCGTGCGCGCCGCGAGCGCACAGGCGCGCACGCACGCGCGCACACACACACACAGACACAGAGAGAGAGGGGGGGGGAGAGAGAGGGGGGGGGAGAGAGAGAGAGAGAGAGAGAGAGAGAGAGAGAGAGAGAGAGAGAGAGAGAGAGAGAGAGAGAGAGAGAGAGAGAGAGAGAGAGAGAGAGAGAGAGAGAGAGAGACAGACAGACAGACAGACAGAGAGAGAGAGAGAGAGAGAGAGAGAGAGAGAGAGAGAGAGAGAGAGAGAGAGAGAGAGAGAGAGAGAGAGAGAAGGAAGGGGGGAGGGAGGGAGGGAGAGAGAGGCCTGCGGACCTTGAACCCAACATAATCCGCCTTGACAGGAATCTTGCGGCGCTCCTCTTTGTCAAGAAGGGTGACAAGGCTGACGGAGGCTGGGCCCTGCTCCTTGAGGTACGACATCAGGCGCTCTGCGGTGATGCCGGTGTCAACGATGTCCTCCACAAGGATGATGTGGCGGCCCGACACGGGGACCTTGTACAGCCTGTCAAGCTTGACAGTACCTGTACTGCTTGTCCCCTGCCCCGTCGAGAGAGAGTCAACGATCATGAGTCAAAGCAAGGCCCTTTGCACAGCACCTGCGAGATGCAGTCTTCCAATGCCATGGAAACACTTGCTGGTTCTCCAAACCCCCTCGGCTTGCCTGTTCATGTGTTGTTCCGTGCCCCCCCCCCCCCCCCAAGCACACACACACACACACACACACACACACACACACACACACACACACACACACACACACACACACACACACACACACACACACACACACACACACATTTGCAAACGCCTAACTGCCCGCCGGCATGCACACATGTGCGCACCCGGGGGGGGGGGGGGAGGAGACTGGGAGAGGAGGCGGGAAAGAGATGTGAAGACGAGAAGGGAAATGCCAGACACAGGCACATGCAGCATTGTAGCTGAAAAGCCCTATCTACACTACCCTGAGTCCATGCATTGATCTTGAGTTTTAGACGAAGTGGGAAGCAACCTGCTTGAGGTACCATGACAAAACATACTAATAGACGTGTGAGGAGACACAAAGCACTAAGTGTCTCAGTGTGTGTGTATGTATGTGTTGGGGCAAGAGGGGGGGGTGTAACGCACCTCATAACTGCTAGCTCTCAAGAAATCCAATGACAAACCATTCGGCACTGGATATATTGCGCGGACAAGGTCTGCATCAAAAAGGGACCTCAATGCACATTTCAGCAGATGAAATAATTGAGCGATTGGAAGAGTTTGAAGTAATTTGAGCACTTCAAATAAAAACAAAATAAGACATAACCACCTCATACACTGTATCACCTACCAGGGGTCCTAAGCTCCCCTTCAGCACTGGCTCTCAGGTCTAAAAGAACAAGCTCATTGGTAGATCTCACAAGCATCAAGCATTATGGATGCAAAAAGCTTGTGAACAGCAGTATGATGAGACGCTCAGTTTCATAATGCAGACCTCAAGACTAGCTAAGTGGATCTTCCTCTGTGTGTACGATCAAATTCTGGTCAACTGAACAATCAGTGACAGGGAGACAGGGCCTTTCTGGGAAATTGATTTGTTTAGATCAACAATGTATGAAGAAAGCATGGCAAAGTGGCACTTGCCTGCCATGAATACAAAGGCACCAGTGAGTGTCCCAATAACCAAAGGTTCCTTGCTTTCATAGTGTTCGGCAAGTTCCCTGTCCAACAAACCCCACGAATTTGCCAAGATTTAAAAACTCGCATCCACACTGAAGGACAGCACTGGGTGCTCCTCGTTGTTAACTCCTCGTTAACTACTGCGGTGACTACCTACTGCAATTTCTTGCAGAAAGATAATTGAATGCACAATGAAGAGAAAAAATTAAATTTTGATTGTAAACGCACCTTCCCAACTCATCAATACGGGATTTTAAGTGGTCTTCCGTGAATAAGACTTCTTTAATGTCCGGGTGAATCTCCTTGTGCCTGGAAAGACAAGGATCCGGCCTTGCAGCCGCGCGCGGAGTGTGCACAGATTTGCTGTGCGGACGGTGCGTGGCATCCAAGCACATAGGCCGGCCGAAAGAAGCATTACCGTGTTGTGCACGAGCGGCCATGGTTCGTACTGTAGCGGGTAAAACTTGAAGCGTCGCAGAGAAGGACCTAAACATGTATTTTCAAAGATAATCCGTGACGAATATACATGACGCTATGCCCAATCTACTTCGTCAGACCCCTGGTCCCCCGTCTTCGCTAGGTCGACGTCACGCAGTCCAGCTTGCAGTGCAATATGCTTTTTGCAAATCAATCAGACAAAATGCTCATCTAAAATCTCCAATACCTGCCTTCTTCCACGATTGGCTTACTGCACTTCAAATCTTTATGCGTCAATTACAGAGATGCTGTGGCGGCCTGCTTGATTGAGCAAAAAGTGTTTGATTCATAGGCTGTACGGCCCCGGGGGTTTGCAACCGCTTGGGTACCCACAGGGCCCGGACGTGACGCCAGGGCCCCTAGGGCCCAATGCCTGGGGCCCCAGGGGCTTGGGAGTCAGTGGAACTCATGGAGGCTCTCAGTCTAGAGAGAGATCTCGGAGGCTGCCTCTGTGTCCACTGTAGAGTCTACCTTGACGGGCACGAGTACCATGTCTACACAAAACAGTGTTAGTTTAATGGACACTACACATCAGAATCCAGTGGCTGGGGCTTGGAGTTTGTGCTACACGTTTCGAGCGTGTAATACATGCTCATGAGCATGCATTTCGGAGCATACAGCCAAGCTTGTAGCCTAGAAGCTTCCTCTACTTCTATAACAAGTCCTACAGGCTATAGGACGAGCAATTCGTCCTGCAAATCCCAGCTCTTAGCTGCTAGACAAAGTGAAAGCGGTGCATGACGCAACACATGCGGAGAAGATATTATGTAAGCACCACCTATATTCCCCGTGTCCCCCGTAAATACACGACGCTTGCTGCTGCTGCGGCTGCTGCTGACGAAGTTCTGTCCTTGCTCTAGCAGTTGTTCATGTGACAGGCGAGGGGCATAGCACTGGATGATCAAACAAAACTTCGAAAAATTTCACAATTGAAATTTCAATTTCGTTCCATGCACTTGGCATATGACTTCAGAGAATTCTTCGAAGCTTCAAATTGCCATTACATCAATCATCAGGTTTCAGCAGTACTAGCAGTCCTTTTGGAAAAATATTCGATGCAGAAACAACAAATAACTCACGGAGATCTGCGTCCCTATCCATTTGCCTTACAGGGGATCCGCCCCCGCCCCCGCCCCCGCCCCCGCCCCCGGCCCCGCCCCCGCTCCCTCCCCCCCGGGGAGGAGAGGGTAAAAAAAGTACGAGAAACAAGCCTTGTTAAACTATCGGTATTCTCCGACAGGATGGACATTGGGTAGTTCCCCTCACTAGTGTGGCTTGTCTGATCTTACCCAACTCTGGCTTCCCGGCCAAAAGTTGATTAAATTGCATGTGCGTTACTGTTCTAGCCCACCCCAACTGGCAAGCCTTCAAGCATAGTGGCCAATTGACCGTTGCAACACAGCACAGTCGTGCAATTCTTTCAAAGGTGAGCTTCTTCTGCTCGCACTGACACTGCTTTGATGGCTCACTAGCACTACTGGCACTGCCTAAATAGGCAGAACCTTTGCTCACTCAAAGAACCCGCTGCAGACGAGGCTCCGCTTTTAAAACCCGTGGCCATAACCCCCTCGTCATTCTATCCCCTATCAAATTTGACTCCCTATCAAATATCACTCCCTATCAAATTTGACGCTTTTTAAAACTTAACGCCCCTTCGAATCCAGCACAGAGCTCAAAATTGAAATCCATCGCTTCAATCTAAGACCCTCTGGATGCAAACCCTGCATTAACTTTAGATTGAGCATCCCTTCAA
Organism: Botryococcus braunii; assembly: GCA_002005505.1. Taxonomy (NCBI): domain Eukaryota; kingdom Viridiplantae; phylum Chlorophyta; class Trebouxiophyceae; genus Botryococcus; species Botryococcus braunii. The sequence continues at coordinate 436,668 of KV908344.1, read as the reverse complement.
AATTTTCATTACTTCACAGTGTGGAAGTTCACACCCTTTTGTGCAGTCCTCTGCTGCAGCAGTATTAGCGACTTTAAAACCCTCTACTATCACGTGGCCATACTCTAAAACAAGGTTTGCTGTTGTCACTGGTTGTCACTGAAGTTGTCACTGGAGCAGAATCCCAGTAGGTGATCACCACAAGACTCTCAGGAGACCCTCCTACGGCAGGCTTTCGAGGGTTTGGTCTGTCTGTTTGGTCACCAACCGAAAGGTTCAACGTCAGGCCTGCGTGCTGGGCAAGACTGGCTCAAAGTCCAATCCTATAGGTCTCCTAGATACGAGACCGCTAACGGAACTGCAGCTAAGGCAGTTTCATTGATCAACACCCTCTACTCTCCAGCTAGATGAGACTGAACTGTACAGGGTTTACTTGGAAAGGGTCCACGGTGCTCTCTCTGCACGACTCGACGCGCCTCAGGATCTAAGCATACGGATGTCTGCCTTGTGGGACTCCGGCTCCTGCTGCTGCTGCTGCAGCTGCTCCCAGACACATTGAAAGCAAAGCTTGTGGAGGCGATAGCTTGCATGCGGCACACCGCAATATGAACGTTTCGAGGCAGATCTCATGAGGTGGGATGCTCAAAGGCTTGCCTTGGCCTCATGATGGCGCGGCAATAAGAAGGTGCCACTTAGTACTCCATAGTGCAATTCCTTCCCTTTCCTTCCCTTCCCTTTCCTTTCCGTTCATTTCCCTTCCTTAAAAAGTTGTGATGGGCTATACTTATACTCTTTATTCAAAACTGCAGCCACCTTGGCACTGCCTGCCTTTGTGTGGTACATGCTCAGATTGGTTGTATATGGCGACGGGTTCGAGTCCCAGCAGACCTTTGCATATCGCGCGTAGTCTACATTTTCCCTCTTCTTTTTCTTTTTACCCCAGTCCAAGTGTGCCCCCACCCCATCCCCCCTTTTCACTGGAAGGACATAGCTGGTTGGAGCGGTACAGCTGCGGAGCCACCGGAATGTTTCCTACCGCTTTCCACAACACCATACATGGTGCCAACCAGATCCCCTCTCCGCACCTCCTTCTCCATTTTGTACTCAGGCTCCGCATACCAGCAGTCCCCATCCTCCAGGAAGAGCGCATTGATTCCCCTCTCGATCTTGAAGAAGCCCAGCTCTCCCCAGAATGTGCCCCTGCATCCTCAAAACCACCCGTCTGAATCCTGAACCGGTTGGCCCCCCCCCCAACCCTTTCCCTCTGCATGCAGGCTGTGTGTGTGTGTGTGTGTGTGTGTGTGTGTGTGTGTGTGTGTGTGTGTGTGTGTGTGTGTGTTGGGCGTGCGTCCACACACATTGGCACCCGCGCAGGGGCGCGCCTGTTAGAAGTAGGGGGAGTGAGGGAGGGATGCCTTCAGGGGACAAGACTAGTCGAAAACCAAACCGACAGCAACGAGGGACAGTGGGAGGCTGGAGGAGGAGGGGAGGGGGGAGGACGAGGCGGAGGAGGAGGAGGATGGGGGGGGGGGGAAGGAGAAGCAGGAGGAGGAGCGGGGGTTGGGGGGGAGAGGAGGAGGAGGAGGAGCCGGGGGAGGAGGAGGAGGAGGAGGAGGAGGAGGAGGAGGAGGCGGCGGAGGAGGAGGAGGAGGAGGCGGCTGCAGCAGAAGAGGGGGGGAAGAAGCAGAAGAGGAAAGAGAAAGGAAAGTAAAGGTTGGAGGGGCTGACCATGAGTTACGAAGTTTCCAGAACTTCACGCCATCATCATCCACTCCCCAGCCAACCACCTGCAACCGGACCCTCGCACAGATGAGCTCATGGAAGCTTGTCACAGAAGCCTGTCAACAAGCTCGTGTATGTTCATGTCAAGTATGTTGATATAGTGTAGGTTCATGTCAAGTATGTTGATATAATGTATGTTCATGTCAGGTATGTTGATATAATGTATGTTCATGTCATGGATGTCCTGACCCTGTTTCTCCTCGGGACTTTGGAGGGCCCCTGCCACAGAAGCCTCTCTCAAAAACATCATGTATGTTAACATATCTAAAAAATCTTATGTATGTTCATGCCATTTATGTTCATGTCACGTATGTCCTGATCCTGTTGCTCCACGCAGCAATGGAGGACCCCTGCCACAGAAGCCTCTCTCGAAATACTCATTTATGTCTGTGCCTGTTGATCTCAAGCATGTCCTGACTCAGTCAAGGCAAAACGGCAATTGGACATTGTCAGCCGAGGTGTGTGGTCACAACATATTGAACTTTGGCAGCGGAGGTGCCTGTTATATTGCAGTGCAAGCGATATAAAGATCAACCACTGCAAGCAATTCAAGGGTCGAACAAAATACAAAAGTCGGACACATAGAAAGGTCAAACACTTTTGCTTGTTGTGTCAGATGTGGCAAATTGGAGGCCGAATTGGCCAGTCTCTGAAACCCAGTCCCTGCTTTTCTGGCTTGCAGGTCACACCTGTGACACAGGTACGAGCCCACGTTTGCAATTTTTTGCTGGAGTTGGTCCTTGAAGGGAATTACGGTCCTTCGATTAGAGTCTCCCAAGCGTGTGTGTGTGTGTGTGTGTGTGTGTGTGTGTGTGTGTGTGTGTGTGTGTGTGTGGTGTGTGTGTGTGTGTGTGTGTGTGTGTGTGTGTGTGTGTGTGTGTGTGTGTGTGTGTGTGTGTGCGCTTGTCTGTCCAGGTGTATGTTTGCATGTGTGTCTGTCAGTCTATCTGCCTGTCTATGTACGCCCCGCACTCTGCGTGGCTGCCTCGGAGGACTGCCTGGGTCCCCCCTTACCCCTTCATATCTAGCCCAAGTTGAATATGTTCCCCTCAGTGTTGCTCTGTCCCACCGTGAGGTGACAGAAGGCAGAAGGTCGGCGCACCTCTATGTCATGGTCAATGTCCTCGCGGGTGCTGTTGGAGTGGTCGATGTACACACCGCCGCGGTAACCATATGTGAGCTCGTCTGGGCAGGCAATGCTGCAGGTGATGGGGCCCCGAGCGTATATTTCCGACATCATGAGCTCCTCATTGCTCTCCCCGTTCTCCGCAACCAGCTGTATGCGGACCCTCGCCACCAGGCCCCCACTTCAGCACGCCCGAGACTTTATCTTCTATCAACGACAACACTATCGAGGCATTAGTTAGGCATTGTTCGTCAGGACATCGTAATCAGGCTGAACATGCTCGTACAGAGTAGATGAGAAGAGGCTTCGCATTTGTCGGGACATTGTAATCAGACTGAACATGCCACTACAGAGTATGTGAAAAGGGACTTTCGTATCCAAGCTATGGCCGCCTCCTGTCACTGCATGCATAATGTTTCATGCCATGAAAGACTCCCCAACCAAGCAAGCGTGCTGTAGAGCGCTGTGCACGGGAAAAAGTGTGGGTAAATAGTGTGGGAGAAAAGTGCAGGGAATCGGAGCGGTTCATGCGCTGGGACATTTTGTCCACAACATGTGGTTGGAAAAAGGGGCGGAACAACACTTTGGGTCCCCTCCGAGGGCTCCGCAGAGCGAACCCACAAGTTGAGGCTTTTTAAAAGCTGGGAGCAGTTGTACCTTTCCATATCGCTTCAGATAGTAGAGGATGGGTGTCTTGACAGCCCAGCACGTGTCGCTGCCATTCACAGGCATGCAATTGCGGCAGATGGCCCCCTGAGGGCAATGATCCAAGTGCTTGCCGTACTTCATGTGGTCTGTGGCATTGTACCTGCCCATTGCCCAAACTTGCGTGCTAAGGCACACTGAGGGGTATAACGTCTTTGAAGTTCTTGCCGGCAGGTCACGAATTTAAGCTTGCAAGCAGGGTGTTTAGCTCGCACTCGCACAGGCACAAGCACACATACGCGCGCGCGCGCACACACACACACACACACACACACACACACACACACACACACCCCCGCGCATGCGCGCGCCCACACGCACACGCACATGCAAACCCAAACACACACACACACACACACACACACACACACACACACACACACACACACACACACACACACACACACACACACGCACACACACACACTCACACTCAATACTCTCGCGTGCGCGTTCGCGCGCGCACACACACACACACACACACACACACACACACACACACACACACACACACACACAGAGACAGAGGGTGGGGAGGAGGGAGAGAGAGGGAGGTTGGGGGCACTCTTTGCCATAGTCTGCAAGCAGGCTGTGATTTGAGTTCAGAACCTGCCTGGAGACAATTGCAAAGAGGCTACTCTACGTGAACATCGCATTTCCTTCCCATCCCTTCCCTTTCCTTTCCCATCCTGTACATTCCTTTCCTTTCCTGTACATTCCTTTCCTTTCCTGTACATTCCTTTCCCATCAGGTACATTCCTTTCCTTTCCTTCCCCAGCACCGAAGTGAGACGTCACATGCGACCCAGGTCCTACCCCCCAAAGCAAAAGATCTGCATGGGGTTCCTGCAACACACCATTCGTCAAATCTTCTCCGTTCTTGTGAGTAAATCTCTCTGCTACCCCATGAATCCTTAGATGTTGTGCAGGTGTCCCGGTAACCCAGTCACCACTGCCTGTCTTGAGGCCTTTGGTTGCTTTCATAGCACTTGCAAAGGCCTGCCCCATCAAGAAATGTGAACCACTTCTGGATGGATGCCCTGGCTCCAGCATGGTAGACACCTAGCTTTGTATGGCTGTGGCATTCTCATCAGTCCCTAGCAGAGGTCGTTCACGTCACATTGCACGTATTCTCCTCTGCTTCCCAAATCCCACCTCAGCCCCCCCCCCCCTTCTCTCTCTCTCTCTCTCTCTCTCTCTCTCTCTCTCTCTCTCTCTCTCTCTCTCTCTCTCTCTCTCTCTCTCTCTCTCTCTCTCTCTCTCTCTCTCTCTCTCTCTCTCTCTCTCTCTCTCTCTCCTTTCCCTTCCCCCCGTGCTGTATCCTCTCAACTTTCTTCTCTTTCAACCCTCCCTTCCATCTCCCAGAAAGGGAGCAAAACAAATGTCGCGGCAAGAAGGGGGATAGTGCAGACTCATTTCAAACCCAGCATAGCAACAGCGAGGGGAAGTGATAAAGGGCTTACGTCATGCAAGACTCATCGGGCAGGCCAAACTTTGCCATATACTCAAAGACGTCTGCCACGTCCCCTCCATCGCATCCGTGGCCCATGTGTTCATACCAACCGCAATTCAGCAGTGACTGGCGGGACAACATGACATCGGGGCCCTTTCCCTCCTTCTTTATTTTAAGGCGGTCATTGATCATTGACAGTGATCCATGTGCCCAGCATGAGCCACAATAAATGGGGATGTGCTGGTTCCAGGAGGTTGTGCACCAGTCCTCCCCTTTCACGTTGCACCTGCAAAACACTCCACACTGAGTATCACACCAGGGCACATGTGGTCATTGAATGATAAGAAATGAAACTCGAGTCTAATGCCTGCAGAGAGGCAAGAATGGTAGCTCCTGCAAGGGGAATTGGAGATATGGAAATTCTCGACAGAATTTGCCAGTCTAAGTGGCATCAAGTGACATGCACAAAGAAATGACATTGGTATACCAGTCAAAGTTTCGTGGCAAGTCATCCGTCTTTTGCAGCGGCGCCGGCTGGTGGTTGTAAAACCATCGGTCCTTCGAAACAGGCGCGTGGGGCCTTCCGCGGTAGCCACCGGCCTCTGCGAGCCATGGTAGAGCAGCAATTGCAATCAAAATGGAAAGCATGATCCGGGATCAGGACGACTTCCACCTCCTTGTCCCCGCATAGCCCATGTCAAGCCAACGACAGCAGGCACCATTGGCAACAATGACTAAAAATAAATAAAGAAAAATCGAACCTGATAAAAATAAACAATGGCATACTTTGAAAGCATAGTTAGTTTTACCTCTTGGTGCACTGTATATGCTGTCGTCCTTGACGTTCAGTCGACAACCTTCCCGCTGGACTTCAGGGCAAACCAATGCACACGTACACCTGATGGGCTTGTAAACCTACTGCGAGTCTACTTTCTGAGCCGTAAAGAAGGCATCGCGCTAGAATCAGTATGTTCTCTTCGAAAGGCGCATTGGCGTTGAGCATCTCGATCACGTTTCGATGCCAGGGTCGGTCGTGGAGTTGGGATGCAGCTTCGCCGCAGGGTTCTCCTGTACCGCCGGTCGTAATCTGCGCGACAAGAGCGGCTTGCGCACGAGCCCCCCTCCTGCCGTCAGGTCGGCATCACGTGCCAGTCCATGACCGGGACATAGCCAATCGCTTAGTAGGCACTAACTGCAGGCCGGGAGCAGCTCTTAGGCAGATGGTCTCGTCTCTGGTCCCGAAGCTGAAGAGCACTTGTACCAGCGCCTTTGGATGGGATGGTTGCGGCATGCAAGGCAAGGGCTGTTGCGTGAAAGTTCCATGGAGTCGAGGTCCTGAAAAGAGTGTGGGGGGCCCCGGGGGGGCGGGGGGGGGAAGCGTGGGTGTATGTATGCGCTTGTACCTGTGCATGTGCGTGCTCGCGCGCGTGCGCGAGCGTGTGTGTGTGTGTGTGTGTGTGTGTGTGTGTGTGTGTGTGTGTGTGTGTGTGTGTGTGTGTGTGTGTGTGTGTGTGTGTGTGTGTGTGATTCTTTTGTTTCTTTGCCTCTTTTGACAACCTCTAAATACGGCGATGGAAGTCAGGGAAAGGGGGTGGGGGTGGCGCTCCATCATCCTCTTCTTGCTCCTGCTCCTCCTTCGCTCCTCTTCCTGCACCTTCTCCTTCGCCTGCTCTTCCTTCAGCTGAATCCGGGGGAAGGGGATGAGAAGGGAGGGAGGAGGTCTCGTTGCTTCATTTATTGAGACTAAGGGGCCAGGTGTTCGTCCTCCTCCTCTCCTCGTCCCTTGTACTTTCTAACGATCGTGACCAGCCCTGCCGGCGGGACCCGCAAACCGTGGCAGGTCAACCGTCGGGATCAGTACCAGGGTACGACAGGGCCCAAAAATTCCCTTCGGATGGCACAAATAGCTCAGCTAGAATCGTGCGGGTGGCACCCGAATGTCGGCAGTGAAAATGACGGTTTTTGCGCGGGGTGCCCGCATACCCAGGCCAAAAATGTGCGGGTGTGCCAATTTGCGTCCGCACGCTTGAACTTGGGGCTCCTGCCGAAGTGTAGATGCTGACAACCACTCTCAATGAGTCTCATGCACTAAAAACGAAAATCAGGGTGCTTGGGCGTATGATAGGGATTGAGCCCGAATTCGTGTGGCGGGACACGTGCTGGCGTTGACCCAGTCTGAGCCAATACCCAAAAGTGGCGAGGAAGTATGTCTCGTCCCAACTTAGACGCGCCCTCTCGTTTTCTCCGAAGAAGATGACCCGCGCTTGGGCACCTATTGTCATATTTGGGGGTTTCAGGGTCTGCAGCCCTGTGTCGTTCGTGGGCGCGAACTTCGTGTGAGACCCATGCAGCATGGACGGCCATTGCGGGTGCTGGACGCCTTAACGTGATGGTTAACCACCCGCCCCCGGAAGTATGTCGTATGAGTCATACTATGACGTCAAGAAGACAGTATGGGGTGCACTGCTAGCGAGTTGGGTCTCGCACTAATCAATGTGAAAACGGCAAAGGAGGCATCACGTTGAAGGCAATTCCACGGGTTCAACACATATGTCATGATCACTCTTACATGAGATACTCTTGCTTGGTGCATGTGCACCACGCACTGCTACTACTACTGCCAAGACAGTAGAATATTGAGGTATCCACGCCCGTGGCCACTAGTACAAGTACTCCTTCAAATCATGATTAGGACCCCCCCCCCCCCCCCCGGGGCAGGCATTGACTTCAAGAACGTTCACGTAGGGCGTCCATCAACAACTGTGCCTCCCTATCACATTCATTGTCAGATGCATTCATCCCATCTGAGCTCGAGAGCCCAGTAAAATTCCCTTACCCAACCCCTATTTTCTGTCGGGGAACCCGTATTGCCTTGCAGATAAGGCACGGGTGCCCCCCCCCCCCCCCCGGGTAGAAGGAACTTGCAAACGTTGCAAAACGTGCAGCGTTCCCGAATGCCTCTACAGTTATCTTACGCGCCCCGCATGCCAAGCCCAATCCCTGTACGGACCCCGCACGGGCTGTTGTACCCGGATTGGTACCCTCAAAATGTCATATTGATGCTTTGATTGAGTTTAGCATCAATAATGAGTCCTTCCTTCAGCTCACTCTTAAGGCCCCCGCTCACGAGGCCCGGAACTTTCCGGGCCTTTCATACAAGGTGGAAGATCCCCAGATTAATCTAGAACCTTGAAGGCTTTCATAACGTGTGAACCGAATTAGCCTTCAACAACCATATGATTTATAGGGGCTGTAGCCAATTCCTGATGCCAGCTAGCTAGCTGGCATCAGGACGCAGCCCATGTGGCCCTGTTGGGCTGTAGCCAATTCCTGATGCCAGCTAGCTAGCTGGCATCAGGACGCAGCCCATGTGGCCCTGTAGGTGCTTAGCCATTCACGGTATCGGACCCGAGCTAGGTGCACTTGCCTGGTCATTCACGAATGCCTGATGATCATCCATGCTTATTCTCGAAAGAATGAAGCTTCCATTTAGACTTTAAACGTGAAGCAAATCCTAGCCGGGAATTTGCGCACCAGTAGTTTTTGACAATTTGGCCAAATTGCTAGCATCTATTAGTAGGAGGAGTCAAAAGCCACTTTTGTCAAAATCTACGTGGTTTAAACCACGTATCCCACATCCACCCAAGGTTCCATTTGCATGAAAGAACTTCATGCCCACATTAACACTATCCCCGAGATATCTTCTAGACTGTTCAAAAGCCATTACCAGGCATGGTAATGACTATATGTGGTATGGTATGTACCATGCATGCAGCGGCCTATGTGAATGTGGCGGCTCAGCCAGCAGGGAAACATCACATTGGGAAGTTCTGTATGCAGATGGCAATGTTTGAAGGACTAAACTGAATAATCTGAAGGAATGTGTGTTCGAGATACCGCAGTTAAAACTTTTCATTAGAAGACACCCGAGTCACTCGCTGGTGGTCACCTGCGAGCGGTTGTGCTCGAGTATTCTCGTACAAGGGAGGCCCATTTTGTGCCGCTCACCCGCAAGGGCTTTCTGGAACTGTGGAGAGGCGATAGCAACGCCCAACTGCCCTTCTGCCGAAAGCACTTCTAGACGGGTGAGATTCGTGAGCGGTTGCACCTTAATGTGTGACAGAGGCGGCGCATCCGCCTCGTAGAGTTTTAGACATAATCTCGTCAAAGCAGTCAGCTTGGATAGGTACCGCACGTCATGGTTCCAACGGTTTAAGGCTAGCACATCGTACAAATCCAAGTCCTTGAGCTGTGGTAGCATTACTAGAAACTCTGCAGACAGAAACTGGAGGTTCCCCTGGCCTGCAGTCTCCTCGAGGTAGAGCACTAGCTCTACCATCAAATCAAGTTCACGAAGGCACGGCATCTGAGGCAGGGTGGTAAAGAAATTCCTGCAAACCAGCGGGTCTTCGAAGAGCAGCGTCAGACCCACTAGCACGGTCAGTACTGCCCTGAGACGCAGCACGTCGTCCATCTTGCTGGGCAACAGATGCAGATAAAGCTTCCGCAGGCTTGCAATCCCACTTGGGTGGAAACTTCGAAAAGGTGGAGATGGCTCCCTTGCGAAGTCAAGCTTGACATAAGTAATCTCCGGGAGGGATGCCAGAAGAGAGTCTAGTTCAGGCACATCACCTTCCCAGCCATCTTTAACAGTCAGGCGCTGCAGCTGCTTCATTGGCACCAGCATGTCCCGCAGTTGAGTCGTGGTGAAAATCGCCCCTTCCATGCTCAGTCGCTGCAAACAAGTCAGGCAACTCAGAAGCGTTATCTGCCGCGGCCACTTCCTATCAGACCACCACGACGCAACTGCCAGACAAGTGAGCTGGGCCAAAGGTGCCAAGCACTCCACATCAGTTATGCATCTCAGAGGCATGACCTCCAACGACTTCAGGCAAGTCGAGTAAGGTGCATTGACAAGATGTCGGAATATCCTCAAGATTGTCCGCTGGTCATTCTGATTTTTGTAGCTGGACCATTGGAATTTGCGGAGTGAGGTGACTGCTCCAAGAGCCTCAACCACTTCCTTTGGGTCTACTACTGACACGCCGCTTAGGGATAGCTTTTCCAAAGCTTGGCACGCCTGAAGAGCGGCAGCCTCGGCACTTGAAAATTTACAATCATCTCCCTTAACTGTAAGAGCGGTGAGTTTCGAAGCGGCACCTAGCATCTGTATGGTTTCTTTAAGGCTTAAGTCTTTGCTGTCCTTGTGTCGTAGAGTGAGGTTGCAAAGTATAGGGTGCACAGTGGTCAGGTCAAGCACCGGTGCCGATTTAGGAGTGCTGATGTCCATTGTGAGTTGCGTTATGGATGTATTCACCTTCAGGCAGTGTTGCAAGGTGCATTCGTCAAGTGTGATATGATGGCCATCGACATGAAGCTTGGTGATGCAAGGGATGGATGCTAGGCGGAAATACTTGCATGTCATCCGTGCCGTCTTCAATTGCAAAGTGCCCAGACGGCTTAGAAGTTTGGCCTGAACATCTTCTGGAAGCTTTAGAAACCTGCATCACATCGGAACACCGACACATGTTTTAAGTTGCATAGGCATTGTTGTTGAGTTGTTGTTGTAAAGACTATTCCCCAATCTGAAGAAAACTGCCGTGATCTGACCTAGAATGTAATCACCCAAAGCGTTTTGACTTCAATCAACGTCAAACTCTCTAAAGCAGTAGAGCAGTACCACCATACTTGTCCCGAAGACTGCTGAAATCGAAAGTCGTATGCTAGCTGATGACTCTGGGGATTTCAAGAGCGAATAACGTCCACCGGTGGGTATTACATCCACCGGTGCGAGCCCCAATAAACAAAAAATGATTTGAGGGGAACTTACCCTTGGTCATTCTGATTTTCTCTTCTTGCTTCTTTTTCTCTTGTACTCGCTGGTTCCCCTTCACTCCACATCACGTCACTGGCCCACAACAAAGCGGCCGTTCAATAACCTGGGTGCATAAGAAAGTTTGAAAATACACGATTTAAACCTCAGGATATAGAAAAAGAAAGCCAGAAAGCGCACCAACCCCTCGGATATCAGGCGCCTGTGCTGGAAAAGAATGCGAAACCAACGAGGGATTGGTTGCCAGCTAAAAACGGTGCTTCAGTGCCAACGGTAAAGTGGAAATACACACCGATGATAACTCAACATTCTGTGACGAAATTATGTGCAAATCCAAAAGCAATGTTGGAACACTGTTTTCTTAACGTCCGGCAGCGTGATATCGATATCACGGTCACGGCGGCGTGATACATCCGTGATATATCACGTTATTTAGCAGTTACGGTCACAGCAGATATCGACACGGTCACGGCAGCGTACTAAATCCGTGAATCATCAAACACACACACACACACACACACACACACACACACACACACACACACACACACACACACACACACACACACACACACACACACACACACATGAACACCGGCCACAAAGATGATATGTCTGAGTTTGTCAAGTTGGCCATTATTGTCCTCATCTTGCCGGCTAGTTCTGCAAAGGCTGAGCGTCTCTTCTCTTGCATGAATTTCTTGAAAAGTGACACCTGGAATTCGTTGGTTGAGGCGCATCTTAATGATGCAATTCGCCTCAAGACTTCCAAGTACGGTTTGAGGAAATTTCCGTATCGTGAGCCCCTGACCATTTTTCTATCTGCAAAGCATAGAAGGGGGTTGGACCAAGGTGTTGGCCCATCAACTGCTGTACCCGAGACTAACTTCTCAATGTTTGAGCCCGAGGATGGCGACTTGCAGGAAAGGTTAGGTAGCTCTCCAGTGCTTAGTACAGTTTGCCGTGGTATTGGTACCATGGGTACCGTGGCCACCGGTGCTTGTTGCTTAGTACAGTTCGCAGATGTATTGAGCTCAGTAGAGTTTGCTTGGGTAAACTGAAGGCTGAACAAGGAGGGTTTACTCTTGCAGGATCTTTGTAACTTTATGTGTCATACATGCAAACAACTTGAAAGGGTGCCATTATGCCCATCCCCTGCCGTTTATCCAAGTTTGCAATGCCCTAGGGACACTTCTGTGCGGACAACTTGAAAATTGGCCATGAACGCTACGAAGTTGCCACGATGGCAACCCAAAAAAAGTTAACTGAAGTCGAAGTTGCCACCCTGTGGCAACCTGAAAATAAATATTGCCTGGAAAAGTCGCCGGCTTGGCAACTACCGTACGCCACTAATCGGACCACTGATCCTCAGACGTCGATATCACGGTCGTACCCCGAGGTTTCAGTTTGCCTCGCTTTAGTAAGTATGGTAACCTGCAGTGTGCGGCCTCTATAGGTCTTCAATTTAAGTTGATTCTCATGTGTGTTGTGCCCACAGCGTCGTATGCATGTGAGATTTGGGGGTGGCGTTCTTTTCGTTCACCGGCTGCGTCCCCTTCTGTTCAGCTTTTAGAGTCTAGTTACTTGGTCATGTTGAAGATGTTGTTAGGGGTGCGCCCCGCGGTGGCCACCCTCATTTTGTTAGCTTAGTTGGGGATTCAACCCCTCGCTCATCATTGGCTGAAGTGTATGGCCACCTTTCGGAACTCGTTGGTGTCTTGGCCTCATGATCATCTCTATGCCTTGATTCTTCGCGGCTCGTGCTTTTATGGCGTCACTACCCCTACTCCCACTTGGGCTGGGTATTTCATGAATTAATTCATTCTTCGAAGGCCCTTATTAAGGTTGGCTATCCTTATCAGATAGATGGCCAAGCCCCTCATCCGATTGATATGCGTCCCTTCGGGACCTCTTGCGTCGGCATGGCCGCCAACCCTGGGAGGGCTTGCATGTCTCTCCTCGTCTCTGCCCGTCTGAGCGGGCTCAGCTTTACACGTACTCTAGGTGGTTTAATAGTCCGTCCCGTGCCACTCTCTCTGGGCTTTTGTGGTTACGTATGAGTGTTTCCAAGTCGAGGGATTTCCATCGCTTCCGCATGGGGTTTCACAACCTTCCTATTGATGCTGGTCGGCATCCTTGCGGCGGTATGAGCACTAGTGTGTACCAATCATCCTTCGTGTACCACCATACGTGGTATTTGTACCTTTCCCTATGCTTGGATTAATATGATTTGTTTCTTACCTGACGGAAGCTTATATGATGCAACCTTCCATGTGATACAACCTCAGACGGAAGCTCGTATGATACAACCTCCATCAAAGTTGTGTCTCGGTGATAGGGATGCTCAACGACTGACCCGCACATTGATCCTTTTTTTTAATTATTTTTTCTTTTTCTTCTCTTTTTTCCGCTGGAGGATTACCTATGTTGCTTGAGCCAGACTGTCACTTATAGTATTAGGGGTCTGCAATGGAAGGTCGAGGACCTTGTCTGGTTTTCTACGCATCGGCGAATCAGCTTTGCGATTGCCTGGGCCGTTGGGCGGCAGTTGGCGGCGCGATTACCCTATGGGGGGGTTGACATTCGAGTTTAGGTTACGGGTGTTGCTGTTTCTATGCCAGCAGCGCTGGCTTCTCTGGTGCGGGGTGTGATTTCATCTTATGTAACTCGAAGGTCGAGTGGTCAAGCCTTCCTTAGGATTTAGTGCTATGCCTGCTGACGGTTCATCCTGAAATGGTGCCCTCATTTGCGGGGGTCTTCTTAAAGCGTAGCAACTGGCCCAGGGTTGTGGCAAAACTCTGGACTTTTTCCGGACCCTCCGGCAAAACGGTTTTGCTAGAGTTTAGCAAAGGATTTGCTCATCCATGGTGTGGCAAAACCCCAATGCAGTACAGAACGGTACAGCAGATGTACGGCTGGTACTGCCGCCATTTTAGTGCCATTCTACTGCCGCCATTTTAGTGCCATTCTACTGCCGCCATTTTACATTAAACTTAGCATGTAATCCTCAACATCCGTGGAAGGTTAAGGGATTGGTAGGGGGTTTTTCCACATAGCATTGCCGGCTTTTTTTGGGGGGGGGGGGGGACTTGTATAGTAGGGGTTTGGGTGGGCATGGAGAAGATGGAGGGTGTGTGGCAAAGGGATGGGTGGGTGCGGGGGTGGGGGAGCGCTCCTCGAGACATGTGGAGGTTGGTTGGATTTCACATTAGAGTGGACTAAGAACGACCAGCCCAATGTTCAATGACCCAAACCCAAGGGTTTCAAGCTGTGAGTCATACCCGGCGACACACAGCATCCCGCAATATTGAAACGGACCCGACGCATGATAACATGTCCCTCCACATCTTCTTCAGCAATGATGGCTTGCTTCAAAAGCCCCTGGAGCCTCTGGAACAAGACCAGCGCATCAGCAAGCAACCCCCCAAATGTTTCAAAATGGAAGGTTTGGAAGGCCCCAGGTGGTTTTTGACGCGACAGCAAAACAGCACAGTGGGTCGGCTGGTCTTGGGCAGCGTGCGCGGCGGCCCCACCTGGCACAAAATGCTGCAAGTTGGCAACGGTGAGTGGTGACGAGCCAACGATGTCGATACAGAGATCTCTCGAGATCATGACCCTCCTCCCAGCGTTGAGGCGGAGGTCTGCGCGACGCTGCTCCTGGCCGGGGACAGGGGTGGGAAAGACTGGTTTCTGGGTGGTGCGCTGACGAGGTACGGACAGCGTCGAGACCGTTACGAACGGACTAATGTCGGCCGAAAATTGCCACAGCTCCCCCTGGGGTGCAGTGGATAGCAGGGACGCCTCAGACATCTTACTCCTTCAAGCAACACGGGCATTGGGAGCCATTCTGGAAGATGGGGATCAAGACCTGGCATTGAAGGCGGCAGCGGAACGACTCAGGGGGCATTGTTTGCTGCAACAGGGGGGGTGGGAGAGCCAGCAACCAGTCAGGCGCTCCCGGCTGTGTGAAAGATTTGAGCACAGCACGGTCGCGATCCGAGCGAGCAGGGTCATCAAAGACCTCCTGGTATGCGCGCTGATCCAACGGTTTGGACAGCAGGCTTGCACTTTGCTGCGGACAAAATCCGGATCCTCAAAGAGCGCCGCATCGAAATCTGGGACAAGGGCGCAGTAGTCAGCCTTGGCAGCTAAGGCAGCGGAGCCAGGTGGGGCAGTGGATGCACAGAGACGACGGTCCTGAAGGGGGGCTGTCTGGGTGACGGAGGCAAGATAGGCACAGGGCAGTTGAAAAGTGGCCTTAGTGATCCCCAGACCCCCTTGGGCAATAGGTAAACCAGAAAGAGTTTGCTGCAAAGGGCCAAATCCACCTGTGTTTGGAGCATATCGAAGGTCACCAAAGGGTGCTCGGCTACTGCGGGCGGCATTGTCCGAGCTGTGAAACCACCTTGCAGGTCCCAAGGCAACTTTGAAGCAAGAGGAGCTCTGCTTGGGGGTGTCGGAGTACTTGCAAACGCTGAAGCGAGGCTGCCACGGCATCAACTTGCACGTGGGCCACAGAAGCCGCCTACGGGACTGACACGGTGCCCGCTGGCCCCAAAACAATCAAACCAGCACGAGTGTCCTAGACAGAGTCCAGGGAGAACCCAAGCAAATGCTGAGGGTGCTGGCGCGGCGATCACACACGGCACTTGTGAGGGTTCATGCTCAAGCCATATGCTGGGGCCCGGTCAACAACCAAGTGGACTGCCTGGTGCGTTGCGGGCACGGGACCAACGAACCCGCCGTCATCCAAATACCACCCTCGGTGTACGCCGGGACACTCTCGGTGAATGTTAAGGAGGAGTGGCTGGACAGTGAGTGCAAAAAGCATCGGAGAGGGGGGGGTCCCCTTGCTGGACCCCAGTTGTGGATTCTACGACATGGGGTTCAGCATACTAATGGGCCGCGCAGCCGTCCGTCATCGCCACATACTGCCATCTGCTTGGGCATTGGAGGGCGACTTCTCCATGGACTTCTCCATGCTTGGCCAAGCATGCGGTTGCGGTCGACCGTACTGAAAGCATTTTGGAAGTCCAAGCGGACGACGACGAGGTCAGGGGAATCTTGCTGGTGTGCCACCAAGCGGTTGAGGGCATGGACGAGGCCTTCTGCACCCCCTCGGACTCCAACCCCAACTTGGTGTGGCTGCAAATACTCACTGACAGCTGGCACGACGGCTGCAGAAGCCCTACGGGCAGTGGCCACTGCCCGTAGTGATCCGAAGAGACTTGCATGGTGCCTTCCAACGGCAGGTTGGGTCATCGAAGGGATCTGTACATGTGGACATGGAATTAAAAGTTGGGAAACCCAGCTCCCGTAGCCTGCAAAGGCTGGCCAAGCATACTATGTGTTAACAATTACATGATAAAGTTTTGAAAAACACAGGAACACTGCTGAAAGTTGGCGAAGCCGTCAGTCCCGCTGAAAGACTGGCAGGGCTGAGGCAAATCTGAGTGGCCAAGGCTGGCCAAACAGTTCTTCTTCTTTAAAGCGAAGCAACTTCGTTCCCCAGGCCTGGACCTTAGGGTTAGCGGCAAAATTCTGGACTTTTGCTGGACCCTCCGGCAAAACAGGTGTAGTTGGGAAATTTGCAATACACATCTGATGGGATTCCCCTACATATATTGACATGTTTGAAGAGGCCAAAAAAGGTACAACTGCATAAAGTACAGGTGTACTGGATGTTATGATAGTGATTTACTTGGTGTATAAAATAAATGTGCAGGTATGTTAACTTATAGTAACATATATGTTACTATATATATGTGACTATATATATGTGACTTGTGTTTGGGCAGTTAATAAGATTAACGGGCCTGCAGACTTGATCGTGGAGTGTGCAGGGTGTTACGGACTCACAGTAGAGTTCCAGGGTGCAGTTACGGCACTTATCGTGAGATTCGAGTAAGCTAGACGTAAATGCGCCATCTCCGAGTGGTTTAGAGGTAGCAGGACTAACTCGGTGATCGACTTATGATCCGATCGCTTCTACGGAGTTCGTGCCTAGCTCCCAGTCAGTTTACGGAGGGTGCGGTTGGCTGTGAGTTCTCAGATCGAAGTACATGTGGATAGATCATGTCGTTTATACAGATCGAGGTATGTTTGAGTCCGATCTTTGTCAACCCGGTAGGACTGAACGATCAATGAACGGTTCTACGAACTCACGCACTACTACGGAGCCGTAGATCAGTCATCGTAGTGTTAGAGAGGCAGCGACTAGCTAAGGGAGGCAGATGATGTCAGACCTCCTGAGGCATTTAAGGGGTAAGGGCAGAGGGTACTGGTCAATTCAGATGTTCTGCAACTCCAGTGTGTGATGCCCATCATGCCGATAGGGCTGTCCAACTGCTCTTTGCTTGCTTTGCTGAGATTGCATTGACATGCAGGATGTACTGAAATGTGTTTGATCGACGCTAGCGGTGCCATTTTACGAAACAGCCGCCTTCAAAATCGAGATTTTCTGCAAGCGTTGCACAGTTGAAAAGAGCTCTTGTATTGTTATCCGTGTTATAGCATAGTAATATTCCACCTAGGTTCTCACATACCGTGGTTTCATCCGTCTGCATCTCATCATGCCCTCTGGGCTGGATTGATGTAATTCTTTCTTTCTGCTTCTTCCGTTCTCTTGTAAACTTCTCATCTCTTTTCAAGGAGTCGATTGACACCTCGACAGCGAAATTTCATGACGTTTTCGAGTTTTACGGTAATTGCCGGCGCTCGGCAAAACTAGTTTGGCGTTTTGCCGGCGAGCTCAAAGGTCTTTTCCGCCAAGAAGAAATAGAAACGCCAGTCTGGCATATTTGGCAGCCAGACTTCTTTCCGCAGACCCACCTAAAACGATTTACCTCTGGACCAGATCGTGGGCGAGTTGAGATGAAAACCATGCAAACTAAGGGTGGATCTCCTGCTGGTGAGAGTTCTGGCTTTGACCCAAGTATTAACTGAAATCTCAGGGTACGACCGTTGATCACGGTGGCGGACGTTAAGAACCCAGTGTCCCTGCAACGTTTTTTGTTTGGCACAGATTGGCGCCGCAGAATGTCGAGTTATCATCGGTGTTTCATCCACTTTGTCGTAGGCATCAGTGCACCGCTTTAAACTGCAGCGCTGGCAAACACTCCCTCCTCTTGTTTCGAAGTCTTTTCCAGCACGGACACCTGATATCCAAGAGGCTGGTGCGTTTTCTGTCTTTTTTTAGCTCTATTTTGAACTTATCACCGTTTCTTCTCAAACTGTCTTATGCGCACAGGTCATTGAACGGCCGCTGTTTTGTGGGCAGTGACCACGTGATGTCGTGTGAAGAGGAACCGGCGAGTACAAGACGAAAAAGAATAAGAAGAGAAAATCAGAATGACCAAGGGTAAATCTCCCCCAAAAGCACGTTTTGTTTATTGAGGCTCGCACCGGTGAATGTTTAACCCACCGGTGGACGTTATTCGCTCTTGAAATTGGATCCGGCCCGGTGAACAAATGTATGGACTCTGATTGATCTATTTCACTTTTCCCTCTGAAGGTATGGACGCTGTTACGACTTGTTGTTCAGGATCGCCAAAGTCATCAGCTAGCATATTAGTTTCGATTTCAGCAGTCTTCAGCAGTGAGAGGTCAGAGTCTGACCATTTCCCACTATGTGCATCCTTGTCTATTCCTATTCATCCTAGACCGTGTCCCTCTTCTGATCAAGGGGGACACCCATTGTCACAAATTAGCTGGTGCCAATTTGCAAGGGATCAATATGTCCAAGCATTACAGAGTGATGAGTTAAACCTCATGAGCCAATGTGAAAAAGCGGTTGAAGATGGGGACATTAAGTCTAGCATTCATTGCCTCTACGCACTCATAAAAGATGCTGCAAAGAAAGCAGGAATGCATGACCAATACAAAAGATATCCCCACAATGGACACCGGCGTCAACATCAACCCTTTTTTGACCAGGAATGCCGGGCCCTTAAACGGGAAGTCTGGAGGTATGGAATGTTAACCAAATGGCGGGGTGATGAGTTCCGGAGGTTAGAGCGTAAGTACCATGCTATTGTGAGGAAAAAGAAAAGGGCATACCAGGCCCAAAAGCTAAAAACATTGGTACACCAAAAGCATTTCAACCCCCATAGGTTTTGGAAAACCCTTCGGCGTGAAAGAGATAGACTGCCTGAACCCCTTAGAGATGTGTCAGCTTGGGATTCTTATATAAATTCCCTTGCAAGTGGTCTTGGAACTGAAGAGCCCGCGCATGATCTGCCTATTGGGGCATATCCTCCCCATCAAGTCCCAGAAGATCATGGTCACGACCAGTGCGACGAGCTGAATGCTCCCATCACAGTCGAGGAAATTGAACTGGGTCTCCGAGCACTTGCCAATGGGAAATCCCCGGGGAAAGATGGTTACCCTACAGAGTTGTTTAGGTATGCTCAGCCACTTACACACCCGGGGGATCCTTACTCACGAAACCTGTTAAGTCATGTCATTGCGGACATTTTTACTATGGCGCTTAGACAACGTACCATACCGGCGGAGTCAAATGTATGTTTGGTGACACCGGTATATAAGAAAGGGGACGCGTATAAAAGAGGAAATTATCGTCCCATTGCCGTGGGCGAATCTCTTATGAGGTTGTATGCCAACGTGTTGAACTCGCGTCTGGTATCTTACTTGGAGAAGTACCGTTTGCGTGTTGATTGCCAAACAGGCTTCCGTCCTGAAATGTCCACCACCCATCAACTGTTTGTTATACAACACCTCATAGATTGGGCAATGGGCATCACTCCACTGCATTTTGCATTCCTGGACCTCTCTAAAGCTTACGACAGGGTATCGCGTCTTAAGTTAGGGCATATTTTGGAGCAGTTGGGAATCCAAGGGGATTTTCTTTATGCTACTCAAGCTGTAATAGACAGTACAGTATTGGCGATCAAGATTGAGGGCAAACATGGGGGGTTGTTTAAATCAAGTGCGGGTGTTCCTCAAGGGTGCCCCATTAGCCCTACACTATTTGGAATTATGTCGGATGGACTCCCCCGATATCTTGCACACCATTGTCCCACGGCTGGCCTTCAGCTACCTGATGGCACACGTTTAAATATAATACGTATCCAAGTGCTAGGTTTTGCGGACGATTTTGTTCTCGTCGCGCCTACAGTTGAGGACCTACAGGTGTTGGTGAATGCTACTCAAGAATGGTGTAAGAGTATGGACATGCGCCTAAATGGGGCCAAGACGCAATACCTTTCAGTAAATCCAGACCCTCGGACACCCTCTACCTCTCTAGAGGTTGCAGGGGTTAGAATTGGTCCGGTACAGGAGGTTAAATACCTTGGATTACAGATTCATGCCAAGAATGGCCTTCAAGCCGGCATTAAGAACCTCGAGCAGAGGTTCTGGATAGCATGGGAAGACCTTACTAGAGCTTATAGCAATCTCGGTTGCAACATGTCAATGATGCTCATGACAGAACTGTACTTAGCTTGCCTACCACCCCTCATCTCCTATGGATGTGAAGTCTGGGCATTCAGATGCTTTCAAGGCAGACAATTGTCTTCGGGAAAACCTAGTAGTATACCCCTATTGGATGCGCACAAGCGGGTCCTAGCTCAGATTTTGGGGGTGCGTCGGACAATCCCTGAGGAAATAATCAATTGTGAATTAAACATATTTTCTTTGTGGTCAACTTGGATCTTACGTATGGCCAGGTTTTGGAACAATATAGCGGCCATGAGACCTGATTCATTACACTACAAGGTCCTCATGCATGACATTAGGTTGGCAATAGTAGAAGGCCGAGAAACGTTTTCGGGTACCCTTATGCAACAACTTAAGAAACTAGGATACTCTATAGCTGACCATGTGCGGTTTGATAGAGCCTTGCAGATTGACATTTCACAGGTAAAGGATCTGTTAGACCGTAAAAGTGACATGATATGGGATGACCTGGACATCTCCCCTCGCACTTGTGCATCCCCAAGAGCCTTATTCTGCAGATACCAAAGGTGGTTCGCACGTCCGCCTCATGTGCCACGGCGTAAGAGTGCGCTCAAACTCCACCTTCCTAATTGTACATTGCGGACCTTTATGCGATTTAGATTAGGGTGTCATGACCTTCCTATTGATAAAGGTAGACAACAAGGCATCCCTCGAGACCAGAGGATTTGCACGAGGTGCTCCTTAGAGCTCGTTGGTGATGAACATCATCTGTTGTTCACTTGTCCGGCTGTACAACATGTACGGCAACAATTTATGCATCTCTTTCAACAAAGGAGTCGATCTGTACAGACGTTTATGTGGCAAGAAGACCTTGAAGGGGTTGCCAAATTTGTGACTAGAGCATTGGAGAGCTACCTCACTCTCCCAGGTGCTGTGTGACCTTAGTTGGCTAAGATATGGGTCATTCATTGTACTGCCGTCCTCTTCAGCCCTAGTGGCTGGTCTTTGGATGTAATTTTCCTTCCTTCTTCGGGACAAGCATGGTGGTGCTGCTGTAGAGAGAGTTTAATGTTGATGGAACTCAAAAAGATTTGTGTGATTATATTCTAGGCCAGATTAAGGCAGGTTCCTTTAAATTTGGGGAATGGTCTTTACAACAACAGTTCAACAAAATGCATATGCAACTTGAAAACATGTGTCAGTGTTTTGGCGTGATGCAGGTTTCTAGGGCTTCCAGAAGATTTTCAGGCCGGAATTCTAAGCCCTCTGGACACTTTGCAACTGAAGACAGCAGGGATGACATGCAAGCCTTTCTGCCAAGCACCCGTGCCCTGCATCACCAACCTGCATGCCAATGGCACTGCTATCACATTTGACGAATGCAATGTGGAACACTGCCTAAAGGTAAACACATCCATCAAGCAACTCAAAATGGACATTCGCACTCCTATATCGGTGCTTGGCCTGACCGCTGTGCACTCTACACTGTGCGAGCTCATTTTGAACACGAGATTGGCGGAGGCTTAAGCTTGGAAGACAACTTAATGTTGCTAGGTGCCGCTTCGAAGCTCGCCGCTCTTCAAATCGAGGCAGATGATCATAAGTTTTCCAGTGCCATGGCTGCCGCTCTTCAGGCGTGCCAAGCTTTGGAAAAGCTATCCCTAAGCAACGTGACAATACTATCCCAAAGGAAGTGGTTGAGGTTCTCCGAGCAGTCACCTCACTGCGGGAATGAAAATGGTTCAGCGATCTTGAGAGTGTTCCAACATCTTGTCCGTGCATCTTACTTGACTTGAGGGGTGGGGGTTTCATTTGGACCCAGTTGTGCTTGCATTGTGGTCATCACACATCCAAACAAATCCCTGGTCATGACCATTCTGATCAGTGCAACATCCAAAATTCCCTTATGCGTAACCATGGGATCTTACCGGACCATCCCATGTGTGTGTGTGTGTGTGTGTGTGTGTGTGTGTGTGTGTGTGTGTGTGTGTGTGTGTGTGTGTGTGCGCGCGCGCGCGCGCATCTGTGCGTGTGTGTGTGTGTGCGCGCGCGCATGTGTGTGTGTGTGTGTGTGTGTGTCTGTGTGTGTGTGTGTGTGTGTGTGTGTGTGTGTGTGTGTGTGTGCATCTGTGCGCGCGTGTGTGTGTGTGTGTGTATGTGTGTGTGTGTGTGTGTGTGTGTGTGTGTGTGTGTGTGTGCGTGTATGTTTGTGTGAGTGTGTGCGCGCGCGTGCGGGCGCGTGCGCGTGTGCGTGCGTGTGCATGTCAAGTTGGCCACTGAAATGGCAGCCGTACCAGCTGTACCGCTGCATGGGCGTTTGCATGACCATGCCTGAGCAAATCATCTGTAAAACTCCGGCAAAAGCCCCGAGTTTTGCCGCCCCCGAGGGGGCGGAGGGAGGGAGGGAGGGAGGGAGGGAGGTGGGTGGTTTTAACACCAGGAAGCAGATATGAGACAATAGTGGCAATTCGACCACCACGTTGGAAAATGGTCGGCACAAGACTGGTTATGACTGCCCCATTTACAAGGACTCCAGGAGGTAGAGGTGTCAGGCCTGAGGGAAGTAGTGTGATGGGACAGTAGGTGCATCGCCAAGGTAGGAGCAAGATCCCCCTTGGGACGGCCGACATGTAGCCATGCCCCGAATGTACCTCAGTCACTACGGGAAGTATGAGGAGACCTTTATAGTGTTGGAGGGAGGAAGGTAGGCAGAGAGGAAGGGGGGGAGGGTGTGAGGAGGAGAGGAACGGAGGAAGAGAGAACGTGGAGAAGGCTGGGGGAGATAGATTGGAGGCATTGCTTTTTTAGTTTTTAATTTTTTTATTTCTTTTTTACTCTTTTTTTTTTGGGGGGGGGGGGTTGGCTGTCATATGGGTGGGTCAGGTGGTGTTTCCATGCACCTTCGGAATAAAATCGCCCATCTGGTTGAGTATTCCTTGCGTTGCTGACCTCGTGTTCGGGTGCAGGGCTGCGGTCCCCATGTGCATGCGGCCCGGGCAGGCCACTTGCAATGCCTCGGGCAGCTCTGTGAGATGGGATTGTTTCTGTTAGGTTATGGGCATTCGGCATCACCTGTAAGCAAGCAGACAGGTCGTAAGTTCGTGCCTCTCCAGCTACAGTCCTCGACGACTGTCTGCTCTTTAGACACATGCAACTGCATGAACAAGACTGGCATCCTTATGTGCCCAGTATCTTTCCAAACCAGTTGCTCGACTAAGCGACGACAGCAGCCTTAAGAGTTCGATCACAAACGTGTGATCACGATCACAATGTACCTTATGTTCGAAATAGACCTCATCCGAACGTGTCTCGAGGTACCTTATGTGGATAGTGGACCCGTATCCATATGGTACAATTGAAGATCACCTAAAGCACAAGGCATTCTATAATGTATGTTCACAACTCAACACTTCCCCTTGCCTGCATGCTTTATGTGTATCTTCTCTGTCCTAGTGAATCCCTATGACCAACACCACGGACTTGTTAAGTGGTTTGGTCATAAAGTCAGCCACATTGTGAGCATTTCCACATAGGGGATATCTGCCAGCCCCTTTCCTATGGCCTCCCTAGCATAGTGGCATCCACAAAGCCTTCACGCTCGGGTATCTTCCCTCCAAGAGTTAAAAGCTAACTCTCGGGTGTCCCTAAGATACTTCAGCACTCGAATGGCTTCACTCCAGTGCGAAGTGGTAGGGCTCATTCTGTACCTTGGCAACACACCAAGTGCCTGTGCAATGTCAGTTCTGATGGTGTTGGCAATATACCGCAGTGACCCTTTAAGCTCACAATTGTAATTTGCAATACTAATTTGCAATACAATTGTAATTTGCAATAATATTGCAATACCGATGGCCAGGAGTGACTGACCCTACAGAGTCCACATCCTTGGACTCGAGAGTGCTGCCAGCCACAAAGTCCTTGAACATTGGAGTATCCACGACCATCCTCACACACACCCTTTCCGACGTTTTGCAACGCTATTCTAAGTCCATAGACACCACTCATGTATACCGTAGTAATACCTCTGACAACAATTGAAGACTAGTCTCCTCGACGTGTTCAAATGACGACATGAATTTAATACGTACCCGTCATGATGATCATGACAGCTAAACATACATGCAGACTCAAAATCCATCCCCTCACTTTCAAAGCCCCCCATACATTTCATCTGACCCTTTTGTCCGTGGCGTGACATCGACACTAGTTGCGACCGTGATTTCCTGTGTGAGTTCCCTTTCTATCACCATATGGAGGCCAATACTTGCACAACCAACATGACCCAGGACTTACTGCTTGAGTACCCTCTCTATTGAAGAAGTCATGGTTTCTTTCAAGTTGTCTTGCCCTAACTCACATCGCTTCCCCTGGAAGTGCTATTACATGTTTCACGGTCCGTCGACCAAATTATATTTCTCCAACCTCTATACTTTTATTTGGTTAAGGATTTGAAACATCAAGACTAAACAGACACCATTACAAGCGACGTGCACCCAACACGCATCTAACGACTATGTTTCATGTTATATAACCTAGAGTCTGGATATCAACGACTTTCATCTGGAATTTTTCAAGATTTCTCACATATGGCCACAACTCCCAAACTTGGCTCTATGGCTATCACTAAGAACTCTCTCTAGCTTTCATTGATTTTACTGGCTATCCCGGTCTAGCTTTCTAACGTGAGGGTGCACCGATGCATCAAGGCCTTAGGATTAAATTGTCTGTAACTGACAATTCTACCTCCCAAAGCTCACTTGTATTGGTCACAATGATGGTAGCTCACCTCTACCCTATTTATACACATAACCCTTAAAAAAAGTCTTATCTATACACCATCAGTACTATGATCAGTCTCTAAGGGCGTTGCTGCAACAATACACATGGCTTACAAAGTCACCAACGCTTACGTGTGTTGGGTCAAATATCACCATCCTCTGCTTGAGGAGCTAGGGTCATCACAGGTACCTATCAGTAACCTCATGTTGAGCACAATAGATCCTCTTCATCATCACTACTAGACATTAGGCTACTCAACATCCAAATGCGCGAAAAACGCAACGCGCGCACGTGCGCAACGATAACTGATGAGCTTCCCCTGACCACATTATGTCACAGATTAACCCAAAACTCTTCAAATTAATTCATTGTCCTCAGAAACCAATTCTTTTCCATGTCAATATCAGAATTAGCTTTACATGTTAGCAATTTTTGGTATTCATAATTTGGCCCATCTAACACTCATATCCTATGTGTAGCCCGCACCATGGATTAAGACTAACTTGCAGCTATTTCTACCCCTCTTTGCATTCCTAGAGTCATTCATGTATATCACCTTAAACATTCTGGGTCAACTACCATGCTTTGCAACGATAAAATTGTAATCTTCTGGTACCCACAACTCACTCCTGGTCAGCCCAAAACCTTTCAACACCAGGTCATTCATGTATATCACCTTAAACATTCTAGGTCAATTACCCTATGGTCCATGCCAGACTGTAGGTCAGGGCGTGAAGCGCATGCATTGCGCAACGATACAATTGTAATCTTGTGGTACCCACAACTCACTCTTGGTCAGCCCAAAAACTTTCAACACCAGGTCATTGATGTATATCCCCTTAAACATTCTGGGTCAATTACTCTATGGTCCATGCCAGACTGTAGGTCAGGGTGTGAAGCGCATGCATTGCGCAACGATAAAATTGTAATCTTCTGGTACCCACAACTCACTCCTGGTCAACCCAAAAACTTTCAACACCAAGTCAAAAAAACCTCAGCAAACCTTAGGGATTTTCACAACACCACATACACAGACACACATAGAGAGGTCTCACAAGCCACACTGGACCCATATATGACCCTATGTAAGACCACTCAAGGTTTGAAAACCACGTTGGCCACACAACATAAGCCACACATCGCATTGACTACACATCATTGACCAGACACAACCAGTCAATGTCTAGTTTCACACTCTGGAAAACATGGAAGGAATGCCAGGCACATAAGACAAGTCATGACATTGATTACACAGCAGTTCCGATAAGAGGTCTTGACTCCGCAAGTGCACGACAGTTCAATGAGGCACACGACTCCCGATTTAGCATTTCTCACCCTCAACATTAGGGACTAGCCATCAGCGAGTCCGAACGCGACACCTGATCAGCCTTTCTCACCCTCAACATTAGGGACTAGCCATCAGCGAGTCCGAACGTGACACCTGATCAGCCTTTCTCACCCTTAACATTAGGGACTAGCCATCAGCGAGTAGCAGCGCAAACCACAATAAGAATGTGCTCAGTGGACTGGGGAACCAAAAATCCCTTACCACCATATTGCACCAACTCCTGGCTGTTTACACATACACAATCAATGTCTTTCAAGCCCCAGCTCATGGACATCTTTACACACGCTTACACATACAACACATATGTAAGCCCATCCCCATGCTGCAGTACCTGTACTGTTGCTCATGGTGTCTACCAATACCTGGATGGGGGCTCCCTAGGGTCCACCCACTTCTTCCCGCTGAGTATCACACTTGCTGTCAGTGGTTAGAGGTCATTCATAACTACTTTTGTTAATCTGACCCCCTTGATCTCCAGCCTTAAGAGGGTGCAGACTTAAAAAGAAGCCTTTCTATTGGTTCACCTCTCAACCAGTACACTTACTGTAACACAGGAGCATCACTTCCTCTCTCAACTCATTGAGCCACACACTCACAATTTCAGATCCCAAATCATACACAACCTCCCATATGCACTCTAAATTTCACTCCTCCATCCCAAGGTGGTCTTCCGCCTCGTGCCCTTCCAACCGGGATTTCACCACCTCGCCTTGCGGATGAAACTGCCAAGATTTCTTGGCATTTCAGAATCAATTCGAATGGATTCTGAAGCAACGAGACCTCCTCCCTCCCTTCTCACCCCCTCCCCCCGGATTCAGCTGAAGGAAGAGCAGGAGAAGGAGAAGGTGCAGGAAGAGGAGCGAAGGAGGAGGAGGAGCAAGAAGAGGATGATGGAGCGCCACCCCCACCCCCTTTCCCTGACTTGCATCGCCGTATTTAGAGGTTGTCAAAAGAGGAAAAAAACAAAAGAAACTCACACACACACACACACACACACACACACACACACACACACACACACACACACACACACACACACACACACACACACACACACACACACACACACACACACACACACACACACACACACACACACACACACGCTCGCGCACGCGCGCGAGCATGCACCTGCACAGATACAAGCGCATACATACACCCACGCTTCCTCCCCCCCCCCCCCCCCCACTCTTTTCAGGACCTCGACTCCATGGAACGTTCTCGCAACAGCCCTTGCCTTGCATGCCGCAACCATCCCATCCAAAGGCGCTGGTACAAGTGCTCTTCAGCTTCCGGACCAGAGACGAGACCATCCTGCCTATAGAGCTGCTCCCGGCCTGCACTTATGCCTCGGATGGTCTGATTCGCTATATTGAAGCTCGGTGTCCGGGTGTGGGGCCCGCCACCCGGGATGGTCGTTGTGTCCCTATTCAAGGTTATGCTGATGACTATACACTCCAGGCCAAGCGTCAGGAGGAGTTGCAGGATCACCTTCTCCCCGCTGCTTCGGAGTGGTGCCAGTCCGCACGTATGCGGGTACGTGTTCCCAAGTGCCATGCCAATGTCCTCCCCCCCCCCCCCCCGCCGAAGGAGGCCCCCCCTCCCGTTCTGTATGAGGGTCAACCCCTGCCTCAGGTGATCCAGGCTCGTCATTTAGGTGTCATGCTGTCTACGGCTTCAGGCATTGGGGCCACCTTTGGCCATTTACGTGGCAAGATGTGGGTTGCCTGGTCTACTAGCAGCATGCGTTATGGTTACATCAAATGTGCCACCTCGATCGGTACTCTCTTGCGTCTCTTCTTGGCCTGTGTGGTGCCTGCCTGCTCATATAGGTGTGAGGTTTGGAGTCTACGGGTGTTTTCCCCATCTTCCCCTCGGCCCTCCGCTAAGGATTTAGAACAGGATTTACTTACTATGTTACGGATGATCCTTGGGGTTCGTCAGACGGTCCGCACCGATATTCTCCTTGCTGAGGTTGGCGTTTGGCCCCTTCATCATGTCTGGTTCAAGCGTGTGGTCACCTTTTGGAAGTCTCTGGTGGATCTCCCACCCAACCACTTGTATGCACGTATTCATAGGGACTCATGCTACTCTGGCGTTACGACTCGTTCTCCCGTCCTGGGCGGGTTCTTTTATGGCTGCCATTCGCCGCTTAGGGTACCCCTATGCGGCTGATTGTCAGCGCCCGCAGCCCATTGATATGGATACATTTTGGGCTCTCATTAGGCAGGCCTCCTCCATGTGGCCCTCTAGAGATCCCTCCATGTCTCCCCTCGGTTACCCCCTACTGATCCCCACCTATGTACCTATGTGCGGTGGTTTGCGCGCCCTACTAAGGCTCAGCACTCCCGCCTCTTTTTTCTGTCTCTTGATGTTGCCAAGGTCCGGCTCTTTCTCAGGTTTCGTCTTGGTGTTCATGGCCTTCCCAATGACATGGGCCGCAGACACCGGCTTCCGCGCCTTCAGCGTCTGTGTGATATGTGTGGATCCTCTGTGGGTGATGAACACCACTTTGTCCGTCACTGTCCCGCTCTTACCTCGGTGCGGGACCGTTTCCCCCAATTGTTTGTTGGTCCTTATTTGGCAGTTCATTTGGCACGCTGACTTGCGTGCGGTTGTCTCCTTTATCTCGGATGCATTCCAGGCTCGTGCTGATTTACGCCGGCTACGGTGACGTGGCCGCAGCCACGTCTGTGGCTGCCCCCCCTTATCCCCCCTTCCTTCCCCTTTTCCTTTGCTCAGTTATGTTTTCGATCTTCGTTTGGCCACCTCTTGAGGTCCTTTCTTCATAGTTTTGGCTTGTGTGTGTGTTGTGGACATCTCATCATGCCCTAGTGGCTGGACAGATATAACTTCTTCTGCATGATGCTTCTTCTCATCTCTTTTCAAGGAGTCGATTGACACCTTGAAAGCGAAATTTCACGACGTTTTCGAGTTTAACTGCACACCCATGACAATAAATCTTGTCAGGCGCAAATTTGGGCTGCAGAAATCGGCATTTTAGGACATATAATCAGGGGATTTGAGGGCCATGGGCAGTACGGGTGTGAGGCGTACTGCAAGTTGCCCATTCCTGGGCTGTGGCATGGGGCTTTCCTGCCCCTTCCTTTGTGCTCCTGGCTCCCCACTCGGTACTTTGGAATTGTGTTTGGCCTTGCTTCTTAGGGTTTGTGTTTGGTTTCTCTCGGTGTATTGCTGCTTCGGTGTTTGGTTTTCCATCTCATCAGGCCTTTGGGCTGGGTTGATGTAATTCCTTCCTTTAGCGTTTGCCGATCCTCCGAGTCGGCAACAGGAGGCTCCGACACCCTCCAGGCAGAGCTCCTCTTGCTTCACAGTTGCCTTGGTACCTGCAAGGTGGTTTTCACAGCTCGGACCGTGCCGCTTGCTGCAGCCGAGCATGCTTTAAAGCGTGCTTCGATATTCGACTTGGCGACGTTTGATATGCTCCAAACACAGGTCCTCCAATCCATTGTCACAGCTGGTAATGGTGGTTAAGGCCTAACTCTAGCTGGGTCACATATTGCCCAATTGGGTCTGGGGATCACTAAGGCCACTTCCCTTCTGCCCTATGCCTGTCTTGCTTCCGTCACGCAGACAGCCCCCTTGCAGGACCATCTTCTCGGTACATCGACTGCCCCACCTGTCCCCGCTGCCTTAGCTGCCAAGGCTGACTACGGCGTCCTTGTCCCAGATTTCGACGTGGCGCTTTTCGGCGATCCTGATTTTGTCCGTAGCAAAGTGCAACCCCGATTCTCTAAACCCTTGTATCAGCGCGCATACCTGGAAGTTTTTGATAGCGCTCTGATCACGACCGTGTTGTGCTCCAATCTCTCACACTGCCGAGAGCATTTGACTGGTTGCTGGCGTTGTTCCGCTGCCGCCTTCAATACCAGCTCTTTATCCCCATCACCCAACATGGCTCCCAATGCCCCTGTCGCTTAAAGGAGTGGGATGTCTGGGGCGTCCATGATGTTCACTGCACCTCCGGGAACATGTGGCAATTGTCGGCCGGTATTACTTCTTCGTACCGGCCTCGACGCTGTCCTTACCTCTGCTCGTCAACGCGTCACCCGGGAACCAGCCTCTTTCCCCCCCCCCCCCCCGTCCCTGGCCAGGATCGCCGTCGCGCAGACCTTGCCTCCACACGTGGGAGGAGGATCATGGTATCTATATTGACATCGTTCGTTCGTCACTACTCACCGTTGCCAACTCTCAGCACTTCGTGCCGGGTGGGGCCGCCGCGCGCGCTGCTCAAGAAAAAGCAGACCCGCTATATATGCTGCGTCAACAACCGCATGCGGCCTTCCAAGCCCTTTCTTTCGAAACATTTTGATCGAGGGTTGCATGCTGATGCGCTGGTCTTGTTGCAGAGGCTCCAGGGGCTTTAAAGCTTGGTTCAAAATTTTGAACCAAGCTATCATCGCTCAAGAAGATGTGGGAGGGATCTCTTGTCATGCGTCGGGTCAGTTCCATTTTTGCGGCCGCTGTGGGTCGCCAAGTGGCTGCTCGCCGGGTGTGGCTTGAAATATTTGGGTTTGGGTCTTTGAACCTTGGGCTGGTCTTTTTACCCCAACCTTGTAAGAGGAGATAGAATTACAACAGTCCAGCCCAGACGGCATGATGAGATGAAGACAAATCAACCAACGCTATTTCAGAACCTAAAGTTGTAATAGCACGACACTGATATGTGTATGATGGCCAAGTCACCGCCGCTGAAACGGTAGGCGGGCCTGGAATGCATCAAATACAAAAATAAACAACCACGACCTGATCCTCTTGCCAAATGAAGCTACGTAGTAATTACCATGTAGACGGCAGTAAATGTGGGTAGCGGTCACGAACCTGAGCAAGTGGGGGGCAATAAGACACAAAATGATGCTCATCCACCACGGCTATATCACTCATGTTCCATGGACGCTGTGAACCGGGGGATCAACATCTATAGTTAAGTCATGGACTCGCAGACATAACCAAAACCGTTGCCTAGCACACCTCACACTACCCGGAAGAGACAACAATATTTCACACTGAATCGGCCTTGTTCGGGCAAACCATCTAAGGCATAACTGGGGGTCCTTAGGTGCTAATTGAGGAGATATGTGCAAACCCTCCTCCGAGAGCCGATGGGCACTAGTGATTAGTACCCAGAAAGTATACATGTCCACCTTATGCTGGCTAAGACAGTTCACCGGATAGGGGTACCCAAGTTTTCTCTAGACACGCATGAACGAACCTGCCCAAGTTCGCCTATGTGTCGTGACCCATAGCACCATGAGTCCCTAAGAATACTCGCATTACATGTGATCCAATGGGAGGTCACAAAAAAATACTCCAAAACGTTGCCATGCACTTCAACCATTGATATCCAAAGAGCCAAATACCTAGCTCACAAAGACGGACATCTGTTATAACCGTGCGCCGGACCCAAATGATCATGCGCAACATGTTTAGAAAGGCATTTTCCAAGCTTTTCACGTAAGCCCCACACAAAGGCTTTGGGAAAGTGCGCGACACCCAAACTTTCGCATGCGTATGACGCGGTGAGGACAACTCATGTCAAAAAGAGCCAAATCCGACTCCTTTTTGGGGCCGCACAATCAATGTTGCCGTACCGTTGTACTGAGGACCACGCCCCCACATCTTCCCTCATAAATGACCAAATGTTTTGCCCACACCTGCCTCAGAAGAAATGACCCCCGCGCGTCATTGAGGGCACAAGACCAGTCCAGGATGAACCGTCAACACGCATAACACCAAATCCTAAGCTATGCCTTGACCACTCGACTTTCCAATGCAGATCCTTACAACAATTTAGGTGGCATGTGAGGTATTTAGGTGGCACTATTTAGGGTGCATCAACCAAAAACACGAGAGAGAGAGAGAGGGGGGGGGGAGGGAGGGTGGGGGGAGGGAGGAAGGGAGTTAGGGAGGGAGGGAGGGAGAGGGCGAGAAAGGGGGGGGGGGTGCTCAATGTGCGCGCCAGGTCGTTGAGCATCCCTATCACCCAGACACAACTTCTAGACAGGCTCCAACAGAGCCTCATGGCAAACTAGGTGGGCCTCAAAGGCAATACGCTCCTGCAACTCGAGGGGCACTCTGTCCATGACACCCCACAATGCCAGCCATGGCGAGGGGGCCCCGGCTCGGGCCAGCTGCTTCGCTTTATAAAAGACCCCCGCAAGGGCTCGGGCCCGCTGCCTCCTCCCCCGGACCAGCTCATCCAGCTTCAGCGGCAAGGGGCCCTCCATCCACTTTGTTAGGTAGAGGCATCTCTTCCAGCCGTCCTTTCCTCCCTCCTTCCCTAAACGGGCAACGGGGCAAGCCGCCCGGGCCAGGAATTGCTGCACCCATGGGGGACGCATCACCTCGCAAACATAGCGCAGAACCTGGAAACAGGGGGTGAAGTGCTCCAATGGCAAGAAGAGGCCTGGATGTTGACTGAAATCCGCAGGGAAGCCGACAGCGCGGCCGTGCTCAAAAGCGCATTTTAAGCACTCCAGCGACCCCCCCTCGATAGCGGCTTCCAATGTCCTCATGGACAAAGGGGCCCCATGCCGGAGTGCGTACTGCAACGCACCAACTTGGCCTGCATGTGCTGCCGTCACAGCTGCCTCGCTGTCTAACGTACCCCGAAACCGGTGCACATCCTTCAGCATCTCCTCTCCAGCCTTGGCAGCATCGCACAGGTCAAGCAGGGAGATTTGTGGTGGACCGCTGCGTTGTACTGCAAAACGGAAGCATGCCAAACTCTTCTTGCGAATTGCCAGGCGTGCCGGGTGGTTACGATCGTCCGCAGGTGGGCACCGGTACCCATAGTCATACAGAGCCTGCATGCAGTCAGGGGCCCTGCTTTGATTGCCACCTTCATGGCTCTTTCCCGCACCGAATGGTCAAT
Organism: Botryococcus braunii; assembly: GCA_002005505.1. Lineage (NCBI taxonomy): Eukaryota > Viridiplantae > Chlorophyta > Trebouxiophyceae > Botryococcus > Botryococcus braunii. The sequence continues at coordinate 403,352 of KV908344.1, read as the reverse complement.
AAGGTGTTGAGACTGCTCGAGGCAGAAGCGAAGCACCTCTGAGATCCCGGAGGCTGCCGCCCAGATTGCCTCGAATCCGGTCCACTGGCAGCCAGCCTCGACCAGGAACGTCAGGCAGGCAAGGCTTCCACTCCTGGCCGCGGACATGAGCACGCGCCTTTGCAAGACACCCGCATCCAGCTGAAAAAAATTCTGGAGCCATTGGAGCTGGCCTAAATGAGCTGCACTCTCAGCGGCCGACCATCGTTCCAAACAGTTTGTGCTGCAAACCCCGTGACAAATCATTAGCCCGTGATAGTCCTGCAAACCCCGTGACAATGATGGTATTCATGAAAACAGTAATTCTTTTCCACATTTGTGGACACTTTGTCGATCGCAACGTGCTGGCAAATCTACCACAGCCAAGATATGCAAATGCTCCAATCGGTGGCAACGTTTCTCCATGCGGCACGCTCTTGCACCAAATATACGCAGAAAGCACGCAAGGCCCACCTCTGTCGCAACAGACAGGGAGGGAGGGCATGCACAATAGTGAAGGTGTGCTGAATACAGTGGAGAGACAATGGCACATTCCAAGGTCTTACCTCTTCAAAAGCTGAAGGCACTCCCCCTGGCCCGTTGATACAGCTAAATGGGCCAAGCGGGTCATCCACCTCTCGAAACCCCTCGTGTCACCTGCCATTATGCGGCGACTGGCACGCAAGCAATCTACCAGCAATTCCAATACTGCATGGTTGCCTGTGCTAACAGCACACTCCCAGATCCAAAAGTTATGTTCAGCATATCTTGGCATTCGCTTTAAAGCCAATGCCAGGAAGTCAGCCTTCCCCTCGCGTGCCACAATGCGGCAGATCCACACGGCAGAACACCCCGCATTGAGGAGCGCCTCCATACATGATGAGGTTGCTTGCTGCACCGCACAGGAATAGAGCTTGTACTCCAGGAAGAATGGCTCACGATATATCTTCAACCCAGGAAACGCCTTTGCAAAATCCTCGTGCTGCTCCCAGAGATCTTGCATGTGTCGTGGGAAGATGGCGCCGATGTCGGACAGCCATCCAGAAGAAAGGAGCCAGGCGAGTACGTCTGCATGGCCACCACTGCAGCCTGCTATTGCTGCTTCAAAAACTTGGCACTTTCGAGCTTCACCAGCTGACGCCCAGTCTGGGTGGGTCAGGGGAAGAAACAATCCCATCTCACAGAGCTGCCCGAGGCATTGCAAGTGGCCTGCCCGGGCCGCATGCACATGGGGACCGCAGCCCTGCACCCCAAGACGAGGTCAGCACCGCAAGGAAAACTCAACCAGATTGGCGATTTTATTCCCAAGGTGCATGGAAACACCACCTGACCCACCCATATGACAGCCAACCCCCCCCCCAACCCGCCCCCTCAAAAAGGGAAAAAAAACAATGATGCCTCCAATCTATCTCCCCCAGCCTTCTCCACGGTCTCTCTTCCTCACATCCTCCCCCCTCCCTCTCTGCCTACCTTCCTCCAACCATGTAACGGTCTCCTCATACTTCCCGTAGTGACTGAGGTACATTCGGGGCATGGCTCCATGTCAACAGTCCCAAGGGGGATCTTGCTCTTACCTTGGAGATGCACCTACTGTCCCATCACACTACTTCCCTCAGGCCTGACACCTCTACCTCCTGGAGTCCTTGTAAGTGGGGCAGTCATAACCAGTCTTGTGCCCACCAACTTGCAACGAGGTGTTCCAATTGCCACAATTGTTCTCATACCTGCTCCTGGTGTTAACCACCCCCCCCGGCCCCCCCCCCCCTCTCTTTCCTCTCTCTCCTCTCTCTCCTCTCTCTCTCTCCCTCTCTCTCTCTCTCTCTCTCTCCTCTCTCTCTCTCTCTCTCTCTCTCTCTCTCTCTCTCTCTCTCTCTCTCTCTCTCTCTCTCTCTCTCTCTCTCTCTCTCCTCTCTCTCTCTCTCTCTCTCTCTCTCTCTCTCTCCTCTCTCTCTCTCTCTCTCTCTCTCTCTCTCCCCCCCCCCCCCCCCCCGGGCGGTAAAGCTTTTGCCGTACTCTCTGCCAAATGGTTTTGCCGGAGTTTAACAGAGGATTTGTTCAGGCATCCTCCGGCAAAAGCCCATGCAGTACAGAGCAGTACTGTCAATGTACAGTTGGTACTGCTGGCAGTTTAGTGGCAAACTGTACACGCACACGCACACACACGCACACACACACACACACACACACACACGCACACACAGACACAGATGCACACACACACACCCCCACCCCCCCCACACACACACACACACACACACACACACACACGCACGCATGCACGCACCGCGCGCATGCACGCACGCACCCACCACCCACACACACACACGGCATGCACACACACACACACAACACACACCCACACACACACACACACACACACACACAGACAGCCACACACGCATGTATGCGGGCATGCTCATGCGCGTGTGTTCACTTATGTACACATGTATTCGTATATTTATGCACATGGTATTCGTACATACACGCAGGCACACATGTGAATACTTACACACAAGCAGGGACATATGCGACGCACATTCATGCACACGTGTATGTGTACACTCATACACTCCCCATGGGATGGTCCTGTAAGAGCCCTTGGTTACGCAGAAATGAAGGAACTTAGATGTTGCACTGATAAGAACGGTCATGACCAGGGGTTTATTTGGATGTGTGATGACCAGAACGCAAGCCCACTTGGGTCAACATGATACCCCAGGCCCCAGGGGTTTTTTCCCCATTTTTCCTGTCCCCCCCCCCCCCCCCGGCCGGCTTTTTTCCCCCTTTGAGAACCTCTAAACAAGGCGATGTAGCACTCCACATCAATTTTGCGTTTCAGAGGCAAGCCCTCCCACGGCTCAAAGCAAGTCAAGTAAGATGCACGGACAAGATGTTGGACCATTCTCAAGATCGCTGAACCATTTTGATCCACGCAGTGAGGTGACTGCTCAGAGAGCCTCAACCACTTCCTTTGGGTCTAGTACTGACACGTTGCTCAGGGATAGCTTTTCCAAAGCTTGGCACGCCTGAAGAGCGGCAGCCTCGGCACTGGAAAACCTATGATCATCTGACTCGATTTGAAGAGCGGTGAGCTTCGAAGCGGCACCTAGCAACATTAAGTTGTCTTCCAAGCTTAAGCCTCCGCCAATCTCGTGTTCAAAATTGAGCTCGCACAGTGTAGGGCGCACAGCGGTCAGGCCAAGCACCGATATAGGACTGCGAATGTCCATTTTGAGTTGCTTGATGGATGTGCTTACCTTTAGGCAGTGTTCCACATTGCATTCGTCAAATGTGACAGCAGTGCCATTGGCATGCAGCTTGGTGATGCAGGGCATGGGTGCTTGGCAGAACTGCTTGCATGTCATCCCTGCTGTCTTCAGTTGCAATGTGTCCAGAGGGCTTAGAATTCCGGCCTGAAAATCTTCTGGAAGCCCTAGAAACCTGCATCACGCCAGAACACCGCCACATGTTTTAAGTTGCATATGCATTTGTTGAACTGTTGTTGTCAGGACCATTCCCCAAATCTAAAGGAACCTGCCTTAATCTGGCCTAGAAGATAATTACATAAATCTTTTTGAGTTCCATCAACATTAAACTCCCTCTACAGCAGCACCACCATGCTTGTCCCGAAGACTGCTGAAATCGAAACTCGTATGCTGGCAGATGACTTTGGCGATCCTGGACACCAAGTCGTAACAGCGTCCATACATTCAGAGGCAAAAGTGAAATAGATCAGTCAGAGTCCATACATTTGTTCACCGGGCCTGATCCAAGTTCAAGAGAGAGAAACGTCCACCGGTGGGCATTACATCCACCGGTGCGAGCCCCAATAAACAAAACGTGCTTTGAGGGGAGCATTACCCTTGGCCATGCTGATTTTCTCTTCTAATTCTTTTTCGTCTTGTACTCGCCGGTTCCTCTTCACACGACATCACGTGGTCACTGGCCCACAAAACAGCTGCCGTTCAATGACATGTGCGCATAAGACAGTTCGACAATAAACGGTCATAAGTTCAGGATAGAGCTAAAACAAGACAGGAAACGCACCAGCCTCTCGGATATCAGGCGTCCGTGCTGGAAAAGACTGCTAAACAAGAGGACGGAATGTTTGCCAGCGGTGCAGTTTAAAACGGTGCACTGATGCCTAAGACAAAGTGGAAATGAAACACCGATGATAGCTCGACATTCTGCGGCGTAAATCTGTGCCAAACAAAAAACGTTGCAGGGACACAAATACGTCCGCCGTCGTGATCACGGTCGTCCCCTGAAGGTTCAGTTTACATCTGGGTTAAAGGCAGAACTCTCGCCAGCAGGAGAGTCACCCTTGGTTTCATTGTTTTTCATCTCAACGCCCACGATCTCGTCCAGAGGTCAGGTGGCTCAAAGGAATGCAGTCTTGCAGAGTTGGGGGAAAACCCCTTTCAGATCGCCGGCAACAGGCAAAACGGTAAAGAAAGAAAGAAAGAAAGAATAAAAACCAGTTTCCCATGCGCCGGCAATAAAACCCCAAAAATCCCCCCCCCCCCCCCCTTTTGTCCAAAATCCCTCCATCATCAGCAATCCCACGCCCCTAAAAAGCCCCCTTCATGAAACCCCCCCCCCCCAAAACCCTCATTATTCTTAAAAAACTTCCTTAAGGCACAAGAAGTTACATCTGTCCAACCACTAGTGCATGATGAGATGTCCACGACACACACACACAAGCCGAAACTGTGAAGAAAGGACCACAAGAGGTGGCTAAACGAAGATCGAAAACATAACGGAGCCAACGAACAGGGGAAGGAAGGGGGGATAAGGGGGGGCAGCCACAGACGTGGCAGCGGCCAAGCCCCCATAGCCGGCGTAAATCAGCACGAGCCTGGAATGCATCCAAGATGAAGGAGACAACCGCACGCAAGTCAGCGTGCCACATGAACTGCCGAAGAAGGACCAACAAGCAATTGGGGGAAACGGTCCCGCACCGCGGTAAGAGCGCGACAGTGAAAGACAAAGTGGTGTTTATCACCCACAGAGGAGCCACACATATCACACAGGCGCTGAAGGCGTGTCTGCGGCCCATGTCATTGGGAAGGAGATGAACACCAAGACGAAACCTGAAAAAGAGCCGGACCTTGGCAACATCGAGAGACAGATAAAAGAGGCGGGAGCGCTAGCGCCTTAGTATACCACGTAGGGCGCGCAAAGCACCGCGCATAAGTACATAGCTGGGGATCAGTAGGGGCTAACCGAGGGGAGACATGGAGGGATCTCTAGAGGCCACAGGGAGGGTACTGGCCTGCCTAATGAGAGCTCAAAATGCATCCATATCAATGGGTTGTGGGCGCTGACAATCAGCCGCATAGGGGTACCCTAAGCGGCGAAGGGCAGCCATAAAAGAACCCGCCCAGGACGGAGAACGAGTCGTAACGCCATAGTAGCATGAGTCCCTATGAATACGTACATACAAGTGGTCGGGTGGGAGATCCACCAGAGACTTCGAAAAGGTGACCACACGCTTGATCAATTCGCTTGATCAATTCATGAACCAGACATGATGAAGGAGCCAAACGCCAACCTCAGCAAGGAACACATCGGTGCGGACTGTCTGACGAACCCCAAGGATCATCTGTAACATTGTAAGAAAATCCTTTTCTAAATCCTTAGCGGAGGGCCTAGAGGAAGATGGGGATAACACCCGTAGACTCCAAACCTCACACCCATATGAGTAGGCAGGCACCACACAGGCCAAGAAGACAATACCGATAGAGGTGATACATTTGAGGTTACCATAACGCGTGCTAATATATTATACTATATAGTAGACCAGGCACCCCAACATCTTGCCGCGTAATTCATGTGAAAATGACAAAACCTAAATCAAGCCAAAGGTGGCCCCAAGGCCTGAAGCCGTTGAAGGCATGACACCTAAATGACGAGCCCGGGTCACCTGAGGCAGGGGTTGACCCTCGTACAGAACAGGAGGGGGGGCCTCCTTCGAGGGGGGGGGGGGGGGGAGGGAAGACCATGGCATGGCACTTGGGAACATGCACCCGCATACGTGCGGACTGGCACCACTCCAAAGCAGCGTAGAAAGGGAGGCTCCATTAAGTCTTTAAAGTGACGCAAGTCCTAGCCACAAACCACGTATCCCACATCCACCCGAGGTTCTATTTGCATGAAACAACTTCATGCTCACATCAATACTGTCTAGATATCTCTTGCAGACCGTTTGAAAGCCTTTACCATGGTATGTACCATGTCTGCAGCGGCATGTGTGACTGTGGCAGCTCTGCCAGCATGGAAATATCACATCGGGAAGTTTCGTATGTAGATAGCAATGTTCGAAAACGTCAAGCAAAAGATCTGTATTTTTGAGATACCGCAGCAAGAACTTTGTATTAGAATACATGTAAGTCACTCGCTTGTGATCACCCTCAAGTCACTTGCTGATACATTTCTATATCAGGCGTCACCTGCAGTTGAGCACGACGGCGGACGTCAGTCAGTGGTCCGTGGGAATGTAGTTCCACACCACAACTTCCAGGAACAGAACAACACTCTCTGACAGCTGAGGCTGGCCAAAGGCTACCAGCTTACTTCGGACAAGTCGTTACATATGATATTGTAAGCTCTCTCTCTCTCTCTCTCTCTCTCTCTCTCTCTCTCTCTCTCTCTCTCTCTCTCTCTCTCTCTCTCTCTCTCTCTCTCTCTCTTGCTAAAGACCAAGTCACACAACGTATCGCCTGATAGCAAAGGGCTACTAGTCAAATAGTCCAAGTAACAAGTACATAGCACTCGATACCAATCCCTAATACCAATCACAACATCATCTGGACTATTTATGGATTAGAACAAACATTACTCACTTGCCGCCACCACGTGTGGCCTTTCTCTATGTTGGTTGTAGAGATCTCTGCCAAACATACAGCGAGCTCTTGTGGTGTACGCAACGTAACACAAGCAGCAGTATTACACCTCTACCCTGAATGTTTGAGCAATAAGTCATCATATTCAAGTTGTCAGCCCTAACACACCTGCAGTTGAGCACGACGGCTGACACCAGTCAGTGTTCTATGGGAATGCACTAATTGCTTTCTCACCACAACTTCCAGGAACAGAATAACGTTGTTCAGTTGACACTCTCTTAAAGCAGAGGCTGGCCAAAGGCTACCAATTTAGTTTGACAAGTGCCGAGCCGTCACTGGGCCGCCCAGGGAAGGCTCGCACTGCAGCAATCCTAAAGCAGAACTAGCATGCACTGAGTCAATTGATATCGAATCAATACAAATCACGTGTCTTGGTGGTGTACACGTTCAGATGTCATTGAAGCGCTCGTACCTCCTAAGTTAGGAGTCCTAACCCACTCTAGATGTTGTATGCATATGGCTGGTGCATGACTATAGAAGACATGTGCTGTCATTAATAACAACCATTGTCTTCAAAAGTCAAGACTTGGAAAATCGCGTGTTGGGGAAGCCCATTTTGTGCCGCTCTCCCTCAAGGGCTTTCCGAAACTGTGGGGATTCGAGAGCAGCGCCAAACTGCCCTCCTGCCGAGAGCACTTCCAGACGGGTGAGATTCGTGAGCGGTAGCACATTAATTCCCTGACACAGGCGGCGCATCCATCTTGAAATATTGAAGACGTAATCTCGTCAAGGTAGTCAACTCGGATATGTAACGGAGGTCATCATGCCAGTGGTTCAATCGCAACACCTTAAACAGATCCAGGTCTTTGAGCTTTGGTAGCACTGTTAGGAATTCGGCGGACACGAACTCTGGGGGGCCCTGATCCGCACTCTCATCTACCTTCAAAGTTCAGTAAGGCATGGGCAGGGCTGTAAAGAATTTGCAGCAAACCTGGTATACCTAAATTGCAGCAAACCTGGTATACCTGGTAACCTGGTATACGTATAGTTGAACTACGTAGTTCAAGACCAGCGTCATACCCACCAGCCCTGTCAGTACTGCCCTGAGACGCAGCACGTCGTCGTGCATGTTGCTGGGCAACAGATGCACAGCAAGCTTCCGCAGGCTTGCAAGGCCACTTGGGTGGAAATTTCCAAAAGATGGAGATGGATCCATTGCAGGTTCAAACTTGACATGAGTAATTGCGGGCAGAGATGCCAGAAGAGAGTCTAGTGCTGGAACGTCACCTTGCCAGCCGTCCTCAACAATCAGGCACTGGACTTGCTTCATCGGCACCACTATGTCCCGCAGTTGAGTTGTGCTCAACATTGCCCCCTCCATGGTGAGTTGTTGCAAACCACTCAAGCAACTCAACATTGTTATCTGACTTGGCCAGTTCGAAAGGTCAAAATTGTCATCATCGTCATCGTCTGGCCACCACGACCCAAC
>KV908344.1:377500-390000 GCA_002005505.1 Botryococcus braunii | reverse complement strand
ACTATGATATTGGACGCAGGGGAACTCCCAGAGCCTCGCCTTACTTTGCTTATTGAGGTGCCATTTGAATGCGGTGGCGAGTGAGTGTCGGGGCCTATGAATGATGTTCTTTCATTTTAATATTGTTATTCTCTCTTCTGTGAAGATGTTAGATTGCGGATGTGTTCATTGACGAATATGCGAACTTGCCACAGTGGGTTTCTGTATCAGCGTCATGGAAAGGAGTAGGCCCACCAGCATTTCCGCGCGCATGTTCAGGAGGAGGAGAGAGAAGGGGAAGGAGGGAGAGGAAAGGGGGAGAATTAGAGCTAGGGAGGGAGGGAGGGAGGGAGGGAGGCTTAATGGCATGGATTTGCCATAGTATTGTTCATGACCATATTTCGTAGGTGGAGGCGCGTTAGGACGTAGCATTTCCGAAGCAAACACCCGTCCTTTCCTCGACTGTTTTGTAACTGTGGATGTGAATCTGGATAACACTTTCCTTCTGGTCCACTATGCTCCCCCTTACTTCCCAGTTCCATGGATCCGTCGTTCATCTGTCCGGTCCGTCCCTACCCAGTCTGTTCCCTTCCCTTTACATGTATGTTTTCCATTGTTTTCCTTCCGTTTCTTTGTATCCTTCCCCTTCCACTCTCTATTGCTTTCATGAGCATTTGCCTTTTGATTGCGTTCTAATCGTTTTCGACTTTTCTGCATACTTGCTGCTGGAGACGTGCTTTGTTGGTCAAGAAACAAACAAAACTAAAACCTTCTGAGTTCACTCCTTAGTTGAAGAGTGAAACAACACTATTGTCATCATCGCAGCGAGAACCACAGCCAGGGCTGCAACGTTTCTTTAAAGGTGGCTTGCTGTTGTCGATGTGGGTCGTTCATATGACCGTGTTCATCTCCTTTCGCTATCGCATCCCAGCATGTTGGGGGGGGAGGGGGGGGGTGGGGAATTTCCTGAAGAAGAAGATTGAAATGTTTGGGGGGAAGGGGCGCAGGAAAGGATCTACGAAAGGCCATGGACGAGGTACTTAATGGTCAGCCCATCACCTGGCCTACCTACAAAAGCATTGGCTGCAACATCAAGTGGGCTCCAGGGAACGAGCCATGGTAGATGTAAATCTCTTTCTCATGGTACTGCATGTTTCTGAACACCACCATTGGTGTACGTGATGCGTGCTTCACAGCACCACGTGGGTTTATGTAATCCATGTTTCTTGACACAGTATGGATTAACACCGAATTTCAACAGAGAGTAGCGCAAGTTCGTGATGCATGCTTCTTTGCACCACGTGGGTTTATGTAATGCATGTTTCTTGGCACCACCCGGGTTTACGGGTGAATATCAACGAAGATTAGCTAGAGCATGACATCCAGATCAGTTCGACACACAGACCAGGGATCGTTAGGGCCAGTGCATGATTTCTGGGCCGCTCGTCGGCGTGTCATGTGAACGAATGTTTTCTGTCAGCTTGTAATTAAATGTGGGGGCAACTTCAAACGCTATCAACCCCCAAACCTGTAGTCGTTGAGGCGTAGCCAATGATGTGACGTGTGGCACGTGCTGCGAAGTTAAGAAAGTGTTTCAGGTCCGCAATTAATACTGTCTGGAAAACAATACTGCCTGCAAAACGAAGTGGATTACAGAAGGCAAAACCTCTCCCGTGCCGCCCTATGACAGCTTGGAAGGAGGAAGGGTTTTAAACTAAGCTCGATGGCCAACCCACGAAGTCGGCCCCAACCCAACAGCTTTTCCTTCAGCTGACTGCAGTGGACAGGAAGGGGTACCGGGGAGTATTTGATACAGAATGCCTTGTCAAATGCCTTTAAATGCTTTGTTATACAATGCTTTGTGTGTCCACGGCATCTGGCTTTAGCGTGTCAGCATGTAGTACACGCGCTTTGCAGTTAAGATATGCTTCAATTTTCAATAAGACGGCCATGGGAGCGAGTGATTGTTTTGGAGAATGCCAGTCTCTCACTCACACACACACACACACACACACACACACACACACACACACACACACACACACACACACACAAACACACACACTCACACACACACACACACACACATACACACATGCGCTTGCACGTGTGAGCGTGCGCGCGCACGCACGGACGCATACACAAGGACGCAGGAACTCATGAACTGTTCCCTGTTGTCCAAGCGTGTCACAAACAACTGTCAGAAATCTGAGGACATCAAAACTGGTCGGCTTTTGTCACCCAACATCCCTTCCTTCTGCGTGTTTTTCAAGCCAGCACCGAAATGGGGGCCCTATCAACTCAGGCAGTCTTTTCCCGCCTTTACTGTAATGTACAAGTTTATGGCGAACCCCACCTGCTTTTGCATGTCCCCTCCCCCGGAGCGCCTTCCCATAACTATCTGCGTCGTCCACACAACTTTCAGCTCGCTCACCACCCTCAGTTGTTCTTTCTGGCCCATGGCCAAACTCTGTCTTCACTCTGAGTCCTGCCCATGGCAAAACTCCGCCCTCACTCTGAGTTCCCCCATGGCAAAAATCCGGCTTCACCCTGAGTTCTGCTCAAGGCAAAACTCCGTCTCCACTCTGAGTTCTGCCCATGGGTAAACTCAGTCTTCACTCTGATTTCTGCCCATAGCAAAACTCCATCTTCACCTCCAAGTTCTGCCCATGGCAAAACCCCGTCTTCACACAGAATTCTGCCCATGGCAAAAACCCGTCTTCTTTCTGAGTTCTGCTCCATTTGGACACCACGAGGGACTTCCCCTGAAGAGAGCCACCACTTGAGCAACAATGCAGCCTGACCGCACTGGGCTTTCAAACGAGCAGTGGCCTTTTGAGGCCAGACGCTGACAGAAGACTCCATCTTCTCTTTGCGTAAACTGAGAGCCTTCCACCCTAACGTGAACGGTTGTAACTAAAAACGGCTGCAATTGATAATACCAACACTCGGAGCCTTCCATCCTCCTCTTGCAGCATGCTGAACTTCCCACAATCCTCCATGCACACTTGCTTTCCACCTGCTTCTGAGAGAGGGACATCAATGATCTGCATCCCCACAGCAAAGTTTGCGCACACCCTTGCGTGTTCCCAGAACTCCTGAAATACCTCTCTAGTATCTTGATGCCTAGACGGATGAGCCAAATCCCACACTCCCCTTGGCGCAGACTTTTACAATTATGTTCATTAGAGCGACAAATGCACCCCCCCACCCACCCACCCACCCCCCCCCCACACACACACACACACACACACACACACACACACACACACACACACACACACACACACACACACACACACACACACACGAGCACACAATCGGGGGCGCGCACACACCCACGCACACGCACGCACGACACTCAACACACACATCGGAAGCCGAAAATCTATTTCCAGCGTTCGACTGCATGCCCAGCCTCAACGAAACCCTTCACAAAAGCACCACGACTTCAGGATACGTGACGCATGACTAAAGCCGCATGCAGTACAGCAGCCCCACACCACTGCCCATCAGCAGCAGATATTTGCAATGACTGGCTCCACAACGATTCTTAAAGGAAATCCCAGGGAAACAACTCTTGAATATGTGTGGAAAGGTGGCAGAGACCGCAAACACAGGAGTGCAATCTCGCACAGCACCCTCCCAATTTGATCTTGCAGGACCCCCTTCAGCACGGCAGGGTAATATCCCACCACGCTGTACACACGGGGTCTGCACGCTTTGGCAAGCGTTCGTAGCAAAACGGGAAGAAGTGCTATGTAGACTTTCCCCTCCATTCCAAGGAAACACACCCAATCTTCACCGAACACATAGTTCTCAAAGCCCCAATTCCCAACCCCAAGCCCCAATCCCCAATCCCCAGGCCGCAGTCCCCCAGGCCCCAATCCGCAATCCCCAGGCTGCAGTCCCCCAGGCCCCAATCCCCAATCCCCAGGCTGTAGTCCCCCAGGCCCCAATCCCCAATCCCCAGGCCGCAGTCCCCCAGGCCCCAACCCTCCACCCCCGGGCCCGCAGATCTCTTCCCAGCTACTTGCAGTCTACAAACGGTTGGAAGAGGTATCCCCTTTCTGCCAGAATACCTGCACTGACCCCACTGCAGGCTAGATTTCTAACGAAAGGGTGCGCACTCACTCCTCCAAATGTTCACAATCTCCGCATACCAATAGGAGACCAGCCTTTAGGCCTAGTCATGCAGTCAGGCTCAACCCGCAGTGATACCTAGACCCTAACCCCCGCCCCACCCCCCAAGTGCCATCTTCCATGAAGAGATGCCTCGGCGCATGCGCGCGCGCGCGCGTGTGTGTGTGTGTGTGTGTGTGTGTGTGTGTGTGTGTGTGTGTGTGTGTGTGTGTGTGTGTGTGTGTGTGTGTGTGTGTGTGTGCGTCCGTGCAAGCGAGAGCGCGTATGTGTGTATAGATTTCCACAGGCCCACATATGGGGGGGGGGGGGGGCGGCTCTCCGGCGCAGTCTCTTTCCCTTCACACCCTACTAGTCCACCCACCCACAACCAGACGCTCGCACCTGAACTTGCACATGTGTCTGTAGACCCACAGACAATCTCTTCTGAGTTAAGAGAGGTCACGGTGCACCCCCGGGGGGGGGGGGGGGCTGTTACCAAAACGGCGCTTCAGCGGCCTCTTGCCAAAGATAGAGCGCCCCTCCTCAGTCCTCTGCCTTATCTCCTTGAAGGCCTCGGCATTTGCATAGGGCGCTTTCGTCAGTGGATCCCTGTCAACACCCAACATGAAAACCACATGAAAACAACCAACATGTTGTACAACATTACAACCACACCCAAAACAACAACACCACCACCACCACCAACACAGGTGCATGGGGAACTTGCATTTCAACGCATCAGAGCTGGCACCAACGCCTTGGAAAGCACGCTGTTAAACTTTGGGTTTCACTAAAGCTCCCGTCGGAAATAATACGTGTATTCCATCCACGGCGACCCGCAGTCATAACACTTGCGTCCCTTGCAATACAAGCGTAATTGCTATCTGAACAATTACTCTGGCCTTGTTACAGACCGCTGACACAAAACCATCATTGCCCTCGAGCGCAAAAGGATGAGACATTATCTCCTTTCCCCCTGCCAATTCATAAACAATCTCAAATTCGGAGAACCAAAATGTTGGGACCTAATGCCCTGAGGGCAGAGGTGGAGCCTGCTGCGCGAAAAGCTGCATGCACGCTCACAGCAATCCCACTTGATCTGTGCAACCGCTTGTCTGCCAGCTGTGGAACCTCTTAGCTGCCAGGAGGTTGTGGTGCACCCCTTCCCCCTCTTCAAGCGCGGGAGCCTTTTAGCATAGCCTCGTCCATCCCGGCCTCTCCCTCACCCACTGAGGTACTGGCCAACGCCGGTCGATAGAAAACCCGTTCCGGACCCTTCTACACCGCTCCTTCCAAGGGCAGGCGATTAGGGTATTTTGATGCATTTTGACATCAAGAAAGGCTGCTGTTGACCTGCCAGGGCCTTCTGGTGCTACTGCACGAGATACATACATTGTAGACTCATGAAACGTGCGCCTACGCTCCCCTCTCTCTAACTCCCTCCCCAACTCCCTCCCCCTCCCCCCCCTCTCTCTCTCTCTCTCCCCTCTCTCCCTTGCACACACACACACACACACACACACACACACACACACACACACACACACACACACACACACACACACACACACACACACACACACATCACGCTTCCCTAGCAAGCTGAGAAAATCAGGTATACACCACAATAAAGGGGACAGGGACTACATCAGTGTCATTCTAGTAGGTTCAAAGTACGCACCGCAATTACCTGGTAAGCAACTAATCCTGGTAGGCTCCCCATAAATCCTAGTGGGCTCCTCTTATCAGAGGCCCTGGGGAGAGAGAGAGGGAAGGGATGCCCCCGCAACCTGTACTTTGCAGGCAGCCCCGTAATGACGCACTGTTCCGGCTGCTTGGCAGGCGGAGCGTACCGCGGCCTGAGGTACAGAGGATTCGCACCATGCACCAGCTCGAATGTCACCTATTTATGTCACCATGTCACCATTTATGTCACCTATTTATGTCACCTATTTACAGAGGACTCGCACCATGCACCAGCTCGAATGTCACCTATTTATGTCACCATGTCACCATTTACGTCACCTATTTATGTCACCTATTTACAGAGGATTCGCACCATGCACCAGCTCGAATGTCACCTAGCCCCCAAACAAACCATTTACAATACGCACTGAGAAGCCAAAACATCCCAAATTGCAACAAATGGCAACTTATGGCGGGCCCCACCCACCAAGATACCTTCACTCCACAGCCTGGAGACCGCACGTATGTCCCTGCGCGCGCGCGTGTGTGTGTGTGTGTGTGTGTGTGTGTGTGTGTGTGTGTGTGTGTGTGTGTGTGTGTGTGTGTGTGTGTGTGTGTGTGTGTGTGTGTGTGTGTGTGTGTGTGTGTGTGTGTGTGTGTGTGTTGACACACGTAAATGGTCAGACAACCACACGCACCACACACACACAGCTTCCGCGTGCTGACTTAAGCGCAGGCAGCCATGCAGTACCACAAATTACCCTTGACATCCCTAACAGAGTGCAGATTGCAATCTGTGCCCTGAATCTACATGCAGTACCACTGATACTGCTTGGGGGCCCTAACACTCTGCGCTCTAATTTTACAACCCGCATGTGGCTTCAGAAGCAGTTTATCGGCAGAGAGCCTGTTCAGGCGCTGGTCAGGATCTACTATCAAGCAATGCTTCTCAGCCATCATTAGCCACAGGTTGCCCTTAGGCGGTATACAAACCACTAAAACACAAATGCACCCACTAGCCTCTGCATTGGACACACACACACACACACACACACACACACACACACACACACACACACACACACACACACACACACACACATATGGTAATCCGCATCTGCCTGGATATTGGCCATAAAGGACGGTGAGAACATCCGTAGATATTGATAACTTAATATGTCATTGATGGACATGCGATATGACCTCCGACACATGCAAGGCCCGGTCCCGCTGTAGGGTGGGTCGGGGAGTGGAGATGGTTGGGTGAGGGCGTGTGGATGTGTGTGTGTGTGTGTGTGTGTGTGTGTGTGTGTGTGTGTGTGTGTGTGTGTGTGTGTGTGTGTGTGTGTGTGTGTGTGTGTGTCTGTGCGTACACACACCCTCCGCTGCGCCCCATCTGAGCGCTGCAAGCTCATGAGCGCAGACATAAGCGAGGATGGCCAAGAACAAAACACACAAAAAGGATGACATATGGGCCTTCTGTCCTATGACAGGTTTCACTTCCTTCAGCCCCAAACCTTTGAAAGGCTTGTTAGGCGCACAACAGATCAGCAAAGCCTTGTTCCTCAGCTCAGGGACTCGAGGGACTCAGCTCAGGGGCCCAGGTGACTCAGCCCAGGGACCCACGGGACTCAGCTCAGAGACCCAGGGGACTCAGCTCAGGGACCCAGTGTGACTCACCACGGACTCATGTTTAGGAGTGGTGAAGGAGTGGAATCTGACGAGGGGCCCGCTGTGGCGCAGCTTCACAACCTCGCTCTTCTTCTTCACCTCTTCCTCTTGCGCCACCATGGTGGCCAGGTCCTTCAGGTTCAGGATCTCTGTCTCAGCTGCCTCTGCCAGGAGCTCTTCTTGCGTCGGAGCTCGGTATTCTTGTTCAACTCGTTTTCGCTTCGGTTTGGCCTGCGCAAGCATCCCCCGCTCGCCGAATGCCTTTCCCAAGATGAGAAAGTCATGCAAACAGCCATGGAATCCTGCATGGAAAGAACTACACAAATCCACCAAACAAATGGCAGAAGCACCCTGCTTGGACCTAACCAGCAGACCCACGCAAGCAAATCGTGGGAGCAACCTCTTGAGAAACCTGGCCATCAGGACCAGGCCTGCATATTTAGACACTTCAAGTCAATGGTGAGGACTATGCGGGAAACTGTACCGCCTCGATCTGTTGCCTCTCCTTTTCTGCATCTGTAACTCGCTGCAGCGTGGACACCCTGAGAGTGGGGGCTTCTTTAGGTCGATCAAAATATTCTTGCCTCCTTCCTGGCAGCGATGATGTGGCTGCAACCTCCCCATCAGCAGAGGGAACCTCTGCAGCAGAAAGACCTGTCCTTTCCGAAGGTTTTTTCTTTGCTGGCTGCGGCGGTTTTTTAAGGCCACGATTCTTGGCTCCTGGGGCTTGTAAACCCTTTCGCCTGCAATCAATGAAAGTGCCCTGGGCTGATTTCGTCATTTAAGGACACAGCAGCCAAGCCCCCTGGAAGTACAACATCGCAGCAGTTTTATTGAGTCACAGAGGAACAGCGAACATTGGTGACCAGGCATGGGGTTTTCACAATGATGCAGTTAAACAAAGCAGCAATCCATACCTTTTCTTTTCTTCACCATCGTCTGCTTCCTCTTCATCTTCCTCATCCTCCTAAAAGCCATATGCTAACCTTCATAACGATGAAAACTATGAGAGCAGGACCAACGCCTTCATGAACCAATACGGTACCTCCTCAGAAAAATCTGTGTCTACTACGTCCTCTGAGGACGATTCTGTTTTGTACTCGTCGTCCGCAACCTCCTCCTGAAAGAAGTCTTGATTCCAAAATTCCTGGTCGGCGTCGTCCTCCTCCTCTATCAACTGCAAACGAAAGGACATTCAAATTTAAAAAACCCGTCATGGATCATTACCAGTGTTTGCAATGCATTGGTCCCAAACCCTCACATTTTGCATACGCTTGCCTCTTGTAGCGCGATCAGGGAGAACAATCTTTGGAGTCTCCTCCCTTTCCTCCTCCTCCTCCTCATCCTCCTCCTCCTCTTCACCACCATCTGAAGATGACATATCTAAAGGATTATGCTTTCCCTGCAAGTATTCAGGAACCGGGAACAAAATCTAAAGGAACCCAAACCAGGCTGATCTGGGCAGAGGACGGACACCGATAACCTTTAACAGTCGCTGTTGTAGCAATTTGAAACCCGCTTCTAACTAAATTTCTAAGCGCCCAACAGCTGGTATTACAGCCGGTGATAAGCCGTCGGCGGCGTCGTTTTCGCTACAATAATGGCGACGGAGGCGGACCCGGCTTATCTAGGCCGACATAGCCATGCACTATTTCCGATTGTGTAATCGGGGAGTTCTTTAGTGGCATTGGCGCGCCACTGTTAATCGGTACATGTCATTTTGGTCTGGTTAAGGAGAAACCTGTTTAAAGTGAAGTCTGTTGAAAGTGAGTCAATGACGTCCTGGTCAAGAGATTCTGAGCCAAGGTCCGTCTCGAGATGCTCAAAGAATCACCTTCACCCCTGTGGCTCACTTTGGATGCTCACCTAGCTCCCTAGGAATAAACTTGCTCACTGAGGAGGCGCTTCATCGGAAAAGGAAAGGCACGGCAACCAAAGCAGAGGAGAGGGAAGGAAAGGAAAGGAAGGGAAAGGGAAGGAAAGAAAAGGTAACCTGCAGCATTTCATGCCGGGTGGGGCCGCCGCCATGCGCGCCGCCCAAGACAAGCAGACCGCCTATGCTATCTTGCTGGCGCATCAACAACCTTCCAGCCTCTTCATTTGAAACACTTGGGGGTTTGCATGCTGAACGCGCTGGGCTTGTTTCAGAGGCTCCAGGGGCTTCTGAAGCAAGCCGTCATCGCACAGGAAGATGTGGATGGATACCTTAAAATCTGTCATGCGTCGGGTCAGTGTCATTATTGCGGCCGCTGAGGGTCGCCAGCTGGCTGCTCGCCGGGTGTGACTTGTAGGTTGAAACATTTGGGTTTGGGTCGTTGAACGTTGGGCTGGTCTTTTCATCTCAGAATTCATACAGAGTTCGACCTCACTCGAGTTCCCTAGACGCAATGTTACCTGTGAGACACTGAGAGTAGATTCATTCTCAGGCTCAACGTCAGGCCCTGGAGCCTTAAGCCACACACAGAGGTTACGTAAGTTTTGAACCCTGTAAGACTGTGCGCACTGTAAGCATGCTGCAGCATACCCTCGTATTGCGGTTGTGTTAGTATTGCGGTTGCGTAGTAGTTTACGAACTCAGGCCCACTCGCTATTGTCATTGCCCTTGTCTCCTCCTCCTCCGCCTCCTTTCCTCTAGTTTCTTTAGGAGGGCCTCGTCTCCTCAGTCTACGTTCTATAGGAAGGTCTCTTCTCCTCCCCCTCCGCGAGGAGCTCCTCCCCCTCTACCCCCCCTTTAATCGTCTCCTTTCCCTCCTCCACCTCCTCCTCATCGTCATGTACTTCCCCATCGACCTCCCATGAGCTTCTCCAGAAATACCACAGATGCTCTTCCTTCTACTGCTGCTCCATCGCTTCCGGGCTCTCCTCCATACAACCACCACCACGACCCCCTAGCCTCCTCCTCCCACTCCTCCTCCTCCATCTCTCCTCCCCCCCCCCCCTCTCTCCTCCTAGGAGGCCTTCTCTCACGAGCCTCTTTAAGTGGGCGGCGAGGTTGGGAAGTATGAGGATGCAATTGCGCCCATGCGCTTTGACCTTCAACAGCGCTTCCCTGACCAAGGAAGCGGGGGGGGAAGACCCAAATCAAGTCTCCCAACACGTCCCAGTCCCGAATGAGAGCATCCCACCCTGCAGCCACATGACAAGGCCTAGCCGTGAAAAACACTGCAGCCTTTCTAGCGTGGCCCCACGGCCCTGCAAAGGCGTCTCCTGTGGGCGTTCCCCAACGACGCATGAGACGGTTAGTCTCCTGAAAATTCAGAGCAAAGTCGGATGGGTCCTCCACCCGTGATAACGCATCAGCCTTGGCGATCTCAGCAGACTCCCGTGGCCTCCACCCTACACGGATTTGAACATCGAGAGCAGTGGCTAACACTCACATGTCCCTTATGGCAGCGACCTCCTTCTCTGATATTGTGCAGCCATCCCATCACCTCCTCCTCTTCCTCTTGCTGCTCAAGTTTCTCCGCCCAGCCACTTCTCCTCCAAAACCACCACCACCACGTGGTGCACCTCCAGCCCCCCTCCTCCTCCTCTGCCTCCTCCTCTACTTTCGCTTTCACTTAGTCTATCTCCATCCCAACCAAACTTATGTCCTAGGCTTTCTGATCCTTGCGTTGGAAGGGTCCCCCAAGTTTTTATATGAAAGAGTGCAGCTGATCCTAACCGCACACCAGAAGTTTTTGTTCTTTTCGAAAAGAGCTGCTAGCAGAGAAGCGTTTCATTACAATAAGAGGAAGTATCAGGGGCCTGAGACTGATATATTTCACTTTTCCTTTAATAAGTGCAAGAGAGTTTCCACGACGTAAAACGCGTGGGTTTCCGCTATTTTGCCCGTAACACGTCTTATGCTCTACAACGATGATGCCAGATCCTTAGTACAAACCCGCCGGCTGTCTTGGTCACCGATAGCATGTCATAATGCACGACATTCTCAGTATATGGGCCACAGTTTCCACTTGTGTTAGGGGCCGGGGTGGTGAAGGGCGTGGCGGCCAACCGCTTCTTGTGCCCGCCTATTCGATAGGCCGAGTTGCTGGTATTTGCACTTTTGTTTTGTTTGAGGACTTTAAAATTTTAAATTTTTGAAATTTACATTGCAGAGTTATTACCGCAACGCTTCAGTCGTTAGGTGACCGTTTCCGCCGATCAAATCTTGCTCAGGTTACTCCCCTCTTCTGTCGTCTTTACAAGCATGTGGAATTTCTTATATTTCTTAATTGTATGGTTGGCTGATTATATCCAGTTTTCGCAGCGTTTACTACTTTGGCAAGGTCCTTCGAGGGACACGGATCCCTTACGGTCGCATGTCGGGGTCGGCTACTGGATCGAATGGCGGGTCTTCTTTGGGCAAAACGGGGATGTGGATAGCCATTGGGGCTTGCGCATCTGCAGCCACACTCGCAGTCGCATTGGCTTATGCCTACTACATAAAGGAACCACCTCCACCTCCTAGCAGTTCTAACGATGGCAAGGTAACCAAATTGCGTCCGTAAGCTCTATTTGTGCGACCCTTGTCATATAATGTAGACATCTCTTCCTCTGTCTTCCCTGTGTGAAGTGCTTCCTCTTGGGCACTACCAACAGGACAAGTTCTATGTCGTCTATGGTGACACACAGTATTCCTAACCCCTTAGCAAGCCCAAGCTCCTTTTTATTACTGGATGCCCATACTTTATCGGCTTAAATTCGTTTCAGGAAAGAGCGTTTTAATGGCCAGAATTTCCATTTTGGCAGGTCTTCAACTTTTTTTTGGAGGCCCTAGCCAGGCATCACCAAGGAGTTTTCATCATGTTTTGGGGCACAAGGTCCCGTGTTTCCACACTTTTCGTAGATAATTGTGGCATATGACCAGCCACACAGGAAATGATCGCTCCAACTGTTGCTGCAACCCGGGGAGATCACGTAAGCTTCATTGCCACTGATCCCCAGAACGCTCTCAACAACCACCAGGCTATGCGTATTGCTCTCAACTCAGACCACCAGGCTATCCATATTGCTCTCAACTCCGCCCTGGGATCAGTGCCAGCGGGAACAGTGGGGGC